>LPNX010066025.1:471671-544424 GCA_001517045.1 Pseudotsuga menziesii | reverse complement strand
CTTCCAGTCCCTATGGAGCCTCTATTGATGCCTCCTGCGTCATAGAGATGTCCCAGTTTGTATATCGAGTCTATGCTTCCTTCATTCAGTCACCATACACCATTATGCTCTTGTTCAAAGGAAGTTGAAACCTGAGTTGGCCATTCCCCAGTTATCTTGAATTTGCATGTCGGCCATTCCCAGTACAGTTACTGGTTCGTGCACCTTATGATCGAGTTCTTCCATATTATACAGCCTTGCTGAGTACCTCGTGTTGGATGATGGGGGATGCCCTAATGCCCTCCTTCCAGCGGATTTGATCCCATCGACTTCAGATCATTTATTCTGGGATTGGAGTCTAGAGTCATTTTGAGTGCCTTGAGACTTGCAGTCATCAGTGGTAGGTTCTCTCGCCATCGACATTTTTGGGAATACATCAATGTCCCCTGATCGATGGATTCTCTCAAGTGTTCGACCTCAACACATTTATTCACACTTGTTAGTTTGCACTCTAGTACCTTGATTCCCATTTTCATTATTGGTGGGTGATCTCGCGTCTGTTAATGGTATACATCAATGACCGGTAATCAGACGATGGACTACTATGTTTGACCTCGAAACCTCTATTCGCATAGTAGGACATGTACTCGTAGCGGTTCGTGTAGAAGACGTTCTAGATTGGTGGCATCCACTATATGCTACCTCCTTGATCGTGCCAGTGTTCATGAGATTTCAGCTCTTGTGACTTGTTCCAGTATATGTCAGACATTTCCAGCCACTATGGAGATCTTGATTTGTTATATATCTTCAGCCTTTGTGGAGATCATTGTACTTTGTATATCTTCATCATGGAGATTCTGATCTATGTATAATGTACATGGCGATGACCACATATGTGTTATCATGTTTCATGCCTATTCATGGCCATTGTACTCTTATCTATCCGGGACTGCTATATGTATTCGCAGTTATATGCAGAGTTGTATTACGGTATTATGCTGATTGGGTGGCTGGTCTTCCATTTGGGTACCTTCATCACTTCATTTCTGGGATGGAATTATAATGTATTTCGGCCATCGTATAACCCCTCTGATCTCATACATTAGGGCGCATCTGTTATAGCTGATTTCACCACACTAGGTGAATCACACATTGTATGGCCTTCCCCTGTCCCACTGCAGACTCATTAGCCCCTTTGGACCAATTGTTGTCTTTTGATGTATCATTGACCATCCCTAAAAACATTAGAAAAATGATATACGCAGCCTTTTCCCCAATAACCGTGTACATACACGGATATTCCCTTGATAGTCGCGTACATCGGGATGTGTGCATAATCCAAAATCCTTTGGAGCGTTCCTTGACTTGGATCCAACTCATATGACTCCTGACCTTCCATATGCCTTGAGATCGCACGATTTTGACCTTTCAGTATCCATTTGAAAAGCTATATAAGGAACCCATTGAGACATTGAAAGCAGAAGAGAGAATTGAGAGTATTGAAACTATAGTCCATTGTTTCCAGAACTTATGCTTGAGTCTGCATCCCTTTGTCCCTTGGAGCACTATTTTGTTCTTCCCAAGCTTGCCTTTTGCTTGTAATCTTGCTATAGAAGTGATGGAGGATTGAGGTGGTGGAGGCCCAAGTGGGGGATTCAGTTTCTCCGGTTCGCAGACGTGCTGTCAGAGGTTGTCACTTGTAATCTCTGATTCATATTAATAAAAATATCTTTTCCTGTCGAGTAATGTGTATTTGAATGAATATTGTATCCATTGGAATATGTCAAATGCTTATACATTATTGATTATATATGCTAGAATATATCTAACACCATGAAATATAGTATGCTTGTATTTTTTACTTGTTGTTGAGGACGTGCTATAACAATTCAAGATGAAGATTGGAAAGCTCAACGGGGATCTACTTCAACCGTTCGGAATAAGGTACGAGGTTCGATCCTTTAGTGTTAGATGTTTTTATTTCTATTTCATATTGGGAAAGATTGATTTCTGGAGTCTAGCTGTCTGTTGTGGTACCCCAATCCATAGGAATTTCTCTCCGTAACAGGAGAACCCATCAGAACTGTCAACTACCCTATTTCTTGTCTTCTAATCCCAACCATTTATTCTACCAGAAGGTGGTTGAGGTAGTTATTGCTTGGAAGGGGAAGAGTATGGGAAAATTCGAATTGGGCAGAGAACTCGGTTTTGGAATGTCGTGTTTTGCTTTTATTAACAAGAAAACACCAGAACCGTATGCCAATGTTGACCCACAAGTTCACGTTTTGAGAGATACAAAACATTTTGGTTCATAAATCATCATCATTATTCACCAGTATATTTGTTTTCCAGGGTGAGTGACATTGTGGTATGAGCCTAGCTCTTCTTGTGTGTATCCTTCGTATTCTGTAAGTGTTTTTCCCTTGGAAAGACTATGGTTGTTGTGTTGCAGCGTTTTCTTAAACTACAAATTGCATGAGACCCTATTACTCATGTTCCAGAGTAAAGTCGATGTTGTGGAGTCTCCATGTGGTTGTTGTGTTGTGCACCCTAGTTTGGGTCTGAGCTATGTACAAGACTTAGGAATGGGAGAGACATATAATGTGCTTGATAAACCTAGTGTGGGACCTCATGATAAGATAAGAGTGGCTGGTAAACCTGCTATGCACATCCTGAAGAGCATTGGAAGGGAAGGTGTAGCCCGAGACACTGTGGAGCAGAGAAGGGGACACTTCCTTGTGTTGGGTGTGTAGGAAGTGGGGAAGCCAGGACATATAGGTATTGTGAAGGTGTTATTAGCTCTGTAGATGATCTCACTATCTTAGCAGTTCTTCCCACCCATTTCCTTGGAAGCATGATATACCCAACGGGACAAATGGCTTGGTTGGTAGCGTGATAAACCCATCTATTGGCTTGGCTGTGTCTTGTTGTGTTGGACCTGGTGAGTAACCTTTGGCTGGACAGTCTGATAAACCCAACTGTGAATGTTGGCTTGGCTAGTTATCATGATAAACCCAGTAATGAGATGGCTTGACTGTGCATAGTCTGATAAACCCATATGTTAGCTTGACTAGTGTTACGGAGAGAAATTCCTATGGCTTGGGGTACCACAATAGACAGCTTGAATCGAGAAATCAATCATTTCCTATATGCAAGAGAAATCAAATATCTAACACTAAAGGATCTCGATTCATACCTTATTCCAAACGGTTGATGTAGATCCCCATTGAGCTTTCCAACTCTAGCTTGAATTGATAAATTGCTTCATCAACATTCAATAAACAAGACAAGCATACTATATATAATTGTGTTAGCTCTACTCTAGCATATATAATCAATAACATATAAGCATTTGAAATCATCCATGGATCAAATATTCATTCAAATACACATTATTGGACAGGAAAAGATATTTCTATTAAAATAAAACAGAGATTACAATAGAGCCAACCTCTGTCAGCACATCTGCGAATCGAAGAAACCGAGTCCCCCACTTGGGCCTCCACCACTTCAATCCTCCATCTCTCGATAGCAAGCTCACAAGAAAAAGGCAAGCTTGGGAAGAACACAAAAGTGCTCCAAGGGACAAAGGGATGCAGACTCAATTATAAGCTCTAGCAACAATGGACTATAGTTTCTTTGCTCTCAATTTCTCATATGCCTTCAATGTATCCAAAGGGTTCCTTATATAGCTCTTCAATGGGGTAATGAAAGGTCGAATATGAGTGATCTCAAGGCATATGGAAGGCCAGGAGACAAGTGAGTTGGATCCACATCAAGGAAAACTCCAAAAGAATTTGGCCTTTTGCACACATCCTGATGTACGCGGTTTTAGGGGTCAAATCTACGTATATACGCGAGAAAGGGATTAAAAGTTGCATATGGAAATTTTGGCATGCTTTTAGGGATGATCTTGGAAACATCAAAGGTACAAAAATGGTCCATGGGGTCTAAGGAGTCTGCAAAGGGACATGGAAGTCCATAAAACTATGATTCACCATGTGTGGTAAAATCATCTATAACAGATGCCCCCTAATGTGTGAGGTCAAAGAGGTCATACAATGGACGAAATTCATTATAATTCCATCCTAGAAGTGGAGTGATGAAGAACCTAGTGGAAGAACCAACCACCCAAGCAATACTATACAATGATACAACTCTGCACATAAGTGTAAATAGATATAGCAGTCCCGGATACATAAGAGTACAATGGCCATGAATCGGCATGATACAATATGACATATGTGGTCATCGCCATGTACAATATAAATAAATCAGAATCTCCATGATGAATATATACAAAGGATCATGATCTCCATGAAGGCTAAAGATATATAATAGATCAATATCTCCATAATAACTGGAAATGTCTGACATATACTGGAATCAAGTCACGAGAGCTGAAATCTCATAAACACTGGCACAATCAAGGAGGTAGCATATAAGAGATGCCACCAATCTAGAAGTTCTTCTACACAAATCGCTACGAGTACATGTCCTACTATGTGAATAGAGGTGTCGAGGTCGAACATAGTAGTCCATCGTCTGATTACCAGTCATTGATGTATACCATTAATAGACGCGAGATCACCCACCAATAATGAAAATTGGAATCAAGGTACTAGAGTGCAAACTAACAAGTGTGAATAAATGTGTTGAGGTTGAACACTTGAGAGAATCCATTGATTAGGGGACATTGATGTATTCCCAAAAACATGTCGACGATGAGAGAACCTTCCACTGATGACTGCAAGCCTCAAGGCACTCAAAAATGAGTCTAGATTCCTATCCTAGAATAAATGATCAGAATTCGATGGGATGAAATACACTGGAAGGAGGGAATTAAGGCATCCCCCATCATCCAACATGAGGTACTCAACAAAGTTTTATAATGTGGAAGGACTCGATCATAAGGTGCACAAACCAGTAAGTGTACCGGGAATGGCCGACATGCAAAGTCAAGATAATTGAGGAATGGCCGACTTAGGTTTCAACTTCCTTCAAACAAGAGAATAAAGGTTAATGGTGACTAAATGTAGGTAGCATAGACTCGATATGCAAAACTGGGACATCTCTGCGACACAGGAGGCATCGACAGAGGCTCCATAGGGACTGGAAGCTTAACCAGTTGGTGAAGATAAACTCAGATAAACAAGTACAAATCCTAAATTCAAACTATTAACCCAACCAATAGATGTGATAAACAGTGCTCTGTTCAAAGGTGACATGACTCGACATATTCCAAAGAGAACATCTCTCCTTGTCATGCTTTTTGGTTTTTTAATTTTTTTGGAATTTTTCAAATATTTGAAAAGCTTGAAAAAGAATAAAATTGCTTTAAAGTTACAGACTAGGAGGAGATGAGTGTCAAATGGTAAAACAAACTAGTTCCAAGAAGTGGAACATACCTATGCTCAATGCAAGGACACATGTGTAGGATAGAGACACTCGGGGGAAAGTCCCCTCTTGGTAAAAATAGGGAATCAAGCTGCAAAGGATATATAAAATGGCTCTGTGTGGCTAGACATGAGACAAGCTCAGGCTATATGGTTGATACTCAAAGTCATGGAATCCAACATAAGGCTCAATGAGGTAGTAAAAGCTCATGATAATGCAATTACAACTTGACATAAGGGATTCCTAGGGAAATGCGAGCATAAAGTTCAAGACTATGAGGCTCTTGCTCAAGGACATAGCGGGACTAAAAGGGACTCCCAGACCTAAGAGAGGACTCACAACATGGGTACCAAATGAAAAAGGGAGCTAACTAGGACACTCATGTATAGGAAAGCTCTACCATTAACATAGTACCACTTCTAACAACAGCATGAAGGTTCTGTGATACCATGGAATGGGTTCGTACCTAAGGTTAAGATGGAACAGTCATAAGGAAATGCATAAGTGCAAGCGGATGTGATATCTTAACTGATATGTCAGTTCAGACATGATACTTGTGATAGGAACGAACAGGTCAAAACCTCAGAGAGAGTGGAGAAAAATTGGACCCTACATGACAACCATATTAGTTCAAAACAACCTAAAATAGTCAATAACGAATCCAAACTATACGATATAGGGATGAATGATCATGACAACTGCACCCAAAGGAAACAATGCAGTGAACAATGGGACATAAAAAGGAAAGTAAGGTGTAGACCCAACATTCACGCATTCACTACCACCCCTGTGAGGGTGACCACTGTTGTAAAGAACGATAGAATGGAGTCAACATCCTCCACAAATGGAGTAGAGGGAGGAATGTGACCACTCCCAAAACTATGAGCACGGTAAGGGGTTGTGATGCCCCCAATTCTGACACCAGGGTCCATACTAGGAACAAGGACGGGTGATACGATACTAGGAATACCGAAAATAAAAGGACCCAAACTCAAGAGAGCATAAATATACTCAATTAACCGCGATCCCAAAGGCCAACTAGTGCCACAAAGAGCACACTCCTAAGAAAATATACAGCCAAAATACAAGAAAACCAAAGGGAGGATATGTGAGCTCCCAAATGCAACAGGTATGTCTCACCTAGGAGAGGATCGAAACTCCCATACACTGCAAGCGGAAGTACATAACCAATTATAGTGTCCCTCAACTTCAATGCATAAAGAGACGGTGTTGTCTAACCTCTACCTGGCCCGGACACCTGCAGAATAAACCTTGCGAAGTACCCCCACGATAACCTAGGTAATGCAACTAAGGTCACCTCAATATAATCAATAATTAGGCAGACAGTCATAGGCTGGATTAACCATATGGGAAGGGTAGAAAATCCTGAAACTCTTAAAAGAGCCCCCAAATACGAATACAATCCTAGAAATATCTCCAGTGCTACTCAGTTACAAACAGGGGTCATCCCAATCATAACCGCTCACACTGCCTCGTGCTTAACTCCCTTGTAAGAGGAGCGTCCTGAGAAACACTAATTATACCAAGGATTTCACTATCTCACCTGGACAGACACCTAATTGTTGTTTCTTAGTAGTCTTGGAGAATTAACTCACAATGAACTATTCCAAGACTCTAAAACCTAATCTTGTTGATGCACCCTATAAAAGAAAAGAGTGTAACTCATTTTAAATTATGCGTTGATTTTAATTGGCTGTAATTACTCAAAGGGAAATGACTGTGCAACTAATGATATGAATACTCAGCAGTGAAATAAAAGTGCACACCATAACAAACAATACTAAGTGCAATCTTTGTCAAATGAAAAATAGGGTATGCCACTACATGAGATGCATAAATATATATTCCTTTCCGAATGCCAATGCAATCCTTCCTATATGAAATCCTAAATACAACTCTAATCCAAGCAATCCAATGCAAGTACCTCCTCAAATCAATATCTAAGATGCAACTAATAGTGCAACTACTTTGTATTTTTCAATGTAAAAGAATGAAAAATGCAATAAAAGTCATCTAAAACTCTCGGTCTCCGTAGCAAGTATAAAACACAAGCCCATCAAGACACCAAGACAAAAAAGAGTAATGCACTAATGGAAAAACAAAAAGGATAAATGACTAAAACTACTTTCAAAGAAAAATGACTGAAAAAGTGGTCTCTGGTCAGAAAAGAAGCATCCAACAGACAACATCAGACCCAAGGAAGACCCAACCACACTCATAACCCACCCAACAACTTCCCACAACATCAAACTCACCAAAAGGGAGGATGTACGCAACTGTTTGAAGAACAGCTGTGTATATACGCGACTTTTGGCCAAAAAGCTGCATGTATATGCGGATTTTTTCCAAAAACCTGCGTGTATATGCGAATTTTGGCCAAAAATCTGTGTATGTATGCAAATTTTGGCCAAAAATCTGCGTATACAAAGAAGACAGTGGTAGAAAGTAGGCCAAGGGTCAAACCAATAAAGGGGAGTGTCAATGGATGAACATACTATACAATGCAACACAGAAACAAGGTGAAACAAAGAGCAAGTCAATAATATCAAGCACATTGTGCCCCCAAACCCCAAATATAAACAAGGAACGTCCCCAACAGAGTCGCCAATTCTATTACGGAGAGAAATTCCTATGGCTTGGGGTACCACAATAGACATCTTGACTGCAAAAATCAATTCTTTCCTATATGCAAGAGAAATCAAATATCTAACACTAAAGGATCTCGATTTGAACCTTATTCTGGATGGTTGATGTAGATCCTCGTTGAGCTTTCCAACTCTAGCTTGAATCGATAAATTGCTTCCTCAACATTCAATAAACAAGACAAGCATACTATATATAATTGTGTTAGCTCTACTCTAGCATATATAATCAATAACATATAAGCATTTGAAATCATCCATGGATCAAATATTCATTCAAATACACATTGTTGGATAGGAAAAGATATTTCTATTAATATAAAACAGATATTACAGTAGAGACATCCTCTGTCGGCACGTCTGCGAATCAGAGAAACTGAGTCCCCCACTTGGCCCTCCACCACTTCAATCCTCCATCTCTCGATAGCAAGCTCACAAGCAAAAGGAAAGCTTTGGAATAACACAAAAGTGCTCCAAGGGACAAAGGGATACAGACTCAAGTATAAGCTCCAGCAACAATCGACTATAGTTTATTTGCTCTCAATTTCTCATATGAATTCAATGTATCCAAAGGGTTCCTTATATAGCTCTTCAATGGTGTAATGAAAGGTCAAATCCAAGCGATCTCAAGGCATATAGAAGGCTAGGAGACAAGTGAGTCAGATCCACATCCAGGAAAACTCCAAAAGAATTTGTCCTTTTGCACACATCCTGATGTACACGGTTTTAGGGGTCAAATCTGCGTATATACGTGAGAAAAGGATTAAAATTCATGTATGGAAATTTTTGCATGCTTTTAGGAATGATATTGGAAACATCAAAGGTACAAAAATGGTTCATGGGTTCTAAGGAGTCTGCAAAGGGACAGGGAAGGCCATAAAAGTGTGATTCACCATGTGTGGTAAAATTAGCTAAAACAACTAGTCCTTAAAGGTGAATGTTGGCTTGACTATGTTCAGTATGTGATACCCACCAGTGAGATGGCTTGGCTGAGTGGCCTGTGAAACCCATATGTTGGATTGTTTTACCCTGTGGCCTAATAAACCCAATTGTGTTGGTTGGGCTGAGCATTATTGCACCTTGGCTATGTATGAGTCTACTAGTATTTCCTTATTCCTTGAGGAAATCATTCCTAGCTCAAGGGTGGCGGTGTCATTGAGAGATTGATGAGTGCACTGGCCTATGGTTGGGTGGAATGTTGCAATGACATATTTGGTTGTGGGACAAGTTTCTTTTAAAGATAAGTGTTCTTGTCTATGTTATTCTCTACAATTGTATTTCTTGTATTGTAAATTGCTTGATGTAATGTGATGAACATGTTGCTGTGTTGAATTCATGCATTGTTCCTTTGAATAAATTCAATTATAGGCATCTATGTATGTTTTTACCTCAATGCATTTTGCACTAAGGTGTAGGGTAGATTGGCCAGATCGGTAATGTCCTAAATGATCAGATCAATTCAGGACATCAGTTAAAAAAGTTGAGTTTCCTGCTAGAGATCTCGATTTACATAGTCTACGGGATGCGGAATGTCGGTTCGCAGATCATGGTTTCTGCAATTTTCCCTTCCGGAACTTGCAGGGTGTGGGATGCAGGATTGTGGTGTCACGATTCCCACAGTTCCCAATCCTGCAAGCGAAATTTTCTGCACCGTTGATCTTCATGGGATGATTTTTCGCCATTGATCTATTCCCGATGTGGGATGCGGGTTGCGGGAAGTGAGATGGAAATTTTTGTAACTTTTCGATCCTGTAACTCGGGATTTCCGCACCATTGAGTTTTGCTGGTGGATTCTAAACCATCGATTTGGTTCTAGTCTGTGGGACTGTTTGGGATCGTTGATTTCCATCACATTTTCTCTTCGCTGTCTGATCTCCTCTGAGACCTTTCCTTGCAGATTGTTGAAATGATTAATGGAAGATGGGAGGGAGTGTGACAGTGTTGGAAATTTCAAGGAGTGGTTTGCAACCATACCCTGTGTTTTGATGAATAGTAAAGGTTCTCGATGAAAATTTTAATTCTGCATGATAATGGGTATGGGTACGTGACATTTCAACTTCCGAAGAAGTTTGGAGAAGTGACTTAGGTGACAGTGGTTAATTTCTCCACATATTTTTGTTGATGGCTTGGACTACCATTTCAACTGGTAACCTTTTGGCGATGTTTCCAGGGATCGTTTCAAATTTGAAGCGGTTGATCCTGAGTCATTCACATCTTGGAAGGAACGACATTTGGTAAGAAAAAAAATTGAGGTAAGTCTTTCTAGGTATTTGGAAAATATTATTGAAGACTTGTTATATAAAAAATATAACATAATACAATATATATATATATATATATATATATATATATATATAGAGAGAGAGAGAGAGAGAGAGAGAGAGAAATCATACTAATAATAACAACAAATAATAATAATATAATACTATAACATTAATTAGTGAAAAGGTGTAACTCTTTATGAAGAGTTGCATTAGAAACCCTTTAAATAATTATATATACGGGCAAGTCTATCTTCTAAAATATCATATCTATTTATCAACTTTTATATATATTCATGGATTATTTGTATTTTTGAAAGTGGAAGTTCGAGAGGTTTGAGTAAACAGATTTTTACCATTACAGTGGTATCAGAGCCCCTTGTTGGCCATTCAGCTAATACCAGATTTTGGCTAGTATTTAATTGGAGAATCTCCAAACTAGGTCTTGACCTTACTAAACCAAAAAAAAAAAAGTAAAGAAAAAAAGGAAGGGAAAAGTAAAAACAATAGAAACCACACTAAAACAACACATTGTTTCTTTTCCAACAAGTGGTTTATTCAATGCATTAGCCTTAAGGGGAAAAAATCTAAAATTGAATAATAATTTTTAATGTTACTAAGGAGCAAGTGAGATTTGAACTTGTGTAGGGAAGGTAACAATCATTCCTCCCAACCATCCAATATACAAGAAGTCTTTACAGAAAGAAATTAATTATCGAAAAGTATAGTATACTATACAATATAAAAGATGTCTTTATTTGATATATCTTGGGATAAGAAGCATAATAAAATGGATTCTCATGACAAAAAAAATGAATATTCTCAAAAAAAAATTAAAAACATGCACACCCCACATTAGAAACTTATGGGATTATTCAACAGAAGTCTGTTTGCATCGATATTTTCCCAAAAACCATGAAAAATTGTATTAATGTTGAGCTAGCAAACCAATAAATTCTTTTAGAGTCAGATATAATTGAAAATAACATGATTCTTTCTGATGATAAATATGAGATTAAGAACCTACAACCATATGTTGCTGATTACAAGGTCCTAAATCAATTCAGTATTGATTCTGTGGTATCATTGGAGCAATACAAGGCTGATATAATTCTATTGTCAGCGAGGTTAAATACATTGGGTAGCTTCATGTTCAACACAAAGAAAATTTTCTAGATATTTCCTTAAAAAAATAAGAAAGACACATTCCAGGATGTTACAATGAATTCAAGTTCAGGAGTTGTTTCAACTGAAGACTTTAAATACATCTCGAAGGTGCTTTCACAAGAAGATAAAAATCGATGCAAAAGATGTAGAATGAAATCGATAAAGTCATCATGGACAAAGAAGAAGAGATATTCTTCTAAGAGATCATAATCAGAAGTTTCTTCTTCAAATCAAGAAGGCATAGGATAAGGAACAATGCAATCAGGAGCTAGAAGAGGAGAATCAAGATCTTCAGAAGAAACTATTAGAAAATATCAAAGAGAATAATCACCTTAAAAATCATAAACAAGATCTAATAGATCATATTCCAAAGCTTAAATATGATGATAAAGCATAAGAAGAAATGACAAGGAACCTTAAGAATGATATGTATTCATTAGAAAAAGAATCAAATACAAATATATTCCTTGTCACCCATAAAAAAGAAGCCAATCTAGTGAAAAAACAAACAACAAGAAATCCTTATTAACACCCAAATTATAACACTCATTTTGAACAACGACAGGGTCAAAATGAACATAAAAAGAGTAATTATGATTTTAGAACAAACAGAACACACAATCAACAAACTAAGGAGAAAATAAGAAGTTCCATCCAACAAAACCATCAACAAACAACTCTAGTGAAGATAGATCTCGGATGGACCACTTCACAAACGATGCGACATTTTTTCTTGGGAATCCGTAACTCATATTGTTTCATTTCAGCTTGTGTTGCAGTTACAAACAAAAGAGATTGAGAGATGGAATTACAAGGAATAAATCATACATAAGCCTTGTCTTCAATAATCTTTGAGCACAAAGCTTCCCTTAAGGGTAAGGCAATGTTATATAAAAAATATAACATAATACAATATATATATAGAAATAGAAATCATAATAATAACAACAACAAATAATAATAATATAATAATATAATATTAATTAGTGAAAAGGTGTGACTCTTTATGAAGAGTTGCATTAGACACCCTTTAAATAATTATATATGTTAGAATAATCAACCCATAGTTACCCATATTTTACATTAATTAATCATTTTTGTCTTTTTTCTAGATTCCTAGATTCCCCTCTATGCTAGTTGGATTCCACATGTTCCTAGAATTCAATACTTGCTAAACTGGATCATGAAGCTCTTTGGAATCATCTTGGAATTTATTTCAGCAAGTCTATTTTTATTCCTAGTTCCTAATTTAAGTTGTAGCTATGAATATTGCACCTTCTGCAGACATAATTTGTTCCTCTAGCCTGAATGGTTCAGATCCAGAACAAATGAGTGAACAACAAAGGATGAAGACCTTCCCCGAATGTTGTAAACACATGGAATGATGCTTTGATGATGAACCTATGTACCTAAAAACATGTCAAACAAACAAGAACATCAAAGCTACCAGAAAATTATTCACACATCCATACTTGTGACTAAGGAATCCAGTAACATATACATGCGAGATCAATACAACAGATATGTGGGACAAAAATTAGATTTGCATTAAGAAATGAACAAAGAAGCTTAAAACCATTGCCTTAGTGTTGACAAAATCCTCCACAAGATAAGCACCTCATCCTCGATAGCTCCAACTTACTCTCTTGTGCTCTCCAAAGGATTGGACTAGATAGTCAATTCAACAACATAACAATACCATTCAGTTCTCTCCCTCAACTATGGATATGAGCTTGTATTTATAAGGCTCAATGGATAGGGATAGTTGACAAAATTATGGGTGAGGTGTCTCTAAGATCCTACCAAGATGGATCTCGACTCCAACTAAGCCATATTTATAGGGATAAGGGAGGACACGAGGCTCATGATCTAGAAGCCTCGAGAAACTTCTCTTTTTCCCATTTTACCAAGGGTACTACTTTTGTTACCATATGACAGAGCGGTTTAGGTGAGAACCGATTCAAGAACAAATCCTATAGGCAATGGCACCACTTTTATATAATAGGACACAGGTGGTGCTAAAGAAGGTACCGCTCATCAGCCAAAGGAAAAGCGCGGTTCTAGGTTTTTTCATGTAAACATGATATCCAGAGCAAGTTTCCACTCCAAGTTTGGGATTTAGGGAAAACATAGGGGTTAATGATCTCATCACATGTTGGTGACAAGATTTGGGTATAATAGAATGCCCCCCAAAGCATGAGGCTTAGAGGGATACGATAAGCGAGACCTTTGAGAGAACAAGTTGTCACTTCAAGGTGAGAGTCAGCTCGGTTGAAGAGTGTCATAGAGTAGGCATCTGCAATATATCAATACTTTTGACTCATAGACAAATGTAACCAACTCATGGCTGCAAACCAATACAAGGAAGATCCATGAGAGGAATAAACAACCATGGCTACTAGAATAAAGCATAGATCCATGTGATAGAGGACTCAAACTTGGACATAGATACCAGACATACAATGTAGATCTATGTCCTATAGACGCAAATTTGAGCATAGCCACGGACACACAAATGTGGATCCATGCTAGATATACAAAACTCCATCGCAACCTAGGGAAAGCAATGAGTTCTAAACAAATACCGAGGGTCTTCGTCTCCTTTTCCACAAAGTATGATTCTATACATGCGATTACAATGTTTTGAAGTCGAACATGGTAGAAACCACTTGATTACCAGCCAATGATGTGAACCGTTAACAAGTGCGAGGGAGATCACCATTGATTTCAATGATTCCCAAGATACCCTAGTACAATCTACTAAGTGTGAATATATGTCTTGATGTGGAACACCCAGTCGATTCTATCGATCAAAGGTCAATGATGTGAACCTATGTCGAGAGCAAGAGAATCTGTCATTGAGGCATATAGATCCCAAGGTACTAAAATTGTTTCTAAGACTATTTCCTGGATGATGAGCACATGAATAGTCTTGTTGAAGGAGGGCCATGATGAATCCCACATCGATGACATGAAACTCAAAACAAACTTTTGGAATGATGTGAATGAGGTAACCATAAGGCTGACTCAAAAGTACTGACATAGAGACTTTTTTTACTACAGAGGTAAACTTCTTCAACTTCCCTTTGAACATTAGGCAGCACGACAAAATACTTGGAAGCATGAATAGACCAAACAAACACACAGTGTGACGATGGAAAATTCATTCTTTTGAAAGACTCAAAGGAGTGACATGACTCATGAAAGTGGATCGCCATGGAGATCTGCTGAATACCCAATTGACTGAAATGATATGCAGACAAGTGCCATGTTCAAAGGTAAGGACAAACTACCATTTATTTGCAAAATGATTCCCTTCCCATAATTTCCCCATCATGGTTGATGAGTGCCTCTTTTCATTTTTACGAGTTCAAAGAGGGTAATAAACACTCATTATAGCTCGTCTGAAGACAAGTCCAAAATCATATGTTTTACGCACCTAAGAGAGGAGGGGTGCATTCCCAAAAGAGGGTCTCTCAATGTTTAATTTAAGGAGTCCAATGAAAGTTAAATCGACATCGTTCATGTTTAGAGAGTCTAAACGACCATGGAAGAAGACTCCATAGGGTCCTTTTTTCGTAAAATAGTTCATCTAAACCGAAAAAGTGATAACCTACCATCAGATGAAAGCCTCTTCAAGTTCTTTAACGAGCGTGAAGAAGACAAGATCACTCGACAATCTTTTCTTATTTAAGGAGCCCAAAAAGAGTTTAAGGAAGACTCCACTAGGTCTCTTTTCATGATGAGGGATTTTACGAGTCTGAAAATAATCTGAAAAGGACTCGGACATTTAATGCTAAGTTTTGAGAGCATGACCAAAGTTTCGCAATAAATTCTCAAAGACTTTTTTCATTTTATGATAGTGCAAAAAAGTAAAAAACAAACTCCCAAAAATTTTACTGCTACCACTTTTTATCCTGCAACAACTTAAAAACAACTGTTAAACTCTCCAATAGATGACATTAAAGGATCATGACTGGTAGATTTTCAAAAACTATGACATGCCAAATCCTAAATGCTTCTAAAAGGTATGTAAATAGTTAAAAATCAAAACATTTTATCATTTACCCATAGTGGAGAGCCTTTGGAGCATTTTCTTGGTCAAATTTTCAGTTGCTGATTTCGGGAGCATCTACCGTCGGATTTTTGCACCATCAGTTTCAGGTAAAAGCTTAAACCCTAGTCTTTCATTTCATCCTTTCATTTTTTATTTTTTGGGGTGTTTTGGGCCTATTGGGCGAGCCCTAAAACCATGGAAGCGAGCACCGCTCTTATCCCTTGTGAGATAAGAGGTACCTCACTAAAACAACATCTAAAATGCTTGACACAAACGGTGCCACCACCTGCCCTCAATGGGACACAGGTGGTGCCGGTCGTGGGTGAATAAAAGTGTATGCACAAGACAAACTAGCTCAAATTTGATGATTTGAATAATTGATAGTGTTTCTAATTTGCCTTGTGATGGTTTTTGACAGGTTCCCATTGATAAAAAATGGTCATTTGGAAAGAGAGGCAACATGACAATGATGATGCATTTCTCGAATGAAACGCGGGTTGTATATCCGCGTTGAGAGACTATGGTCTTATAAAAAAAAATCGCACACCCAACATGGTGTCACATGAGCGCCTATTAGAGCACATCCTTCGGATGTGGAATCCAGAGAAATAGTATTTTCAGCTGTGTGCTCATGTATTAACAATTGAAGTAGAAGACATCTACTTCCTGACAGGCCTATCGAGACAGCATTCTCCCATCTCTTTGACTGGTTCCTGTGGAGGGGACATTACTACGCACAAGTTGATAAACCACCATTGTATTCCTGGGACCAAGACATCAGGGAAGAAAATTCCCATAAAAGAAGTGGTGGATGGCCCACTATGGACAAATTTTTTTACCATGCAGAGAGTGGCAGGAAGAAAGGGGGTACATCAAGCATCTAGAGCGCATATTCTCTATGCCATAGATTCCATGGCACCCACAGTTTTCAACTAGGCGTAAGCTCTACTTTTGATCTTCAAAGATTAGCTGACCAAGTGTCGGTATGGGGAGCTAAAGCAGTTCAGTTTCGGTTCCATTCTAGCGTGTTTATTTTTCAAGCGGGTTCCTTAGATGAGACCCCAAGTGGTTTTTACATATTTGAGGGTGCAAGACCCTCACATGCTGAGATGCGTACAGGTTATGGCCCATACCGGAGAGGGTAGAGGTAAGGTAAATTTTGGTGACCCATTCTTTCGATGGTTGAGAGATAAACTCCTCATGGTGGAGGACTATGCATATGCGGGCATTGACTTCAGCGGTGACCGTAGCCTACCGCTCCCACCTGGTGGACATTGGGGTGATATCGATAAGAAAAAAAAACCCTAAAATGGCACTTGTGTTTTTATGTTTTTATGTTTTATATTTTTTATGTGTAGTAATGAGACTTGAATCTTTTCATGCATATTTCGAAGCAGCACGACCTAGGGGAGCCTCCCCACTAGATAAGCGATCCGGAGCCCATTTTGTACCACAAGGCGATGATGTGCTAGGGGAGCTAGAGGAGAACCTCAAGAGGTTTACAATACACATCCTGGATGCCTCGATCGATGACCTCCCACTGAGGTACCAGAGGCCTACTACAGGAGTACCGAGTCATTTCAGCAGACTGCTACGTCGAGTATCCCGGGTGGTTATGTGTTACTACAAGAATCGGTAGATGATAGGGTGCATGATGTGTTCACTGAAAGATGATAGATAGATTCATGACTTTTGTATGATGATTTTTTACTTGAAATCCTGAGCGCTTCAGATGAGGTCTCATGACCTATTTTTTGTACAACATGTTTATATATATATATATATATATATATACAGATTTATACCTTGGTGTTTATATGTCTCAAAAGGTGAATGTATTTTATATGAGTTTTATGTGTCTTTTACAGTTTATTACAATGAACCACATATGATTTTTACGTCATGAATGGGCAATATGCCAGTGTTAGATGTAATTTTCCAATGAGTCGACAACTGCATTATCTTCCCTAGGGATATGCCTATAGGTAATAGCTTCAAATGACCTCTCCAATAAACGTACCCTTGGAAAGAGATGGAGAAGCACGAGATTCCTAATGGTATAGACATGGTTTAAATGACAAACCACCAGTTGTGAGTCCATCAAGACTACCAAGTTATGAACATCTTGGGAGGCAACTTCAGTCAGAAGACCTATGATTGCTCAATACTCGGTGATATTGTTGGTAGTGGGACAATTACAAACCACTCCTGAACTAACCAAATCATCAGCTAGGGAATATAGAACCCAAGCAGCTGAGGCAAGATTCAAGGTGTGGCGGAAAACACAATCAGAGAAGCCATAGAAATCCATCTGCTTTGCACAACCAAAACATGGTATAAATAGATTCATACACTAAACTCAAAACCATATTGAAAATACTTAAGCACACTAAAATTCAAGTAATATACATATATACAAGGTACTATACAAGAAATATCTAGGCATAGTACCTATTCAGGTACAACCCATTGCAATGTTGTCCTAAGGGGATTCCATCATAGTCCACGAGCTCGTAGGCCCCTTTCTCTAAAACTTTGTAAATAACGAAAGGACCGTACCACATGGAGTCGAACTTCCCTTTCCCTAGTTTTTCATATCTCTGATCATAGGTCAAAACTAGGTCACCCTCATTGAAGGCACGAGGTTGGACAGACTTGTCATACTGCACCTTCACACGTTTCTTGTGTGCCTCATTAGCTAAGGCAGCATCTCTTCTAGTTTCATCAAGGTTATTCAAGTATAGAAATCTCTCTTCCTTTGCGAAAGTGTCTGGGAGAAGTTCGACGGCAATTTTCAAGGATGGAATATAACATTGAATCGACAAGACAGCTTCTAGTCCATAGACAAGCTAGAAAGGTGTGAAACCAGTAGTTGTTTTCACCGAAGTCCTGTAAGCCCAAAGAGAGGAGAAAAGAATATGGTGCTAGTTGGAATTATGGTCTCCAACCATCCGACGCATCATCATTTTCAAAACTTTGTTAATGGCCTCGACCTAACCATTAGTTTGTGGATAATAGGGCGTAAAGTTTAAATGACGAAAACCTAGCTTGGCACTTAGTTCCTCCATCATTTGATTACGGAAATGTCATCCATGATCAGTAACTATGAACTATGGGACTCTGAATCTTGCTATCACATGATTGAACAGGAAGAGAGTGGTAGTCTTACCATCCTATGCATATGTAGGCATGGACTTAGCCCATTTTGTAAAATAATCAACGGCTACGATGATGTAACCATGCCCCCAGTTGAGCTAGGCTTACAATGCATATAATCGATCCCCCATTTGAAAAAAGGGCCAATGGCAATGAAGGGGTGTAATGGAGCAGGGTGGGTGTGCTTTTTTAGATAAAAGTTTTGACAAGGGTGGGAATTTATTAACAACCTCGTGACAATCCTTAAAGACTGAAGGCTAGAAATAGCCTGCGTGAAGGATTTTCTAGGCTGTAGCCATCCCAGATAGATGACCGCCACATGCTCCAGAGTGGAAATCATTCAAAACTTGTTCAGCTTCCTCGTGGGTAAGGCATCGCCGAAGAACAGAATCGATACCATGTCTACACAAAGTGTCATTCAAGATGAGGTAGTATTTTGCGTGGTGAGGATACGGCGACGATTGTCACAGGATAAAGTGGGCTGAAATATTTGTGTCTGGAGATAAATGAGCAAATATCCATACCATGGGTTATTAGTACTTATCAAGAATAGGAACTCATCCAGGAATGAATCACTGGGCTCAGATTCCGTCGAAGCACAGGGAAGATCACACATGAGCTCAGCAAAGACCAAGGATTTCTTTGATGTAGCTTTGAAAAATTCCAGATCAAACTCTTGTAGGATGACTATCCATTGGGAATACTTTCCCCTGAGCACCTGACAAGTCAGGATGTAATACATAGGGTTTTGGTCTACCAATACAATGGTTCTGTAGAGCAAAATGTAGTGACAAAATTTTGAACAGCAATGACCGTGGCCAATTCTAATTTCTCCATGCGTGAGTATCGAGTTTCAGAATCCATGAGATTCTTACTAGCATAGTAGATCACATGCTCCTGACCATCGATATTGTCTTGCACCAAAACCATAGCAATGGTAGTCATGGAGGCAGCAATGTATAAGAGAAAGTCCTTTGATTAATCTGGGGGGTGTATCATGGGTGAGTGAGTCAGAGTGTGTTAGAGATTATTAAAGGCTTGTTGGGCTTGGTCATCCCAAAAGAAAAAAGTGTCCTTTTTAAGGAGACGGATATAACCGTGTGTTTTCTCTACAAAATTACACATGAAACGGCTAAGAAAGTTTGCCTTCCCTTGCAAACTTTGGAGTTCTAGAAGGTTGGTTTGGGCTAGTAGAGCTAGAATAGCGGTAATTTTCAATGGATCTATCTGGATGTCATCCTTAGAAACCACAAAACCTAACAGGTGTCCCTTCTCAACGCAAAAAACACATTTATGAGGATTGATTTGTATGTTATAATGATGGCATCTCAGGAAAATGTCTCTAAGATGTCCAGGGTGGTCCTCCCATTGCTGTGAATGAGTAGGGAGGTCTTCAAGGTATGGTTCTACAATATGTTTTATATCATGAAACGCATAGGACATAGCAAGCTAGAAAGTGGCTCCAACATTTTTTAGGCCGAATGGTAACTTCCTGTATGCAAAGGTTCCCCATGGAAAAATGAGTGTCATCTTGTGTTGATCGGTGGGTAAAATCTCAATCTGATTATAACCCAAAAATCCATCCCTAAATGAGAAGATGACACCTCAGGCACAGTTGTCAATAATATGGTTGATATGCGCAGTGGGAAAGTTGTCTTTGGGACAAGCTTTGTTCAAATCTCTAAAATCGATGCAGACTCTAATGGTGCCCTACTTTTTATTGACAGGGACGATGTTTGATACCCATTCCATCAGGGGTACAAGATAAATAAACCCTACTTTGAGAAGTTTTTCTATTTCTTCTTTGATAGATGCGACTTTCCGTGGATGGACTTGTCTCAATTTTTGCTTGATAGGTTTTGCAGTGGGGCAGAATGTTCCCATGCTGAGATTCAGGAGTATACCAAGCCATTCAAATAATTTTGTGATGTATTTGCTTGGTCATATGAGGAAATGCCAAGTATTGACCCTCGTATTGTTGAACATGAAATTAAGACCTATAAAAATGTGAATCTTGTTCGACAACGTTTGCATGTGGTGAATCCTAGAAAAGCACCCACAATTAAGGCTGAGATAGAAAAGCTGTTAAAATCCAGTTTTATCTATCCCATTCCCTTGACGGAGTGGGTTTAAAACCCTGTTCTGGTTGATAAGACACAGCGAACGATCCGTATATGCACTAATTTCCGTGATTTAAACCGTGCTTGTCCTAAGGATAATTTTCCCACACCATTTATTGATCAGATTTTGGATGAGTGTGTGGGAAGAGAGGTATTTTCCTTTATGGATGAATTTTTCAGATATAATCAGATTCAAATCAAACCCGGGGATCAACACAAAACTGCATTTATTTGTCCTTGGGGTACGTTTGCATATCGAAATATGCCTTTTAGTATTAAAAACATCGGAGCCACCTTTCAGCGGGCTATGACCTTGATTTTTCACGATCTCAAATCGATTATTGAAGTCTTTTTGGATGACCTTACTGCTCATTCTCGGCTAAGAGTGTGTCATTCCTACCATTTGAGATTAGTATTTGAAAGATGTTACCACTACCAGGTTAGGTTAAATCGACATAAGTGCATCTTTTTCATGAAGTCTGGTCACTTACTAGGGTTCATTGTTTCCAAGGAGGGTATAAGAGTCGATCCCTTAAAGGTTGAGGCAATACTTCAATTGTCTCCCTCAAGAAATATTAGACATCTTCAATGTTTCCAAGGCATGGCAAACTTCTTACGAAGATTCGTGGTTAACTTTTCCAATTTGAATAAAGGCTTTATGTGTCATTTAAAGAAGGACACTACCTTTTGCTCGGATGAGCAAGCCCAGGAGTCCTTTGAAGCTCTTAAGCGGGCCTTAGAATCAGCCCCCATGCTTAGTCCACCTGACTATAGCCGTGAATTTTTTATTTATGTGGTCGCATCCATGAAAACGATTGGTGTGGTTTGGGTTCAGGATGATGAGGAGCTCCATGAGCATGTCATATATTATTTGAGTCGGAACCTTATAGATGCGGAAATCCATTATTCCCATGTGGATAAACTTGCCTTAGCTATCGTTCATGCAGTTCAGATATTGAGACACTACATTCTCCTTTGTCAGACCCTGGTGGTAGCTCATGTCAATCCATTTCAGTTCATCCTCACTAGAAGGATGATCGAGGGAAATTATAATAAATGGATTGTTATTTTTCAAGAATTTGATCTCAATTTTGTTTCGGCGAAATTGAAGAAATCGTTAATTTTTGCGGAGCTCATTTCCGATTTCCCAAGTGAGGAGGAGGAGAAGGTTTATGAGGATATGTTTGTCGATGAGCATATTTTCCTTACCTTAACTTTGGATCCATCGTATGGGGATATTATCATATATTTACAAAATTTCAAGGTCCCTACTCACCTTTCATGAGACGAGCGACAACGATTATGTCACGTATCTAAGAACTACGTTATAGTGGATAACACTTTGTACCACCGTGGGATAGATTCCATTTTACATCATTGTTTAACCCATGAAGAGGCTGAGGTTGTGCTGACTGATTGCCATGGAGGGGTCTGTGGTGGTCATTTATCTGGGCTTTCTACAACCCCAAAAATATTGAGAGTGGAATATTTTTGGCCGTCAATATTTAAAGATTGTGTCAATGCAGTCAAGAAGTGTCACCATTTCCAGGTGTTTGCACGCAATACGTGCTCACATATTGCCCCATTGCATTTGATTATCACTGCTGGTCCCTTCACCAATTGGGGGCTTGACTTCATGGATTGCAACCCAGCTTCAGCTGGGGGGCATCATCATATTATAGTGGATGTTGATTACTTCACAAAATGGGCTGAGGCTATGCCCATGATTAAATCCGGCGGTGAGACAGCTGCACATTTTGTATTCAACCAAATTATTACTCGGTTCGGTATTCTGAAAGAGCTTGTCACTGACCATGGTAGGCACTTTCAAAATCGAATGATGGAAGAATTGGCCTCGAAGTTAGGGTATAAGCAGGAGCACTCCTCTTCCTATTACCCTTAGGAGAATGGGAAGGTTGAATCAGTGAACAAATCACTTAAATACATTCTCCAACGAACCATCATGCAAAGCAAAATGAATTGGCATAACATGTTATATCCTGCTTTGTGGGCCTATAGGACCGTGGTTAAGACTACCACTGGTTTTTCTCCATATTAGCTCGTACATGGAGTGGAGCCTATATTGCCGGTTGAATGCAAAATCCCTTTGTTGAAGCTAGCCATAGAGATTTTACCAGACACTTCTGCATTGGAGGAACATTTGGTCCACTTAGAGCAGCTTGATGAGTAGTGTCGACATGATTTAGTGGCTCTAGAAGTAAATAAGCATCACGTTAAGGTCCAATATGATAATTTTGTCGGTTCGAGGAGGTTTAGTGAAGGATATTTGGTACTTTTGTGGGACCAAGCTAAAGAACTCTTCGGGGCAGGGAAGTTTAATCCCATGTGGCATGGTCCTTACACGGTCAAATGTTTGTTAGAGAACGATGCCTATGAGCTGGTGGATTATGAAGGGACAGCCTTGGTGGAGCCTAGAAATGGGATCTATCTTAAAAAGTACTATGCATGATCTTTAGCCAGGGCTGATTATTGTATATTATTGTACAGTTTTTTACACAGTTAGGTTTTCTTATGGTGATTGGGTTTGTTGATTAGCTTTCGTTTCTTATGGTAGATGTCAATGGAATCTTCCACTTACATAGGATTTGTTGATGGTGCTAGCCACCACACTCAACACTCAACCTCTACTTGTTGGGTGATTTATACTCCTACAGGTCAGGTATTGACTTCAGGAGGCGTATGTTTACAGCCTTCTTCGAACAATGTTATTGAGTATAGTGTCGTTATCGAGCTATTACAGGATGCCATTTCACATGGTGTTCTGTCTCTTGAGGTAGGTCTTGATTTGCAGTTAGTAGTGTCACAGCTTAATGGCTTGTATCATATTAGGGATCTTACATTATTACGAATATTCTTACATGTGAGATTGTTAGAACGGCAATTTGACAACATAACATGNACATGTAAATAAATAAAATTGATCATCATAAAAAAATTTCATTAAACATCCAAAATGTGACGTCATAATACATAAGTGTCATAATACAAAAATGGGGCTTCTGAGCCACCAAAATATAATACAAGGTAGTACAAAAATGAATCACTCTCAAGTCTCTAAGCATGTGGTGGAAGAGAGGGGGGTTCTGATCGTGGCTCTAGCTAGTAGTCAGAATAACAGAACCCATGCTCATGGTACCCCAACCACCTGACATTGCATGGCCTCAGGCGAGTCCTCAACTCGCTCCATGGGTACCTGGTGTGTCAATTGTACAAAGTTTGTGTGGATTCTTTGGAGTGTCTACTCCGCATCCACACCCATGATATCATCTCCTCTTCCCCTCCGTCTATGAAAAGGGAAGCTGTTAGGCCACCGTGGTCCAACATCTGCATACATATGACAGATTGTCACTATGTGTCGTCACACCAAAACATGTCTTTTGAGTTTATATATCACAAAACACAAAAAAATTATAATTTAAGAAACTTTAAAAAGAGGGTTTGAGATGCGTTACCAATATCACCGTATGCTGCTCCTGGTGGTAGGTACATGTCGGGATCTCCCCAGAAATATATCCCCGCATAGGGGTAATCATCGATGGAAATAATCTTCTGCCACCACCATGGAAAGAAATCAGCTGGGTAGGTGATAGACACCCTACCTCTGCCCAGTCTACGCATAGCATCTGCCCAACGTTGTTAGGCTGGATCTCAAACCCCGTGAGGAGGAATGTCATCTCTAGGGATTAGCCCCGAAACATGCTCAAAGAAGAGCATGCTCAATATACTGCTGAAACCGAAGTTTCATACCCTTCCCATCTAACAGTCATTGAGCTGCTACTTCATGTTACTCAACAGTGCAGTGCTCCAACTGTAAATTATGGGTCTCATGCACTCCATTGCATAGAACATCAATGGTTGTGAGGCCTGGTGGACTGATGCTAGACCAGCTATCCTGCCGAGTGCCAATAGTATGGCCTTCAGTCCTAGCACTTGGATGGAGTTTGTCGGGATTTGACTCCAAAACTTTTTTGTGTCTAGAAAACAGTATACTGCAATGTACTCATCAATGGTAAGGCCACCTCCGAGCCCACAAGAGCGTAGGTTCACCACCTCTCCCCATCAAGACAATTCTATAATGAAGTATATGTCCTCCACCTCTATAGTGAGGGACATCCCGTCGATATGGAAAGACTCTGAGTCTGGATTCCAGTAGTCTACTAGCATCTACAGGAGTCTTGGTTTGGCCCTCAGGCTGCCAAGACACCAAAACTTGTATAGCCCACATGCACGTAGAGCTTGTTGAGCCATCAAATCACCAAAAACAGCCTCTTCTACATCTCCATGTTCCCTCTCCCTCCATTCTAGAACCATCCTGCACATTAAAAATATTTTTTGGTCATTAGATACCTTAAAAAACCATGTTCGTGGCCGCATACGCGACTATTTGCAAAACAACCGCGTATGTACACACGCGGGTTTGGGAGGTTTTTCCGCGTATAGCCAGCCTTATACACGAAAAAACCCCTGATTTTCGTGTGGGCTAAAAAACCAATTTAGACTGGACTAAAAATTAAATTTGACCATGGAAATTGAAAAAAATTACATGAAAATGGAAGAGGAGGACATGAGAAGTTACTTGGAACAAATGGTGTTGAATTTCTCCAGACGAAGCTCCCGGAATTCGTGTTTGAAGTTATAAGCTCAAATGGGTAAAAATTTCAAATGATATGTAATTTTTGAATTTTTTACTATTTATAGAAAAAATTTGAAAATTTTGAAATTGTTTACCTTGCTATAGTTTTGGACCATTTCTGACCATTTTGGACTCTTCGGATGATGTAGGAGTCCATTTTTAGCGTCGTTTTGACCATTATTTTGATCCGTTCATACCGCTCTCAGTTATTATTTATAAACTAGCATATAGGTTAGATTTCACATCCATGTGCATTTTGCATGAACTTATTACCATTTCTTTATAACCTTAGGTACGAACCCATTCTATCTTGTCACAGAACCTTCTTATTGTTTTAGAAGTGACATGATGTGAATGGTAGAGCTTAACCATACATGGGTGCCCTAGTTATTTCCTTTGTTGCATTTGGTGCCCATGCCCACATTTTTCCCTTTAGGGTGTGGAAGTCCTTTGTATAGTATCACCATGTCTTTGCGTAAGAGCCTCATACTCCTCTTGATCTTTTTGCTGGACTTTGTCCCCAGGACTCCCTTATGTTAAGTTGTAATTGAATTATCATGAGTTTTTCCTGCCTCATTAAGCCTTTTGTCAACTTCTTTCACTTTGATTATTAGCCATATAGCCCGAGCTTGTCTCATCTCTAGCCACACAGAGCCATTTTATATATCCTTTGCAGCTTGATTCCCTATTTTTACCGAGAGGGGACTTTCCCCCGAGTGTCGTTATGCTACACATGTGTCCTTGCATTGAGCATAGGTATGTTCCACTGCTTGGAACTAATTTGTTTTCCCATTGACACTCATATCCTCCTAGTCTATAACAATAAAGCACTTTTATTATTTTTCAAGATTTTCAAAATATTTGAAAAGGTCCAAAAGAAATAAAAAATCCAAAAAGTCGGACAAGAAAATATGTTAACTTTGGCAGCAATCGAGTCATCTTGCTTTCGAACAAAGCACTGTATATCACATCCATTGGTTGGGTTAATAGTTTGACTTTAGGAGCTGTACTCATTTTTCTGATTTTATATCCACCGACTGGTTAAGCTTCCAGTCCCTATGGAACCTCTGTCGATTCCTCCTGTGTCATAGAGATGTCCCAGTTTTGTATATCAATACTATGCTGCCTACATTCAGTCACCATTTTCCTTTATGCTCTTGTTCCAAGGAAGTTGAAACCTGAGTCGGCCATTCCTTGGTTCTCTTGACTTTGCATGTCGGGCATTGCCGGTACTGATAATGGTTCATGCACTTTATGACCGAGTCCTTCCACATTATATAGCCTTGATGAGTACCTCATGTTGGATGATGAGAGATGCATTAATGCCCTCCTTCCAGCGGATTTCATCCCATCGACTTCAGATCATTTATTCTAGGATAGGAATTTAGAGTCATTTTTTAGTGCCTTGAGACTTGCAGTCATCAGTGGCAGGTTCTCTCACCATTGACAGTTTTGGGAATACATCAATTTCCCTTGATCGATGGATCCTTCCAAGTGTTCAACCTCAACACATTTATTCACACTTCTTAGTTTGCACTCTAGTACCTTGATTCCCATTTTCATCATCGATGGGTGATCTTGCGTCTATTAACAGTATACATCAATGACCGCTAATCAGACGATGGACTACTATGTTCAACCTCGACACCTCTATTCACATAGTAGGACATGTACTCGTAGCAGATTGTGTAGAAGACCTTCCAGATGGTGGCATTTCATATATGCTACCTTCTTGATCATTCCAATGTTCATGAGATTTCAGCTCTCGTGACTTGATTCGAGTATATGTCAGATGTTTCCAGCCATTATGGAGATCTTGATCCATTGTATATCTTCATATTTCATGGAGATCATGATCCTTTGTATATCTTCATCATCAAGATCTTGATCTATCTATATTATACATGGTGATGACCACACATGTCATATTTTGTATCATGCCTATTCATGGCCATGGTACTCTTATGTATCCGGGACTGCTATATCTACTTGCAGTTATGTGCATAGTTTGATTATTGTATTGTACTATTGTATGGCTGGTTCTTCCACCTGGTTGTTCATCACTCCACTTCTGGGATGGACTTATTATGTATTTCGGCCATCGTATGACCCCTCTGACCTCACACATTAGGGGGCATTTGTTACAACTAATTTTACCACACATGGTGGATCACACTTTTATGGTATTCCCTGTCCCTCTATAGACTCTTTAGATCCCATAGAACATTTTTGTATCTTTCATGTTTCCAAGATCATCCCTAAAAACATGCATTATTTGCTATACGCGACTTTTAAACCTATTCTCACGTATATATGCGGATTTGACCCTTAAACCCACGTACATTAGGATGTGTGCAAAAGGCAAATAGTTTTGGAATTTTCCTTAATGTGGATCCGAGTCACTTGTCTCTTGGCCTTCCATATTCCTTGAGAGTACTCGGATTTGACCTTCCATTACCCCATTGAAGCACTATATAAGGAACCCTTTGGATACATTGAAGAGAGAGGAATTGAAGAGCAAGAAAAATATAGTCCATTGTTGCCGTAGCTTATACTTGAGTCTGCATCCCTTTGTCCCTTGGATAACTTTGTGTTCTTTCCAAGCTTTCCTTTTCTTTTGAGATTTCTATCGAGAGATGGAGGATTGAAGTGGTGGAGGCCCAGGTGGAGGACTCAGTTTCTCCGATTCGCAGACATGCCGACAGAGGTTGTCGCTCTTGTAATCTATGATTTATATAGAAATATATTTTCTTGTCCAATAATGTGTATTTAAATGAGTATATAATCCATTGATACTTTTAAATGCTTGCATGTTATTGATTATATATGCTAGAGTAGGTCTAACACAACTATATATAGCATGCTTGTCTTGTTTGCTGAATGTTGAGAGAGCAAATTATCAATCCAAGTGAGACTGAAAAAGCTCAACGGGGATCTACATCAACCGTCTGGAATAAAGTATGTATCGAGATCCTTTAGTGTTAGATGTTTGGTTTCTCTTGCATATAGGAAAGGATTGATTTTTGCGGTTACTCTGTCTGTTGTGGTACCCCAAGCCATAGGAAGTTTTCTTCCTAACAGGGTCTTAGATAAGGATTTAAATTATCTCTAATACTTTTTCCATTTATTGTTGAAGGTCTAAGCAGATTAATTGTGAAGCCAAGAAGGGAAGCAAAAATAAAAGGGATAAAAATATCAACTTTGCATTAGTTTACTCATATAATTTTTTTTGTATATGATGTGCTTTTATTTGGTAATATGTTTGGGAAGAATTTAATCTAACGGTCAGAGACGGATATGGGATTGTGAGCTTAGAGGAACTGAAGATCTTCTTCTCCTATGGCGCTAGTGCTACCAGCAGTAGTGAAAGTTGTGATGTGATGAAAAGTGGTAAGGATTTGGTGGACAGAATAGAAACAGATAGATTTGTTTCTCACATTCTGAGTTTCTGATGCTATGGACCATTGTTTGAATCTTNTATATATATATATATCATTTTTTTCAAATTTTTAAATGTTATTCATATTGATTTATATTTACTGAAAGTGTAGAACCAGTGTTGGAATTTGAATCTAAAGGTAGAAAATAAAATATAAGAGAATAGTGAAAAACCTGTGTACAATGTTATAGTAGTAAAAACTAATATTTGATTAATTAATTTATGTTTGTGTTGAGTTTATAATATTATTAAATTAAATGGAAAAAATAAAATTTGTAATTTTTTTTAAAGTTAATAATAATAAGTTAAATATAAAAATAATATAGGAAAAAATATTGTGATAATAATTAAAAGATATATTAAAATAATCGATATAGATTTATTTCTTAGTCTGTAGTGTGTTTTATGTAAAAGTAGTGATGATAAGCCTATATTATTTTATGTAGAAAAGTAGTGATGATTAGTCTATATTATTTTAAGTAGAAAAGTAATGATGATCACCCTATATTATAAAATAAAGTTAATAGTTTAATGACCATATCCAAGTAAAGTTATAAGTGATATTGTTTTATCCCAACATTCTAATCCACATACACCATTAGATTATTCATGTCTTTAGTAATCACTTATACAATATTGCTTCATGATAGCTATGAACACCTATATACACAACTAAATGAAGCCTAAGATAAAATTAGTAAGCTCCAATGCTTATTGTATTAGGGGTAGCATGGTCCTTTACAACTCATTATGGAGGAGTTATTGTTACCTCGTAACAACAAAAAAATGAGTAGTTTCGGTTGGAAATTGTTTGTTTTTAAATTCAAATTTAGAAGTGTTCAATTTTCTATTTTGAATCCACAAATAGATTTAGCACCCTCTGGTACTTTTATGTCACTCAAATTATGTAATTTCTATATCTAATATATGAAATTCTAATATTTATTGTTACGTTGCACTTGTACCCATCGCACCTTCAGGTGTACCCAAGGGAGAGAAGGATACTTTTTCAACTAGGATGGTTTTTATTGAGTGCTGATAGTCATGGATGGACCCTTTGGTCCTCCTTTAAGGGTACTATGGATTAATGGCAATGTTGATTGCCCTTTAAAGAGGTTTAACCTCAAGGTTGGTGTCTAGGGCCCCTAAAGGTTGATAATTGGGTCTCATGGCTCCATTTCCTACTTTTTTTCTATGGTGGCCTCTGGATCAGTTACAAGACACTCACGACCACTTTGTACACCCTCTCGACCCTTCCGTTACTGGGTCCTTTCTCTCCCTGGCCTTATTTCCTCACAGGAATACATCCTCCATTCCAGGTCATTTTCATTCTTTGAGGAGGGAATTGAGGGATCTTACAACATTCTAGGGGTTAAATGGGACATAACTCCCTCCCTCCACCTCACCCTGGCGTTTTGTTCAAAGTGATTCTCTTGTTTGAGCATGTTTTGGAACTGGGGGATGCAAATGCCCCAGGTATCCTACCTTATGCCTACCTTAGGATATATTTTATTACTATTTATTTTAATTTTCAGTTGACATTTTTATAATTGCAATTTAACTTGTTTTAAGGCATGTCGGCCTTGATTTTATTTGTAAAAGTGAGTGTGAGATCATATAAATAGATCTCCTCACGTTCATTTGTAAATCAAAACTTATGGTATAAATCGTTGTGTACTTGTTTTACCCTTATTAGGGTTTTCTCTGGATGAACGTGCTCCTTTTGAGGGAGTTTTCTAGTTAATGCAAGCTATTTTTCTGGTATATTCTTTGGTGATGCTTTGATTTTTTGGATGGACACAAGCACAAAGAGGTCAGGATTCTTACCTTTTTGTTTGGATGTTGGTGGATGTGCATGTCTAAGTATTAGTGGTAGCCTTAGAGCTGTACTTTTCCCTAGGACAGGCCATTGCCTTCCTTCTTGTCACCTTAGGAAACAATGGCACATATCCTTCTGAGGGGTTCCCTAGGGTTTATCCTTAGTTTTTTTAGGCTATTTTCTTAACCTAGGACCCTTCCTCACTAGGTTAGCATTTCTCCTTATAATCCCTAGGTTGGGCAGGGCTTGTTCTAGGGTAGGGTTTCCCTTGTCTCTCACACCATTTTCATTTTCAAAACCTAGTTTCTAGGGTTACTTCTAGGTTAGTTTTAGGACTGCAAATTTTATAAAAATATCATAAAAATCAAATATTTGTCCAATTTAAGGCCTCCCAAAATTTTCGGCTCCTAAACTTTTGAGCCCTAAAATTACATGCCCTAAAATATCAGGCCCTAAAATTACATGCCCTAAAATTATGATCCCTAAAATCCTGTTCTTACAATATCGGCCCTAAAATTATGTGCCTAAAATATTGGGCCCTAAACTTCCACACCCTAAAATTATGTGCCATAAACTTTCGCCCCCCCTAAAATTTCGAGCACTAAAATTTCACTCCCTAAAATTATGGGCCTAAAATTTAGCACACTAAATTTTCGGGCTCTAAAATCCAGCGTCCTAAAATTTCGGGCCCTAAAATTCCGTGCCATGAAATTTCAAGCACTCCCTTTTACTCAGGTGTACTTTCCCTTGCACTTCAATCCACTGAACCCTGCGAAATGACTTGCAAACATTAGTTCGATGTTCACTATCCTTTGTTGGTATGAATTGGAATGACATTGTTAATGCTTGTTATGTCTACTACTGTATACTATTTATGATATTGTTACTAATAAACATGTGCAACTTGATTTTAATGTTGATTCAAATTGTTTGGTAAATGTTTGGTTACATGCACTTTGTTGTTTCTTATACTAAAGTGAATTCCTAAACTACTATTGTTGTCATAATATTAACATGACTGACCGATACATACTGTTGTACATATGCTTTAAATTATTAGTTGATAATGATAAATGCTTATGAAATGAATGCATTTTTTATAATTCCTATATATTGAACTTGTTATCTACATATTGGAACTAATTAGTTATGCAATTGGTTTATCCTTGGATGAATGAAATTGTATTATTCATATACTCTTCTAGACTCCATTAGGTACTGGTCACTAACCATACACACACAGGAGATATATTTTGTGTCTTAGTGTCTTTTGAAGAGTTACATAGGGCTCTCCCCTAAGAGGTTTTGTGTAACACCCTTGTTTTGACCTCGCTGCATTAATGTATATGATGTAAATATTATATCAAATCATGGCAAGGAGCTAAAGGCTAAGGCTCTATCATTGATCAATGTTTGGTATATAGGAAATGATGGTTGATGCCTATGGTTTCTATGCTAAGTCAAGCACATTTGTAAACATCATGTAAATATGCAAATTAATGAAAAACCCACAGCCAGCTATGTCAGTGCAACGAATAATGAGATGGGGGCATGATCTTCCCAAGGATAAGGGGGTGGGAATGTTAACCTTCAGCCAGTTTGGGGAGAAGTCATGTGTCATGGGGAGAACCCATCAGAACTGTCAACTACCCTATTTCTTTTCTTTTATTCCCATCCATTTATTCTACCAGAAGGTGGTTGACGTAGTTATTGCTTGGAAGGGGAAGAGTATGGGAAAAATCGAATTGAGTAGAGCACCGAGTTTTGGAGTGTCGTGTTTTGTTTGCATTAACAAGAAAATACTAGAACCGTATGCCAGTGTTGACCCACGCGTTCATGTTTTGGATTTACTCTCACGTTTTGAGAGTTATAGGACGTTCTGGTGTAGGGATCATCATCATTATTCACCAACATATTCGTTTTTTAGGGGGAGTGACATTGTGGTATGAGCGTAGCTCTTCTTGTGTGTATCCTTCATGTTCTGTAAGTGTTTTTCCCTTGGAAAGACTGTGATTATTGTGTTGCAGCATTGTCTTAAACTACAGAGTGTATTAGACCCTATTACTCATGTTCTAGAGTAAATTCGATGTTGTGGAGTCTCCCTGTGGTTATTGCGTTGCGCACCCTCATTCGGGTCTGAGCTATGTACAAGACTTACGAATGGGAGAGACGTAGAACGTGCTTGATAAACCTAGTGTGGGAACTCACGATAAGATAAGAGTGGTTGGTAAACTTGCTATGCACATATTAAAGAGAACTGGAAGGGAACGTGTATCCCAAGACACTGTGGAGCAGAGAAGGGGACACTTCCTTGTGTTGGGTGTGTAAGCAGTGGGGAATCCAGGCCATATAGGTATTGTGAAGGTGTTCTTAGCTCTTTAGATGATCTCACTAGCTTAGCAGTTGTTCTTACCCATTTCCTTGGAAGCCTAATATACCCAAGGGAAATATGGCTCGGTTGGTAGCCTGATAAACCCATTGTTAGGATTATTAATCCTCCCTTGTCCAATTTGGTCATATGACTAAATTGGGAGTCATATATAAATCAGGAGTCCATCCAGTCTATTTATAGTCATTAACACCATTGGGTCCACTTGGCCTAATTGGGGCACATGTTTTAGTTACTAAAGTGTGGGGAACACTAGTTGAGGCTCACTGCCATTGATTGAACTTGATTGCATCAGTTTAGGAGCCTCCTAGACCAATCCCTACAATTTAGGAGCCACTAGGAGTGTTGAAACCAACCAAGGTTAGTTCAATTCAGTTGATGACTGGTTAAGCTGAGTTAAGAGTCAATTACATTTAGTTCTAGTCCTCTACATTCAGTTAGTGTAATGCCCATATTAATTAATGATTATTAATAAGAGATTTTAATTAATATAAACAAAGAAATATAGATAATTATAATGATTAATTATTAAACATTTATTATTTGGTTATTAATAAATAATAAACAAAATTATTATTGTTGTCATTACTTCGCCGCTCCATATAAAACTTAGGTAAACCATTTCTAGGTCATTTGGTTAGATGAAATAAACACACTGTTCAAAGAAACTAACACATGTCAAACGGAAATTTTATTACACTACCCAAGAAAAATAATAACTTAAATTAATAAAAGGGGTGGTGGAAGAAAGGGCGGTGGAAGAAGGATGGCGGTGGAGGGAAGGAGGTATAAGGGAGTTTTTACGGAAGAACAGAGGGAGATTTTTACAGAGAACGAGTGAAGAAATTTTTATGAAAGAACAGAGAGGAAAGGAGAAAAATTTTGGGGACTTACTCAGTCAGATTTGTACTCTGAGGAAAGGAGGTTGCTATCCATTTTTTTTGGTACGTGGGCTCGGGGGCTAGGAAACCCATCGGTTTCCTAGGGCCAGCAAACCTGCTGGTCGGCAGGGTGGAAAATCAGAGCCGGCAATAAGGCTCCTTCAGGAGCAAGAGAGGGAAAAGCAGGAGCTGGAGCAAGAGCAGAAGCAGGATTCAAGAGCGAAACAAATTCAAGGTATTTCACTAGTAAACCATCTTTTACTGCACAAAATTTAAATGAAAAAAAAAATCTGATGTTGAAATAGATATTTTTCTTCACTGTGAAAGTGAGATTGATTGGGTGCTCTGCCCGGCAGACAGAGCACTACAGTTAGGGTTAGGTTTGCATGGATGCACTTAGGAGGGGCACATTTCTCACCTACCACAGTCAGTTAGCCTCATTCAACACTAAATGTAACACTTGAGTTGTGTTTTAGAACTCCGATGAACTCCGGTTATAGTTTAGACAAGGTCAGTTAACTATTGAGTCCTCCGACAGTGATTTAGACAAGGTCTTAGTTACCTACAGTTAAGTAGAGTCTAATCAATTCGAATTTCCTCATGTGGATTCAAATTGCATGTGGCTATTTAATCCATTGTACTTCATTGTAATTATTATCTAATTACTCTTTGATTAATGAAAAGCATTCACAGCTGCAAGCCATTTTTGCATTGTTTCATTCTTCAATAACTGAGTAAATTGTGTGATCTATCTTATGAGTTGTGTGTTTGTCCACAGATCTATGTGCTCAATTTAATATGGTATCAGAGCCTTAGCGGACAAGGCACTTCTCCTCCTTGGATATCCTACTGGATCATTTTTTGAGAAAAATTGCTCCTTCCAGCACTACACCAGAAGCGGAGAATTTACCACTTAATACCCCAAGAAAAGGAATTGTTGATCAAGATAGCTTGATTAACTAAGCTAGGTGTGAATAAAATTCCAAAAGTGCAGGCTGTCTGACCTTACAGTGCCCTTTTTTTTGTTTTGCAGGTACAACTTCGAATGGATTCATCAGTTCCTCTTCTTACCCTGTACTCAAACTATTCAGAATGGAAGAAGAAGATGATTTCATCTCTAATGAGACAAGGTCTCTATTGGGTGTCTATTGGACTCCGTAAAGAGTGTTTTAATTGACTAGCTGAATAAAAGTGATGGAGCTTTTGGAACAACAGCAACGGGTCTTTCTCATAGCTTGCGCTACCTCTTTAGATCTATTCAAGACCCAAAGGAACTCTCGACAAGATTGGACAGAACCTTTGGAGTGATTGATGAGGATCATAATAGCACTTTGGAGAGAATATCCATAACCATAAGTACTCTTTATCCAGAATTCTTAGCCTCCACTCTCTCTAATGAAGTTGTTCAAGATGAAGAAGAAGCAGAAGCTTCTACACAGTCAATTCGAATTGAAGACAGTCTCCATGCAGTGACTCCTTCTCCTGAAGCTCCAGAAGTTTATGAGATCTATGATATCTCATCTCCTCATATTGCTGAAACAGAAGAAGACATTTGAATCTCTGATATTGAAGAAAAATACTGCTACACTTCCATGCAAACATTCATCGATGATTTTCCTTTAAATTATGTGCAAAATTTACCAGTAATTGCTTCCGAAAGTGAAGAGAAATTTGATTTTTCTCCCTCTAATGTTGATGTGGGTGTGCAAATATGTGATACCTTGGATATTTTGGAAGAAATATTAGATTACCAAAGTGATCCATTCACTCCCCATGATCTAGATTTTCCAGCAAATTCCTGCAGTATTGCATGCACCAAAATTTAGAATTTTGAAGAAGAAGAAAGTTGTCCATCCACCGTCTCGGTTAACCATTTATTTGAATCTTATATTAACATTATTGGATCTGATATGATATTTTTTAGATCTGATCTGATATTTCTTGGTTTAATATATAAAATTCATAATCTTTCAGTACTGCTTGTAGCTATTCTTATCAACGGTGTGAAGAAACAAGTACCGCAAGTGTCCTACAAAACTATTGCTGGGGATTTGATTCCATTTCACAGTTTTGGATCTGTTTTGAAATTATTTAGATATGAATTAATTTTTGATATGATATTATTTGGTTCATATTTTAAAATTCAAGATATTTCATTCATGCTTGTAGCTGCTCTCACCAATTCCAATGTGAAAAATCAAATACCGCACTTTCTCTTCAAAATTGCTGATGGGGATTTGGTGTTAGTTTCCTCATATGAGGTTGCTGATATTTTATTATGTGATTCATTAGATATTTCAGAATATATATCAGACTATGTATCTCAAGCATTCTCTCTCAACAGTGCTAGTGCTTCTCTACCATTGATCACATACTCATCTCCTCAGAGAACTAGTAAAGAAGAATATTTTCTGCATCCGCTTGGACACTTGCTTCTAACACTTGGGGCTGTTCTTACCACTCATGGTTTTTTGTTCATGGCTGAAACATATCAGTTTCTTGAGTGTTCCTCACATGTTCTGAATCCTCAAGAACCTTTTCTCACTTATCAGTTGACTTCAGTTGCTCTACATGGGTCCAGTCTTCATCCGGCAGCTATCTATATTTATGATTTAGTTGAGCATATCATTCTTCTTCCAAAGAGGAATATTCCTCCAGACATAATGATGGAAAGGTTCACATGCCAGGCCCCAGGATACCTATGCATAGAAGAACCAGATTGATCCTGATTCTACCTACTTAATTAGAGGGAGGGGGGGTGGGGGGGGTTCCCATGTGGTTTTTCCCTAGCACCTTTTTTTTGAGTAGTTACTTTACTTTACTTGATGTAATGGGTGAACTATGGTCTTAGTTAATAGGGCCCACAGATTTTCCAAGTTAGAATTTAGGGGGGGTGTTAGGATTATTAATCCTCCCTTTTCCAATTTGGTCATATGTCTAAATCGGGAGTCATGTCTAAATTGGGAGTCCATCCAGCCTATTTATAGTCATTAACACCATTGGGTCCACTTGGCCTAATTGGGGCACATGTTTTAGTTACTAAAGTGTGAGAAACACTAATTGAGGCTCACTACCACTGATTGCACTTGATTGCATCAGTTTAGGAGCCTCCTAGACCAATCCCTACAATTTAGGAGCCACTAGGAGTGTCAAAACCAACCAAGGTCAGTTTAGTTCAGTTGATGACTGGTTAAGCTAAGCTACGAGTCAGTTACATTTAGTTCTATTCCTCTACATTCAGTTAGTGCTAGGTTTGTATGGATGCACTAAGGAGGGGTGCATTTCTCACCTACCATAGTCAGTTAGCCTCAGTCAACACTGAATGTAACACTTGAGTTGTGTTTTAGAACTCTGATGAACTCCGGTTATGGTTTAGACAAGGTCAGTTAACTATTGAGTCCTCCAACAGTGATTTAGAAAAGGTCTTATTTACCTACAGTCAAGTAGAGTCTAATCAATTCGAATTTCCTCATGTGGATTCGAATTGCATGTGGCTATTTAAACCATTGTACTTCATTGTAATTATTATCTAATTACTCTTTGATTAATGAAAAGCATTCACAGCTGCAAGCCATTTTTACATTGTTTCATTCTTCAATAATTGAGTAAATTGTGTGATCTATCTTGTGAGTTCTGTGTTTGTCCACAGATCTATGTGCTCAATTTAATACCCATCTATTTCCTTGGCTGTTTCTTGTTGTGTTTGACCTAGTGAGTAACCTTTGGCTGGACAATCTGATAAACCCAACTGTGAATGTTGGCCCAATAAACCCAGTAGTGAGATTGCTTGACTATGCACAGTCTGATAAACCCATATGTTGGATTGACTGGTCCTTAAAGGTGAATGTTGGCTTGACTATGTTTAGTCTGAGATACCCACCTGTGAGATGGCTTGGCTGAGTGTCCTATGAAACCCATATGTTGGATTGTTTTACCCTGCCACATGATAAACCTAACTGTGTTGGTTGGGCTGAGCATTATTGCACCTTGGCTATGTATGAGTCTGCTAGTGTTCCCTTATTCCTTGAGGAAATCATGCCCAGCTCAAGGGTGGCGGTGTCACTGAGAGATTGATGAGTGCACTAGCCTATGGTTGGGTGGAACGTTGCAATGACATAGCTAGTTGTGGGACAAGTTTCTTTTAAAGATAATTGTTCTTGTCTATGTTATTCTATGCAATTGTATTTCTTGTATTGTAAATTGCTTGATGTAATGTGATGAACATGTTGTTGTGTTGAATTGATGCATTGTTCCTTTGAATAAATTCAATTATAGGCATCTATGTATGTTTTTGCCTCAATGCATTTTATACTAAGTTGCAGGCTAGATTGGCCAGATCGGTAATGTCCTAGATGATCAGATCAATTCAGGACATCAGTTCAAAAAGTTGAGTTTCCTGCTAGAAATATTGATTTCAGCAGTCTATGGGATGCGGAATGCCGGTTCATAGATCATGTTTTCCGCAATTTTCCCTTCCGCAGCTTCCTTTCTGCAACTTGTGGGGTGCGAGATGCGGGATTGCGGTGTCACGATTCCCACGGTTCCCAATCCTGCAAGCAAAAGTTTCTGCATCGTCGATCTTCACGGGATAATTTTTCGCCATTGATCTATTCCCGATGTCAGATGCGGGTTGCGGGAAGAGAGATGGAAATTTTCGTAACTTTCCAATCCCGTAACTCGCGCTTTCCGTACCGTTGAGTTTTGCGGGTGGATTCTAAACCGTCGATTTGGTTCTAGTCTACAGGACTGTTTGGGATCATTGATTTCCGTCACATTTTCTCTCTGTTGTCCGATCTCCTATGAGATCTTTCCTTGCAGATTGTCGAACTGATTAATGGAAGATGGGAGGGAGTGTGACATTGTTGGAAACGTCAAGGAGTGGTTCACGACCATGCCCTTTGTTTTGATGAATAGTAAAGGTTCTCGATGAAATTTTTAATTCCACATGATAATGGGTATGGGTACATGACATTTCAAATTCCAAAGAAGTTTGGAGAGGTGACTAAGGTGATAGTGGTTAATTTCTCCACATATGTTTGTCGATGGCTTGGACTGCCATTTCAACTGGTAACCTTCTGGCGACGTTTTCGGGGATCGTTTCAAATTTGAAGCAGTTGATCCCGAGTCATTCACATCCTTGTAGGAATGACATTTGGTAAGAAAAAAAATTGAGGTAAGTCTTTCTGGGTATTTGGAAAATATTATTGAAGACTTGTTATATAAAAAATATAACATAATACAATATATAGATAGATAGATAGAGAGAGAGAGAGAGAGAGAGAGAGAGAGAGAGAGAGAGAGAGAGAGAAATCATAATAATAATAATATAATAATATAATATTAATTAGTGAAAATGTGTAACTCTTTATGAAGAGTTGCATTAGACACCCTTTAAATAATTATATATACGGCAAGTCTATCTTGTAAAATATCATATCTATTTTATCAACTTTTATATATATTCATGGATTATTTGTATTTTTGAAAGTGGAAGTTCGAGAGGTTTGAGTAAACATATTTTTACCGTTACAATGGTATCAGAGCCCCTTGTTGGCCATTCAGCTAATACCAGATTTTGGCCAATATTTAATTGGAGAATCTCCAAACTAGGTCTTTGACCTTACTAAACCAAAAAAAAAAAGTAAAGAAAAAAAGGAAGGGAAAAGTAAAAACAATAGAAACCACACTTAAACACAACACATGGTTTCTTTTCCAACAAGTGGTTTATTTGATGCATTAGTCTTAAGGGGAAAAAGTATAAAATTGAATAATAATTTTAATGTTACTAAGGAGCAAGTGATATTTGAACTTGTGTGGGGGAGGTAACAATCATTCCTCCCAACCACCCAATCTAAAACAAGTCTTTATAGAAAGAAATTAATTTCCGAAAAGTATAGTATACTATACAATATAAAAGATGTATTTATTTGATATATCTTGGGATAAGAAGCATAATAAAATGGAGTCTCATGAAAAAAAAGGAATATTCTCAAAAACGTTTTAAAAACATGCACATCCCATATTAAAAACTTATGGGATTATTCAACAAAAGTCTGTCTGCATCGATATTTGCCCAAAAACCATGAAACATTGTATTAATGTTGAGCTAGCAAACCAATTAATTCTTTCTGAGTCAGATATAATTGAAAATAACATGATTTTTTTCTGATTATGAATATTATATTAAGAACCTACAACTGTATGTTGATGATTACAAGGTCCTAAATCAATTCAGTATTGTTTTAGTGGTTTCGTTAGAGCAAGACAAGGCTGATATAATTCTAATGTCAGCTTGGTTAAATACATTGGGTACCTTCATGTTCAACACAAACAAAATTTTCTTCACATTTCCTTAAAAAAAGAAAAAAGACACATTCCAAGATGTTACAATGAATTCAAGTTCAGGAGTTGTTTCAACTAAAGACTTTAAATACATCTCGAAGGTGCTTTCACAAGAAGATCAGAAATTGATGCAAAAGATGTAGAATGAAATCGATAATGTCATCATGGACAAAGAAGAAGAGATATTCTTCTAAGAGATCATAATCAGAAGTTTCTTCTTCAAATCAAGAAGGCGTAGGATAAGGAACAATACAATCAAAATATAGAATAGGAGAATCAAGATCTTCAGAAGAAACTATTAGAAAATATCAAAGAGAATAATCACCTTAAAAATCATAAACAAGATCTAATATATCATATTCCAAAGCTTAAATATGATGATAAAGCGCAAGAAGAAATGACAAGGAACCTTAAGAATGATATGTATTCATTAGAAAAAGAAGCAAATACAAATATATTCCTTGTCACCCATAAAAAAGAAGCCAATCTAGTGAAAAAAAAAACAACAAGAAATCCTTATTAACACCCAAATTATAAGACTCATTTTGATCAACGACAGGGTCAAAATGAACATAAAAAGAGTAATTATGGTTTCAGAACAAACAAAACACACAATCAACAAACTAAGGAGAAAATAAGAAGTTTCATCCAACAAAACCATCAAAAAACAACTCCAGTGAAGATAGATCTCAGATGGACCACTTCACAAACGATGCAACATTTTTTCTTGGGAATCCATAACTCGTATTGTTTCGTTTCAGCAAGTGTTGTAGTCACAAACAAAAATATTGAGAGATAACATTACAAGGAAGAAATCATACGTAAGCCTTGTCTTCAATAATATTTTAGGACAAAGCTTCCCTTAAGGGTATGGCAATGTTATGAAAAAAATATAACATAATACAATATATATATAGAAATAGAAAGAATAATAATAATAACAACAAACAATAATAATATAATATTAATTAGTGAAAAGGTGTGACTCTTTATGAAGAGTTGCATTAGACACCCTTTAAATAATTATATATGTTAGAATAATCAACCCATAGTTGCCCATATTTTACATTAATTAATCATTTTTGTCTTATTCCTAGAATCCTAGATTCCCCTCTATGCTAGTTGGATTCCACATGTTCCTAGAAGTCAATACTTGCTAAACGGGGTCATGGAGCGCTTTGGAATCATCTTGTAAACTATTTTAGAAAGTCTATTTTTATTCCTAGTTCCTAAAAGTTGTAGCTAGGAATATTGCACCTTCTGTGGACAGAAGTTGTTCCTCTGGTCTGAATGGTTCAGATCCAGAACAAATGAGTGAACAACAAAGGATGAAGACCTTTCCTAAATATTGTAAACACCTGTAATGATGCTTTGATGATGAACATGTGTACCTGAAAACATGTCAAACATACAAGAACATCAAAGCTACTAGAAATTTATTCATACATCCATACTAGTGACTAAGGAATCCAATAACATATACATGTGATATCAATACAACAGATATGTGGGAAGAAAATCAGCTTTGCATTAAGAAATGAATGAAGAATATTACAATCATTTCCTTAGTGTTGACAAACTCCTCCACAAGAAAAACACCTCATGCCCGATAGCTCCAACTTACTCTCTTGTGCTCTCCAATGGATTGGACTAGATAGTCAATTCAACAGCATAACAATACCATTCAGTTCTCTTCCTCAACTATGGATATGAGCTTGTATTTATAAGTCTCACTGGATAGGGATAGTTGAGAGAATTATGGGTGAGGTGGCTCTAAGATCCTACCAAGAGGGATCTCAACTCCAACTAACCCATATTGATAGGGATAAGGAAGGACACGAGGCTCATGATCTAGAAGCCTCAAGAAACTTCTCTTTTTCCCATTTTACCAAGGGTACTGCTTTTTTTCCCTTATGACATAGCAGTTTAGGTGAGAACTGATTCAAGAAAAAATCCTATAGGCGGTGGCACCGCTTTTCTATAACAGGACATAGGCGGTGCTGAAGAAGGTACCGCTGATCAACCAAAGGAAAAGCACAGTGCTAGGTTTTTTCATGTAGAATTGATATCCTGAGAAAGTTTCCACTCCAACTTTGGGATTTAGAGATAACATAGGGGTTAATGATCTCATCACATGTTGGTGATAGGATTTTGGTATAACAAAATGCCCCCCAAAGCATGAGGCTTAGAGGGATACAATAAGCGAGAGCTTTGAGAGAAAAAGTTGTCACTTCAAGGTGAGATTTAGCTCAGTCAGAGAGTGTTGTATAATAGGAGTCTACAATACATCAATATTTTTGACTCATAGACAAATGTAACCAACTCATGGCTACAGACCAATACAAGGCAGATCCATGAGAGGAATAAACAACCATGAATACAACATCAATCCATGTGATAGAGGACTCAAACTTGGACATAGATACCAGACATACAATGTAGATCTATGCCATACATACAAAAATTTGAGCATAGCCACGGCCATACAAATGTGGATCCATGCTAGATATACAAAACTCCATCGCAACCTAGGGAAAGCAATGAGTGCTCAACAAATACCCAGGGTCTTTGTCTCATTTTCCACGAAGTATGATTATATCCATGTGATTACAATGTTCTGAAGTCAAACATGGTAGAAACCACTTGATTACTGGCCAATGATGTGAACCGTTAACAAGTGCGAGGGAGATCACCATTGATGTCAATGATTCCCAAGGTACCCTAGTACAATATACCGAGCATGAATATGTGTCATGATGTCGAACACCTAGTCGATTCTATCAATAAAAGGTCAATGATGTGAACCTATGTCGAGAGCGAGAGAATCTGTCATTGAGGCATACAGATCTGAAGGTACTAAAATTTTTTCTAAGACTATTTCCTGGATGATGAGCTGATGTCGATAAGAATTGCCTCATCGAACTGAGGGCCATGATGAATCCCACATCGACAACACGGAACTTGAAACAAAATTTTGGAATGATGTGAATGAGGTAACCATAAGACTGACTCAAAAGTACTGACACAGAGAATTTTTTGACTACAGAGGGAAACTTCTTCAACTTCCTTTTGAACATTGGGTAGCACAACAAAAGACTTGGCAGCATGAATAGACCAGACAAACACACAATGCGACGATGGACAATGCATTATTTTGAAAGACACAAAGGAGTGACATGACTCATGAAAGTGGATCACCATGGAGATCAACTGAATACCCAATTGACTGAAATGATATGTAGACAAGTGCCATGTTCAAAGGTAAGGACAAACTGCCATTTAATTGGAAAATGATTCCCTTTCCATAATTTCCCCATCATGGTTGATGAGTGTCTCTTTTCATTTTTACGAGTTCAAAGAGGGTAACAAACACTCGTTATAGCTCATCTGAAGACAATTCCAAACTCATATGTTCTATGAACCTAGGAGAGGAGGGCTTCGTTCCCAAAAGAGGGTATCTGAATGTTTAATTTAAGGATTCTAATGAAATTTAACTCGGTATCGTTCATGTTTAGAGAGTCTGAACGACCATGGAAGAAGACTCCACAGGGTCATTTTTCGTAAAATATTTCATCTGAACCAAAAAAGTGATAACGTACCATCATATGAATGACTCTTCAAGTGCTTTAATGAGCGTGAAGAAGACAAGATCACTCGACAATCTTTTCGTATTTAAGGAGCTCGAAAAGAGTTTAAAGAAGACTCCACTAGGTCTCTTTTCATGATGAGGGATTTTACAAGTCTGAAAAGAATTAGAAAAGGACTCGAACATTTGATGCTAAGTTTCGAGAGCATGACCAAAGTGTCGCAATAATTGCTGAAATACTTTTTTTGTTTTATGATAGTGCAGAAAAGTCAAAAACAAACTCCCAAAACTTTTACCACTATCGCTTTTTATCTTGCAACAACTTGAAAACAATTGTTAAAGTCTCCAATAGATGACATTAAAGGATCATGACTAGTAGATTTTCAAAAACTATGACATGCCAAAACATGAATGCTTATAAAAGGTATGTAAATAGTTAAAAATCAAAACATTTTATCGTTTACCCATAGTGGAGAGACTTTGGAGCATTTTCTTGATAAGATTTTCAGTTGCTGATTTTAGGAGCATCTACTGTCGGATTTCCACATTGTCAGTTCCAGGTAAAAAGATTAAACACTACTCTTTCATTTACTCCTTTCATTTTTTATTTTTGGGGGTGTTTTGGGCCTATTGGGTGATCCCTAAAACCATGGAAGTGGGCACCTCTCTTATCCCTTGTGAGATAAGTGGTACCCCGCTAAAACCACACCTAAAATTCTTGACACAGGTAGTGCCACTGCCTGTCCTCAATGGGACACAAACAATGTCGGTCGTGGCTGAATAAATGTGTATGCACAAGACAAACTAGCTCAAATTTGATGATTTGAATGATTGATAGTGTTTCTAATTGGCCTTATGTTGGTTTTTGACAGGTTCCCATTGATAAAAAATGGTCATTTGGAAAGAGAGGCAACATGACAATGATGACGCATTTTCCAAACGAAACGCAGGTTCTATAGCTGCATTGAGAGACTATGGTCTTCTAAAAATTTTTCTCACACCAATCATGGTGTCACATGAGCACCTATTAGAGCACATCATTCAGATGTGGAATTTGGAGCAATAGTATTTTGAGGTGTGTGCTCATGTATTGACAATTGAAGTAGAGGACATCTACTTCCTGACATGCCTATCGAGACAGGGTGCTCCCATCTCTTTGACTGGTTCCTGTGGAGGGTACATTACTACTTAAGAGTTGATAAACCACCATTGTATTCTTGGGACCAGGACATCGGGGAAGAAAATTCCCATAAAAGCAGTGGTGGATGGCCCACTATGGATAATTTTGTTTACCATGCAAAGAGTGGTGGGAAGCAAAGGGGTACATTAGACATCTAGAGTGCATATTCTCTATGCCATAGAGGCCATGGCACCCACAGTTTTCAACTGGGTGGAGGCTCTACTTTCGATATTCAAAGATCAGTTGAGAAAGTGTCGGTAGGGGGAGCTGAAGTAGTTTAGTTTTGGTTCCATTCCAGTGTGTTTCTTTTTTGAGTGGGTTTTGGTATAGATTATGTCCCATACTGGAGCGGGTAGAGGCAAGGTAAAGTTTGGTGACCTGTTCTTCTGATGGTTGAGAGATCAGCTCCTCATGGTGGAGGACTATGCATATGCGGGCACTGACTTCAGCGGTGACCTTGACCTACTACTCCCACCTGATGGACAGTGGGGTGATATGGGTAAGAAACAAAAACCCTAAAATGGAACTTGTGTTTTTATGTTTTGATGTTTTATATTTTTTATGTGTAGCAATGAGACTTGAATGTTTTCATGCTGGTGTCAGAGCAGCATGACCTAGGGGAGCTTCCCCACTAGATAGGCGAGCCGGAGCCCATTTTGTACCACACGGTGATGATGTGATAGGGGAGCTACAGGAGAACCTCGAGAGGTTGACTCTAGACATCCTAGATTCCTCGATCGATGACCTCCCACTGAGGTACTAGAGGCCTACTACAGGAGTACTGAGTCATTTTAGTAGACTGCTACGTCGAGTAGCCCGAGTGGTTATATGTTACCACGAGAATCAGTAGATGATAGGGTGCATGATGTATTCACAGAAATCTGATAGATAGATTCAGGACTTTTGTATGATGACTTTTTACTTGAAAGCCTGAGCGCTTCAGATGAGGTCTCATGATCTATTTTTTGTAAAACATGTTTATATATATACATATATATATATATATATATATATATATACTTCTACCTTGGTGTTTATATGTCTCAAAATGTGAATGTATTTTATATGAGTTTTATATGTCTTTTACAATTTATTTACAGTGAACCATGTTTGATTTTTACGTCATGAACGGGCAATATGCCAATCTAGGATGTAATTTGTCAATGAGTCGGCATATGCATTATCTTCCCTAGGGATATGCCTATAGGTAATATCTTCAAATTACCTCTCCAATAAACATACCCTCCGGAAGAGACGGAGAAGCATGGGATTCCTAATGGTATAGACATGGCTTAAATGACAAACCACCAGTTGTGAGTCCATCAAGACGACCAAGTTACAAACATCTTGGGAGGCAGCTTCAGTCAGAAGACCTATGACTACTCAATACTCAGTGATATTGTTGGTAGCAGTACCAATACAAACCACTCCTAAACTAACCAAATCGTAAGTTGGGGAATAGAGAACCCAAGCAGCTGAGGGAAGATTCAAGGTGTGGCGGCATGCACAATCAGTGAAGCCATAAAAAGCCATCTACTCTACACAACCAAAACATGGTATAAATAGATACGGACACTAAACTCAAAACCATATTGAAAATACTTAAGCACACTAAAATTCAAGTAATATACATATATACAAGGTACTTTACAAGAAATATCTAGGCATAGTGCCTATTCAGGTACAACCCATTGCGAGGTTGTCCTAACGGGATTCCATCATAGTCCACGAGCTCATAGGCCCCTTTCTCTAAAACTTTGGAAATAACGAAAGGATCGTACCACATGGATTCAAAATTCCCTTTCCCTAGTTTGTCATATCTCTGATCATAGGTCAAAACTAGGTCACCCTCGTTAAAGGCACGAGGTTGGATAGACTTGTCATACTGTGCCTTCACGCGTTTCTTGTGTGCCTCATTAGCTAAGGTAGCATCTCTTCTAGTTTCATCAAGGTTATTCAAGTATAGAAATCTCTCTTCCTCTGCAGAAGTGCCTGGGAGAAGTTCGATGGCAAGTTTCAAGCATGGAATCTGACATTGAATCGACAAGACAGCTTCTAGTCCATAGACAAGATGGAAAGGTGTGAAACCAGTAGTTGTTTTCACCGAAGTCCTGTAAGCCCAAAGAGAGGAGAAAAGAATATGGTGCCAGTTGGATTTATGGTCTCCAACCATCCAATGCAGCATCATTTTCAAAACTTTGTTAATGGCCTCGACCTGACCATTAGCTTGTGGATAATAGGGCGTAGAGTTTTCATGATGAATACCTATCTTGGCACTTAGTTCCTCCATCATTTTATTATGGAAATGTGATCCGTGATCAGTAACTATGGACTGTGGGACTCCAAATCTTTCTATCACATGATTGAACAAGAAGAGAGAGACAGTCTCACCGTCCTTTGCATATGTAGGCATGGCCTCAACCCATTTTGTAAAATAATCAATAGCTACAATGATGTAACCATTCCCCCCGGCTGAGGTAGGATTACAATGCATATAATCAATCCCCCATTTGGATAAAGGGCCAATGACAACGAAGGGGTGTAATGGAGAAAGGTGGGTGCACTTTTTTGGATAAAAGTGTTGACAGGGTGGGCATTTCTTAACAGCCTCGTGACAATATTTAAAGACTGAAGGCTAGAAATAGCTAGCATGTGGGATTTTCTAGGCTGTAGCCATCCCAGATAGATGACCGCCACATGCCCCAGAGTGGAAATAATTCAAACTTGTTCAGCTTCCCCGTGGGTAAGGCATCGCCGGAGAACATAATCGATACCATGTCTACACAAAGTGTCATTCAAGATGAGGTAGTATTTTTTGTGGTGATGGATATGGTGGTGATTGTCATGGGATAGAGTGGGATGAAATATCTGTGTCTGGAGATAAATGAGCAAATATCCATACCATGGGTCAGTAGTTCTTATCAGGAACAACAATTCATCTAGGAATGAATCACTAGGCTCAGATTCCATCGAAGCACAGGGAAGATCACACATGAGCTCAGCAAAGACCAAGGATTTCTTTGATGTAGATTTGGCAAATTCCAGATCAAACTCTTGTAGGATGACTATCCATTGGTAATACTTTCCCCTGAGTACCTAATGATTCAGGATGTAATACATAGGGTTCTGGTCTGCCAATACGGTGGTTGTGCAGAGAAAAATGTAGTGACGAAATTTATGAACAGCAATGACTGTGGCCAATGCTAATTTCTCCACATGTGAGTATCGCGTTTCGAAATCCATGAGATTCTTACTAGCATAGTAGATCACGTGCTCTTGAATCTTGACATTGTCCTGCACCAAAACCTTAGCGATGGTAGTCATGGAGGCAGCAATGTATAAGAGAAAGTCCTTTGAATAATATGGGGGGTGTATCATGGGTGACTGAGTCAAAGCATTTTGAGATTATAAAAGGATTGTTGGGCTTGGTCATCCAAAAATAACGGAGTGTCCTTCTTAAGGAGACGCATATAGCCGTGTGTTTTCTCTGCAAAATTGCACATGAAACGGATGAGGAAGTTTTCCTTCTTTTGCAAACTTTGGAGTTCTAGAAGGTTGGTTAGGGTTGGTAGAGCTAGAATAGTAGCAATTTTCAATCGATCTATCTGGATGCCATCCTTAGAAACCACAAAACCTAACAGGTGTCCCTTCTCAATGCAAAAAACAAATTTATGAGGATTGAGCCATATGTTATAATGACAGCATCTCAGGAAAATGTCTCTAAGATGTCTAGGGTGGTCCTCCCATCGCTGTGAATGAGCTGGGATGTCATTAAGGTACGGTTCTACAATATGTTTTATATCGTGAAACACATAGGACATAGCAAGCTGGAAAGTGGCTCCAGTGTTTCTCAAGCCGAATGGTAACTTCCTGTATGCAAAGGTTCCCCATGGGAAAATGAATTCCATCTTGTGCTGATCAGTGGGTAAAATATCAATCTGATTATAACCTGAAAATCCATCCATAAATAAGAAGATGACACTTTCAGCAGAGTTGTCGATAATCTGGTCGATATGCGAAGTGGGAAAGTTGTCTTTGTGATAGGTTTTGTTCAAATCTCTGAAATCGATGTAGACTCTAATGGTTCCCTACTTTTTATTGACAGGGATGACATTCAATACCCATTCTGTCAGGGGTATGGGATAAATAAATGCTGCTTTGAGAAGTTTTTTTATTTTTGCTTTGATAGCTGCAGATTTCCGTGGATGGACTTGTCTCGATTTTTGCCTGACAGTTTTTGCAGTGGGATAGGTTTTTATTTCATGGACCACAATGGATGGGTCTATCCATGGCATTTATTTATAAGGCTAGGCAAAAACATCACGGAATTCTTTGAAAAGTGCTATGTATGCTTTAGATTCTTCTACTGAGTATGTTTTCCCAACATGAACATGCTCAAGGGTGTCAGGCTTGGCTGATATGAAAATTGGATTTGTTTGAGTGATGTTGCATAGGTTTCCTTTAGAATCTGTGTTCCACAACAATATAGGATTTTGAGGTGTGTTGACAATATTAGTGGGAAAAAGGGATGCAAAATCATGCTCTACCGAACTGGTGTTGGGGAGGAATGAGAAACTATGATGATGATCTTCCCATATAGGCTCATTTGTACTCATGATCTCCATAATGGACTCATTAGAAGCAAAAGTCTGGGAGAGATAACCCAGAATAGGAAGAGAGGGTTCTAACTAGTAGGGGAGGTGGTAAGGGTCTGAAGCCACCAGATGAAGCTTATTAGTGTGGTCATCATAAAGGGTTTGGATAATGTTGTACATGGTTTCATGCAGACTCAATGAGGTGGAATCAACAATTTTCTTACCCTTTGGATCATAATCAGACGAAAAAATCATATTTACCGTCGCCATGTCTATGTTAGGAGGATTTGAGGGAAAAATCCCCATAAGGGAAGAATCCTTCAACATGCCTACCCCAATCGACTAGTAAGGAGGAGGGGACTAGCATAACATAGGGATGTTATTAGCCATAGGGGTAGTAACATCCGATTTACATAAATTGAGCTGGTCAATGGTTACAATCCTCCCTAGATGCAAAAATTGGACAGTTTGAAATACCATCGAAGCGACAATAGTCATTGCGTAAAACCAATTTCTTCCTAATAGGAGGTTGTAATATAATAGGGCATCTACTAATTCCACTTGAATAGAAAGATTTTTACCCCCAAGCTCAACTGCAAGGGCTGGTATGAGACCATGGGGCTGGAAACCTCGTCCATCAAAGGATTTCAGAGTCGTTGGTGATGTTACAAGCTCGAGAGAGCCAATAGCTTTCCAACAAGACAGGGACAAAACCGAAGTTGAATATCCTTCGTCTAAGATAGTTCTAAAGACCTTATTTCCGACTACTTTCATTATGATTTGGAAAGTGAGTTTGTGAGGTAGTCTAAACTTATAGTTCTCGACATTGAAATGAATCAAATTAGCGTTGTCCGAGTCTAAATATCCTAACACTGTTAACACATTTTTGCGTTGTGTAGGACAACTTTGGAGTACTTCCAACGTAGACATTGCACATGGAGCCTGAGCAAGATCTTCAACTCCATTATAAAACTGGGAATCTTGGGCATTAGGGTTAAAAACATCCTTCCTATTAGTACTCTTGGGTGGATGCAAAACCATGTCAAGATTAGGTTTCTCAATGGTTAAGGGAACAATAGACAAGGACTTGGGAGAACTAGTAGAGGGATATTTTCCTAAAGAAGGATTGTCTTCTTTATTGTCTATGGGTTTGTCATAAATCTGACTTCGAGTTTGTAAACTAATAGTGTTCGAGGACATCATGCGAATTTCCCTGATTAGACATGTGGTCTATCAGTTGTTGTTGAGAGGGAAAAGGATCCGTGAGAACTGAGGATGCGGGATTAGTTTCTAGAAATTGAGTGATTTATTCATGACAAGGACACTCTTTCATGAAGTGGTAACCTCCGCATAACAGACATGGATATTTTTCTTTTCTTTTCCATTTATTGTTCTTGTTGATGGTTGGTTTTGGATTCTCCTGCTGGTTTCCAAGTTTTTTGTTTTTAGCTTTACCTTTCTTTTTATTGTTGCCGGGGGTTTGTGTACTCTGAATGGAATTGACCTCCATGGAAACCTTGGGAGTTGAAGGAGTAGGGGTGGAATTCTGGGGTTTCCTATAAGGTTTTGTTGTCGACGGGGACTAGATTGAACCAACAATCCCATGAACATGGGTTTCTGCTGGTGGCTTAGCAGGATCAGTGCTTGGGCGAGGAGCTTGAGGGATCAAGTCATACAATGTTCCGAACTGGGAATAAACCAAGTCCAAGTATTGGGCTCGACTAATGGATTTCTCTTCGGTAATGGCACCACCCATAGCCACATTTGAGGCGATAGGAGGCAACAAATATTTTGTAAACCAATCAGCTAACAATTGATCCAAGATAGGAGCCTTAATGAGTCTTCTCCACCTTCTCCACTCATGGAAATGATCTGATATGTGGGTGGAGGTGTTCTGATGGAGAGAAGTTAAGAGATCTGTACCTATTTCATAACGGACAGGATGTTAAAAGTGTGTAAGAAAGACAGTTTCCAAAGTTCAATGTACCATTTTGTGGCGGTACCAGTCAAAGTTCACTGGAAGAGTCTTAAAAGAACTAAATCATCCATTAGGGAGTTCGAAGAACACCAAAAATGGAATGTCATGACATGGTTTTTTGGATCATCTCCCTGCTTCCCATCAAATTTTGGGATGTCCGATGGTAACTTTATCAGAATGGGAGGCCATGAGGGGTTATGTCGAATGGGATCATTAATCAACTTGGATAAATCAGGCAAGTCCAAATTTGCTAGGAAAGGAAACTGGTGATTAGGTTGCACATACTGGTAGTATTGATATGGCATATAAGTACCAGTAGGACCTTAAGAATACTGATATACAGGTTGTTGTGATGAAGAACCACCAGAAGATCCACCTGCAAGGGATTGATTTCTGGGATCGGGATAGTTAGGACCACCGAAGTCTTCAGGAAGAGGACCACCAAGGCTTCTGGGACCACTAGGACCATTGGGACCACCAGCACCACCTGGAACACCAGAAGGAGGACCACCTAACCCTCTGGGACCCCTGGGAGGTAAACCTCTGGAGCCTCCGAAACCACTAGGAGGAGGACCACCAGACCCTCCGGGACCATTAGGAGGGAAGCCACCAAGCCCCCCATGACCACCAGGACCGTTACAACCATAAGGAGGAAAGCCGCTAGGCCCTCCAGGACCATTAGTCCCTCTAGGGGGAGTACCTCCCTAAGGTGGTCCTCCGGCACCCCCCGCAGTATGTATAGGTATCCCTCCCATAGCTAGCATGTAGGACTAGTTAGGTTTCCCACATGGAGTGAAAGTATTACTAGGATATGGAATTCCAACACAAGGCATTCCTATAGGGGTGGGTTGGTAATTGGTATTTCCTATAGCTACTTTATTTGTTGTGTAACCATACCCCCAAGAGGTTTGATTGGTTATAGGTTGTGCCCCCAAGGGCTGACCTAAACTAGATGGGGGGTTAACCACATTTGTATGGGTAGAAGGAACATAGAATGTATATTTCTCTATACTAAAGGTCTATCCATGACTAGCGATAATTCCAATGACATGTAACGTAGACTGTCTCGGGGGTTTCCCCCGGCACTAGAAGGTATTGATGAAACATGAATTGAATGTTGTTCCCCAAGTGAGGAAGACCCAGGAGGATTTGGAACAGACATAATATGGGAGGTGGTGGGGTTTGTAGTTTGACCTATATTATGTGGAGTCACAGCATGATCTAGAATAGGTTCAATGGGTTTCATAGAATCAACAAGTGAGCGATATCCCATAGGCCAAGGGTCTGCATTACGAGGAAAAAATGCTAAGCGAGGAGGTGGTGTACCTAATATGTTATCTATTTTCTTCTAAAGTTCTCTTGCACGGAGAATATTTGCCTGGTATTGTCTACATTCTTCTTCATTTGGTGAAATATCTTCAGAAGAGATTAGATGCGTGCCAAATGAAGCAATGGCCTGTCCCATAGAGGTATCCCAAAATGGAGCATTGGGACCATAATTTGGACGAGTAGTATCATCAACATGACCTTCCATGGGAGAATGGAATGAAATATTTCCCCTAGAATTTTGTTGTACCAAGGGAGGACCGTGTGAAGGATATGGATCTCCACTTTCTGCAACCACATTTTCTCCCACTTGGGAGTTGGTAGCAACTCCTTGGTCGATAGCTTCCATAGGATTTTCTCCTGAAACAAGAATAAAATCAGGTGGCAATCCCTGTACTCTTTTGGATTGTCTTAATTCATCCAGTTTGTATAGTTCCTATCTAACCTAGGGTCTCAAAACTAGAAAACACACCAAAAATTTCCCTACTCAAGCTATAGGCCAAACAAGCAAACTTAAATGATAGGAGGAGTTCAGATAGTCTGGTCTCTCACCACGATTGTCAAGAAGGTGCCATTTGTGATATACCTCAAGGGTACGTGCGTAGTAATCTCCCTGAATGTTGTTTTCAGTATATGGCTCCAAGCAAGACAACCAAAGGGATTTTCTCAGATAGATAAGGTATCCTAGTGGGGTTTCCCGATATATGCAAGGTACATGGGAGCTCAAATCAGTAGTAGTGTTGTATAATGCACAACCATTCACAAGGGGCATTCCTATTTATAGTCGAGTACGTGAAGTACCTTTCTATATACCTCAAGGGTACATGAAAGGCTATTCAATATACCGATGGTACGTGGAAGAACCACGCGAGTCTCGGGATGTAGTGCAGATGAGTAATGACCGTTCCTACGCTTAATGACACCTGAAGATGTCTCTAGCCTATCACTCAAAATGCTATGTAAATTTTGAGCCTATAACTACCGTTAATTCTAAAGTGGACGATTAGGGGAATGCATAGAATTGACAGAAAAAGTAAAACCATGCAGAATGTAGATGCAAATATTTCACTTTACCATTCGAGGTATGCCTACTTACGGGAGGGAAAGAGAGTATTTTCTTTTCGTTTTGAAAACCAACAATTCCCAAACAACTACTTTGAACAAATCAAATCCAAAGACAAGCAACACATTCCAAACTCTTTTTTCTTTTTGAAAGCAATCATATGGGTAAGAGCCTCTTTTCCTAAAAGAAAAACAACAAGCACTCTACATGCATATGTACTCTATTTTTTTTATTTTTCTTTTAAACATAGATAGATCTAACTTAAAACTACACTATTTTTTCTTTTGATGGGATAGTAGTAATGCAAGAGAGACAAAAGAACAAAGAGAACCTAAAAGCTGGTGAGGCTAATCAGAGATCCAGTGCCTTATGCTCAATAATAATAATGACCTAATCTTAATAATAAAAAAATTATTTTTAAAATAAAAAAGAAGTCCTCTATGGAAAAAATGAAATTAAGATGATAAGCAAGTGGTTTTTTTTTCAGTCTTTATAAATGAAATGAAAAGAGATCTAACTGAAACTTAAGCTTTCAACAATTCCTTTCAAAATCAAAACCAACAAGCATAAAAGCAAATGAATAATCAGTAAGCCTAATCTAGATTTTGAATTCTTCAATCAAACCAATTTTACCACAAAATTTTCAACCATGAGCATACATATTCAAACACACAAGCCTGACAATGCAAGACTGAAAGAAAGCAAACTATACTTTTTGCAAAAAATGACAAAAAACAAGTTATGGGACAAGGCCTACCTGGCACCGCACTGGAGGGGTCTTGGATAGAGCGGTTTTGGACGAGCATCACTTCTGCCTAACGAGGTTCAGTTAGTGGCACCATGTATGGCTAACAGAGTTCCGGTGGTGGGGCGGTGGCACTGCTTGTTTCCAACAACACATGTGTGGTTCCCTGAATAGATCCAAAACACAAAGAGAACGAGATTTCAAGTTAAAAAATGTTCAAATCAAGGTAAATATTGATGAATTGACAATAAAAAAGAGCATATAAGTTCAAAATAGTTCAGATCTAAAATTTTCAAACCAAAATTCACTAAGTCATATGGCAGATCTGACTAAAGAGAGTTAGAAACTGGAGCCTAGATTTGGCCAAGTGTTTAAGGACTGAGGAATAATAGACCAACTGAAATTTTCTTTGTTCCCCAATGGAGTCACCATATTTGTAGCCAGGAATATTGCACCTTCTGCGGATAAAAACTGTTCCTTTGGTCTGAATGGTTCAGATCCAAAAAAATTGAGTGAACGACAAAGGCTGAAGACCTTCCCAGAATGTTGTAAACACCCGGAATGATGCTTTGATGATGAAACTATGTACCTGCAAACATTTCAAACAAACAAGAACATCAAAGCTACCAGAAAATTATTCAGACATCCATACTAGTGACTAAGGAATCCACTAACATATACATGCGAGATCAATACAACAGATATGTGGGATGGAAATCAGCTTTGCATTAAGAAATGAATGAATAATATTACAACCATTTCCTTAGTGTTGACAAACTCTTGCACAAGACAAACACCTCATCTCCGATAGCTCCAACTTACTCTCTTGTGCTCTCCAATGGATTGGACTAGATAGTCAATTCAACATCATAACAATACCATTCAGTTCTCTCCCTCAACTATGGATATGAGCTTGTATTTATAAGGATCAATGGATAGGGATAGTTGAGAGAATTGTGGGTGAGGTGGCTCTAAGATCCTACCAAGAGGGATCTCGACTCCAACTAACCCATATTGATAGGGATAAGGGAGGACACGAGGCTCATGATCTAGAAGCCTCGAGAAACTTCTCTTTTTTCCATTTTACCAAGGGTACCTCTTTTGTTCCTTTATGACAGATCAATTTAGGTGAGAACCACTTAAATAACAAAGACTATAGGTAGTGGCACCACTTTTCTATAACAGGACATAGGTGGTGTTGAAGAAGGTACCGCTCATCAGCCAAAGGGAAAGTGCGGTGCTAGGCATTTTCATGTAAAATTGATATCCAGAGCAAGTTTCCACTCCAAGTTTGGGATTTAGGGAAAACATAGGGTTTATGTATCTCATCACATGTTGGTAATAGTATTTGGGTATAACAAAAGTGCAGTTCTTCTTCTGAAATCTACCTTGCTTTATAGCAATTTTAAGGCATAAAGGAAAAGCTAGTCTAGGGGAACTTGCCTTGTTTTTTTTCCCACATCATCCTCCTTCATTTTCTGAAAAAAATCATGAATGATTTTTATTTCCATCACTTATTAGCTTGACCACTTTCTTTATCCAACTCGTGAGCATCTTCATAGATTTGGAAATTCTTTCTTGCACCTATGGGGGGTTTGACTAGATTTAGTAAGCCTGTTTTTGACCAATTCGAATAGAAACCTAGAGCTTTCAAATATCTCATGTAATTATATATTTTATAAGCCTATTATTTCATATGGTTGGATTATGTATATTTATTCAATACAATATTAACTCATGCTCCAATTTCAGTCTCCATTTGTATGAATTTTGCATGTTTTATTAGCAATTTTGTGAGTGTAATTGATCTATCACTTGGGTTCAATTTCCACATGGTTTCAGACCCTTTGTAAATAAATTTATCTCCTTCCAATTTTTTATTGCAGGTTCGACATCACTGATTGGGAGCGCATTCTGTTGACTAAAGGGCAAAGGAGCTGAGATATGGACCAATATCAAAGGATCATCTTGACTCCATTTAGTTTCTTTGAATGGAAATATGAGCTGGAGATATTGTTGAGATTAAAAGGTATCTACAATGTTACCATGGCTACTGAGTCAGACCCCAATGTAGTTGCAAAGAAAATCAAATGGCACAACAGGAGGGATGAGACCTATGGTCTTTTGTGTATGAGCATTTCAAGAGACCTCCTCTTTCATCTTGATTCATTGACATCTCCTAATGAGGTGTTAAAAAATATTGAATAAATTTTTGGAAAGACAGATGAGATGATAGGACATCAAATAGAGAATGAATTCATCTCCTTGAGTCCCAGTAGCTTCGAATCATTACAACTCTACTTTACAAAGTTTAAGGCCCTTGTTTTGTAGTCAAAACAATGTGGGATTGAAAAGAAGGAAGAGCAACTAGTTTTGACCATTCTCTCTAAGATTCGTCCTAACTATTCAGTGTTTTTTTTGACCTTCCATGCCACTAAATTGACAGTTCAAAATTGGAATATTCCTAAGCTTGCTAAGTTCATGGAATCCCTCACCCAAGAGAAAGATAAATTGGTGATGACGGGCACCATCAAACCTTCCAAAGATAAACATTTGGTTTCTAGAGATTCAAAGGTGGATTCAAAAAGAAAGAAAAAATATAAAAATCCACTTGAGCAAAAGAGAGACAAGTCAAAGTCTCAAGAGGAGTCCTCAGGCCCCAAGAAGAACTTCTGAAGAAGAAGAACAAAGGAGAAATGAGCAAGTGTGCATACTACAGTAAAGGATATCATCCTGAGAGCTCTTGTATGAAAAAGAAAATTGACATGTTGACCCAACTCCTGGAGAAGAACAACATCTCCCTTCCTGATTGCTCAAAGAAGAGGGAAGGAGGATCAAATTCAGAAGACAAGGAGAGAGTACATGCTATGGTTTCTGGCACCTCAAGCTCACCTAGCTTCATCATTGATTCAGGATCTTCTAGACATATGGTTTCGACAAGGGAGATATTTTCCTCTCTTGACATGTCGAAAGGTCCACCAATAGTTTTGGGAGATAACTCCCTGAATAACAGTATGGGGAAGGATAGGATTGATCTTGACCATGGTAATTTCAATAATGTGTTGTATGTTCCAGGTCTTGCCTCTAATCTCTTGTCAGTGTATCAGATGACTCACACCGGGTCTCTAAATAAATTCATATTATCCCCCAATGAAGTTCAAATCACAGATGTTTTGAATGGTAAATTCATAGAAAAAGGTGTTGTTGATTACACTTCGAAGGTATATAGGTTTTCCCATTTTCTACCCTACTCAAACCCCTCTGCTCTTCTTACTCATGCTAATCAAGTAAGCAAGCTTTGGCATTAAATATTTTTCCATCTTAACTACAAGTATCTTTCTGATTTGAATGAAAAATATATGGTCAAAGGGTTACCAAAGATCGAGTTTTCTAAAGGATTATGTCATTATTGTATCATAGGAAAACACCCAGAGCACAAGTATGAGAGAGCTAGTCATGCGAGAACCTATGCACCCCTTGAGTTGATCCACAGTGACATTGTTGTTCCATTTCTTCATATTTCCATGAGTCAATCCAAATATGCCCTCGCTTTCATAGATGACTTTTCCAGGTATTGTTGGGTCTATTTCCTAAAGCACAAGTCTAAAGTTTTTTACCTTTTCAAGGTCTTTCGAGCCTTGGTTGAGAACCAGTCTGGGAGGAGACTCAAGATCCTTAGATCTGACAATGGTGGTGAGTATGTCAATTCCGATTTCATATTCCAAATATGCAGGTATCCATATGCATCATTCTATTCCTTGCACAACACAATAAAATGGTGTTGCTGAGAAAAAGAACAAATCACTGAAGGGGATCGCAACTTGCATGATGGAGGCTAAATATTTACCACCAAAGTTTTGGGCTGAGGCTATAAAATGTGCATCCTATATCTAGAACAGGATGTGACATAAGCATCTTTATTTATTAATATTTTTGAATATTGGAGTGGGCACAAGCCAGATGTGACCCATTTTAGGATTTTTGGATCAAAGGATTGGGCTAGAATTCCAACTAAAAAGAGGAAGGCTTTGCAACCACAAAGACAAGAGTTCCTATTTGTTGGGTATTCTGAATATTCAAAAGGGTACAATATGATCAAATTGAGAACTAACAAATATTTCATTGAAAGGAGTGTCCAGTTTGAAGTAGAGCCTTTAGCAGCAGTTGAAGTTGGAGAGTCCTCTTCACCACCACAGCCATTGATTGTAAGTGAAGAGAAAAATGAGTTTTTTTATTCTGATGTGTCTGATAATGATGATTTAATTTCAGATCCTAATATCACTACAATACCAAAGTGTACATAAAGTACCATTCATGCAGTTGAGGAACTAGTTGGAAATCCTAGTGACACTAGGAGGACTAGATCTCAATTTGAGAGTGCCCTTTGTGTGAAATATCCACTCTTTGATGAGAAGTGTTATTTTATTTTTGATTCTGATCTTAAGACATATGAATATTCAGCACATGATCCAATATGGAAAACATCCATGAAAGAATAATTCATCTTGCTCTAGAAGAACAACAGATGGGAACTGGTTGATCACCCCCCAGGGAGAAAGCTAGTGGAGTGTAAGTGGGTATTTCAAAATAATTTTTCTGCTGATGGTTCAAATTTTAAATATAAGGAAATATTGGTAGCCAAGGGATAATCTCAAATACATTCTATTGACTACAATGAGACCTTTGCACCAGTGGAAAATATGGACTCCATAAGGCTAGCTCTAGACATTGCAGCTTCGAAGTAATGGGAAGTATATCACATGGATGTGAAGTGTGATTTTATAAATGGAGATATTAATGAAGAGATTTATATGAATCAAACTGAAGGTTTTTTTTCTAATCCATCTTTAGTGTGAAGGTTAAAGAAATCATTGTATGGGCTCAAGCAAACCCCCAAGGCTTGGTATGCCAAGATTGATGGATTTTTGTTGTCACTGAGTTTTGTTCGATGCAAGTATGATCATAATGTTTATTTGAAGCTGATTCATGGTTATTTAATGATGATTGTTTTATATGTGGATGTCCTACTAATCATATTAATTTCAAAGAAATGAATTTCCTCCTTGAAGGATGCAATGAACCATGCATTTTCCACCACAGATTTGGGATTGTTGAGCCAATTATTAGGTCTCAAAATTTCTCAATCCCAACATGGAATCAAAGTTCATCAGTCCAAGTATTCTTTATATTTTCTCACCAAGTTCATTATGAAATATTTCAAGCCAATCAAGAATTTGTTCCTTTCAGGAGTTAAGCTTGAGGAAGCAGGTTCTTCTCCTTTGGTAAATAATAGACTGTATAGGAAGTTGATTGGGTGTTTGCTTTATCTTACACATACTCGACCTGAAATGTCTTATGCAGTTAGTGTGGCTTTGAGATACATGGATCAGCCTCATGATATCCATTGGAGAGCATCCAAAAGGATCCTAAACATTGTTCAGGAACAAGGACTCATGGGATTTTCTAGAAAGCAAAATCTGACTTAGAGCTAGTTGGATTTACTAATAGTGATTGGGAAAGTGACAACACCGATCAAAATTCTACCTTAGGATATGTGTTCATTCTTGCATACGGACCAATCAACCGGTCAAGTAATAAATGGAGTGCCATAGTACTCTCATCTACAGAGGCGAGTATAGAGGAGTTGTAAATGCAGCTACTCAATGTTTGTGGTTGTAGGGGATACTTGGAGAATGTGGTTTCGAATCAAAGTTTTAAACAGTCATCTATTGTGACAATCAAATAATCATTTAAATCTCCACTGATCCAATTCAAATACAAATAAACAAGCACATTGAGATCCATATGCACTATATCAGGGAGCTTGTGCATGATGCTACCATTTCTCTACTCTACTACGTATCTTCATAACAAGTAGCAGATATCTTCACCAAAGTATTATGCGAGAAGACCTTCAATAATCTCAAATCACTGATAGGGATTTTTTATCATGTGGTGAATTGTGATTGATAGCAATATTTCCAAAATTGTGTTTTCTATCCATGTTTAAGGGAGGATTTTCCCACTAGGTTTTTTCCTCTTTCCTTGGTTGTATGGACATGCAGTATGTAAAAGGGTGACTAAGCCTTATTGCTAGGACCTATAATTTTCTGATATTTATTCATACAATCAGGCTTAAGGGGGATTTTAGAATAATCAACCCATAGTTACAGATATTCGACATTAATTAATCATTTTTGTCGTATTCCTAGATTCCTAGATTCCCCTCTATGCTAGTTGGCTTCCACATGTTCCTAGAAGTCAATACTTGCTAAAATGGGTCATGGAGTGCTTTGTAATCATCCTAGAAACTATTTTAGCAAGTCTACATTTATTCCTAGTTCATAAAAGCGCAGTTCTACTTTTTCTGAAAGCTTCCTTGCTTTACAACAGTTTTAAGGCATAAAGGAAAAGCTAGTCTAGGGGAACTTGCCTTGTTTTTTTCCCACATCATCCTCCTTCCTTTTCTCCAAAGAAATAATGAATGAGTTTTATTTCCATCACATATTATCTTGACCACTTTCTTTATCCAATTCGTGAACATCTTCATAGATTTGGAAAGTCTTTCTTGCACCTATGGGGGATTTGACTAGATTTAGTAAGCCTGCTTTTTGACCAATTCGAATAGCAACCTAGTTATTTTTAATATCTCATGTAATTATTTATTTTAGCAGCCTATAAGTTCATATGGTTGGATTATTTACACCTATTCAATACAAGACTAAGTTATGCTCCAATTTCAGTCTCCTTTTGTATGATTTTTGCATGTTTGATTAGCAATTTTGTGAGCGTAATTGATCTATCACTTGGGTTCAATTTCCACAATATAGACATGAAACTCTATCTTGTAAAATATCATATATGTTTTATCAAATTTTATATAAATTCATGGATTATTTGTATTTTCGAAAGTGGAAGTTCGAGAAGTTCCAGTAAACGGATTTTTACTGTTACAAGACTAATCTTGCAGATATTACTTGGAGAATCCACAAAGAAAAGCCCGAAAAGGATTAACACTTGAAAAATAAAATAAGTACTCTATAAATACCAAGAATCCTGACAAGATGGCATCCAATTATAAATTGTGGATAAGCACATTGGACTTCTCATGCATTCCAGGTTCCCCACACAAGTATGCCATTAAAGATGGTGGAAAGGCACTTTTACCATTGTTCCAGCACTATAAGAACCATGTGGAATCCCATGTGTAATAATTCATGCAATTCATCCAAGAAAGTAACATCATGCATGAAGACATCAAGATGCGGATATTTCTATTATCTCTTCACCTAGAGGACAATTTTCCATTCAGAAGTTGGTATGAGGATTTTCCTCACAAAAGGTTTTCTTCACTCAGGAATTTCATTAATGCATTCAGCATGGATTGGGATTACAATGTCAATGAACAAGAAAGAAATTCCATGATTGATAGAATATGGGAAGAAACCCTGGGAAAAATCCATACTCAATATGACGCAAGAGAAGGAACCACAAATGTTATTCCATTCGAGTTTGATGATCCTAACACTCCGGCTACTACAAAAATGGAAATTAGATTCGCTCCTCTTGATCTATCAACTTTCCTAGGTTATTCAGATGAGTCACCTAAGGTATTCTGACATGCCTTCAATAGTGACCATGATAATTCCATGCATCATGTGGAATGGTTCACGAATTTGGCTTCAAAATATGGTATTAAAGAAGAAGAATATGTTTACATGCGATCATTTGTCCTTAACCTGGGAGGAAAGGCCCTGGCTTGGTTTATGTGCCTAGATAGAGGAATGATATCATCATTTGTAGAATTGGTGGAAACATTTTGTAACCACTGGGATTAAGGGCATTGTGACGAATGGATACCTCATGTCAAGCATGCGAATGAATTGTTCAGTAAGGAATTCCAAAGCAAAGATTGAGTCGAAGCAGCCATTGTTCAAGGTCTAACTGATGATATCTTGAGCACAATAGATAAAGTTTCCTAAGCAGATGAATGTCATGATGGTCCCATATATGACGATCTAGAAGTCCTAATTGAATAAGTTAAGGAACAAAAATATAGGATGAGTCTTCCGTTACAACATACATAAACTCCTTATGACATACTAGATCTCTAGGAACATAGTGCCGAGAATTTTGAGAAAGATGGTTATTGGAAATTTATGGGTCTTCCTTTATATGATTCCTCGATTCTAGGTAGTGTTGTCTCCATACATTACAACGAAAAAAAGAAGCTTCATGAAGTTACCCAGGAAGATCCAAAACTTGACATTATTTGGGATGAGGAACTCTTAGTCACCTCCAGTAGGGATGTTGAAGACATACGTTATGAAGACCATGTTGAAAGAGATATGATCATTCCTTCCCCTTATGAGGCTAATAAGGAAGAATGGATCAACCCTTTTTCCACCATAATTGAATATGAAACATCATCGAAATTTGCAAATAGTTGTCATATGTAAATGGCCTTATGATGAAAAGTTCAAAGATTTGGGACCTTGTACCTCTGGTGATTATTCCATGATGCCTCCATTATACTCATCCTGCATCAGGGAAGCATGCTGCACCAAGGATTATTTTTGTGGATATTCAGCATATGATGATCCTAGGTTATCAATTTCAGTTGTGCCCCTCAAGAAGAGTAGAAGAAGTTTTTCATCCCGTACTACCCTACATCGGCAATCCCTTAATGATACAACTCAACAAGACCAAGGAAGGTAGGTGTACAGGTATGATTTTCATCCCTCAATCTCATAATATTTATTGTTTATATTTTCATTTGAAGCATGAAGGTATGGATTATATTGATGACAATTTCAAAAGTTCAAGTATTTTTTGGGTTACATGATTGACGAAAATATGAGCAATATACATGTATGTACAAAGAAAAGATCGAGTAAATACAGAGACAGGTTGCAGCTCACATGTGAAGGTTTGCAAAGTCCAACTCCATGAATAGCCACCGAAGTTCAGGATTTATGGGCGAGTTTCAGGAAGAATTTTTTCTTAGAAGATATGTATGATGGAGGTGTCCCATACATAAGCCACTATAATAATGGATCAACAAATCGTGTCAAAGTGGTGCTTCTCCATGGCACCAGTTTCAAGTTTTCCAAGTTCTTAAGAAGGTCTTCCTTCTTCCAGTAATCAAGACAAAGATCCCGATACAAACTCAACATTTCATCAATGAGGCATTGTCTTGGATTACACTAAAGGATAAAGGTAAGATGATGGGTATGAATTTCTTCCTTAAATGGTTACACTGGTGGTATGATTTCACTTAACCTATTTTGGATACCAGGTTTAGGTTAGGTTAGTTTCATTAGACATATTTAAGTGCATTTCATTTGATGTCTTCTCATTATCTAGTTAGTTTTCATTGTTATTAGTTTGTTTCCCTCACTTTGCGAATAAGGAATGACATAAGTCTTTGCCTCTAGATTATTTTAATCTCTTGAACATTTGATATGTGTGCAGGTCTACAGGTACTAGCATATTCGTCGGTTCTCAAGAAATCCAAGGAAAAACACTTGTCCTGCATTTGGAGCCATTGTTACGTTGCACTTTTACCCAACGCACCTTTAGGTAATGTACCCTAGGGAGACAGTGCCAATTTTTCAACCAGGAGGGGTTTTATTGAGCGCTGGTGGTCATGGTAGGACCTTTTGGTCCTCCTTTAATTGTACGATGGCTTATTAGCACTACTAACTTCCCTTTAAGAGGTTTTTAAGCTCATGTCGAGTGTCCAGGGCCCCTAATCGTTGACCACTGGGTCTCATGAATCCATTTCCTTCTTGTGCACTATGGTGGCCTCTAGCTCATCTACGATACACTCGAAACCACTTTTTGCACCATCTTTTACCTTCATTTAGTGGGTCCTTTCTCTCCCTGGACTTATTTCCTCAAAGGAAGACATCCTCCATGCCAGGACTTTTTCATGCTTTAACAAGGGCGTTGAGGGATATTACAACATTCTAGGGGTTATATGGGGCATAACTCCCCCCCTTCATCTCACTGTATCCTTTTTTTCAGATTGATTCACTTATTTAAGAATGGTTTGGTACTTGGGGATGCAAATACCCCATGTAGCCTACCTTAAGCCTACCTCAGGCTATATTTTATTTTATTTATTTTATTTTTCAGTTGACATTTTCACAATTGAAAATTAACTAGTTTAAATGCATGTTGGCCTGGATTTTATTTGTAAAAGTTATTTTGAGATCATATGAATAGATCTCCTTACTTTCATTTGTAAATCGGAACTTATGGGATAAATCATTATGCACTTGTTTTACCCTTCTTAGGGTTTTCTCTAGATGAACATGTTCCTTTTGAGGAATTTTTCTCGTTAAGGCAAGTTATTTTTATGGTAAATTACTTGGTGAATCTATGCTTTGGTGATGCTTCAATTTGTTGGATGAACACAAGCATAAGGAGGCCAGGCTTCTTACCTTTTTTTTGGATGTTGGTATATGTGCATGTCTAAGTATTAGTGGTAGCCTTAGAGATGCAATTTTTCCTATGATAGGCCATTACCTTCCTTTGTGTCACCTTAGCAAAAAAAAACAATTCTCCTTGTGAGGGTTCCCTAGAGTTTCTCCTTGGTTTGTTTAGGCTAGTTTCTTAACCTAGGACCCTTCCTCAGTAGGTTATACTTTCTCTTTAGAAGCCCTAGGTTGGGTAGAGATTATGCTAGGGTAGGGTTTCCCTTGGCTCTCACGCCATTTCCATTTTCAAAACCTATTGTATAGGGTTAGTTATATGTCAGTTTTAGGACTACAAAATTTATAAAAAATCTCATAAAAATCAAATATTTGTCCAATATAAGACCTCCCGGAATTTTTTTCTCCTAAAATTTTAGGCCCTTCCTAAAATTACGGGCCCTAAAATTTCGTGTCCTAAAATTCCGGGTCTAAAATTTCATGCCCTAAATTTTCAGGCCCTAAAATCATGCGTCCTAAAATTTTGGGCCCTAATATTTCATGCCCTAAGATTTTGGTCCCTCCCTTTTACTCAGGTGTACCTTTCCTTGCACTTCAATCCATTGAACCCTACGAAATGACTTGTAAACATCAGTTAGATGGTCACTATCCTTTGTTGGTATGAATTGGAAAGACATTATTAATGTTGGTTATGTCTACTAATGCATAATATTTATGATATTGTTACTAATAAACACATGCAACTTTTTGTTAATGTTGATGCAAATTGTTTGGTAAATTCTTGGTTACATGCATGTGGTTGTTTCTTATACTAAAGTGAATGTCTAAACTCCTACTGTTGTCATAATATTAACATGCCTGACTAATACATAATGATGTACATGTGCTTTAAATTATTATTTGAGAATGATAAATACTTATGAAATGCATGTATTTTTTATAATTCCTACATATTGCACTTGTTATCTACGTATTGGAACTAGTTAGTTATGTAATTGGCTTATCCTTGGATGAATGAACTTGTAATATTCATATCCTCTTCTAGATTCCATTAGGAATGGGTCACTAACCATACACACATAGGAGATATATTTGATTTGTAAGTGTCTTTTGTAGAGTTACATAGGGCTCTCCCATAGGAGGTTTCGACTTTCGAAGAAGTTTGGAGAAGTGACTAAGGTGAAATTGGTTACTTTCTCCACATATTCTTACCGGTGGCTTGAACTTCCTTTTCAACCAGTAACATTTTGGTGTGGTTGTCGAGGAGCATTTCAGATTTGAAGCAGTTGATCCTGAGTCATTCACACCCTGGTAGGAATGACATTCAGTAAGAAAAAAAAAATTGAGGTAAGTCTTTTTGGGTATCTGGAAAATATTATTGAAGACTAATCTTGCAGATCTTACCTGGAGACTCCAAAAAGAAAATCTTAATAAGGCTTAGCACTTGAAAAATAAAAGAAGTACTTTATAAAGACCGAGAATCTTGATGATATTGCATCCAATAATGAATTGTGGATGGACACATTGGAATTCTCATGCATTCCAGGTTCCCCACACAAGTATGCCATTAAATATAGGGGGAAGGAACTTTTCCCATTGTTCCAGCATTATAAGAACAATGCAACATCCCATGTGCAAGCATTCGTGCAATTCATCTGAGAAAGTAACATCGTGCATGAAGACATCGAGATGAGGCTATTTTTGTTCTCTCTTCACCTAGAGGACAACTTTCCAGTCAGAAATTGGTATGAGGGTTTTCCTTGCAAAAAAATTTTTTCGCTTGGGAAGTTCATTAATGCATTCTGCATGGATTAGGATTACAGTGTCAATGAACAAGAAAGAAAGGACATGATCAACAGAATATGAGAAGAAACCCTGGGAAAAATACAGACTCAATATGACTCAAGAGAAGGAACCACAGATGATATTCCATTCGAGTTTGAAGATCCCGATAATCTGCTTGCTACAGAAATGGAAATTACCTCCGCTCCTCTTGATCTATCATCTTTCTCAGGTTATTTTGATGAGTTACCTGAGGTATTCTAGCGTGCCATCAAGAGTGACCATGATAATTCCATGCATCATGTGGAATGTATCATGACTTTGGATTCAGAATATGGTATTAAAGAAGAATAAGATGTTTACATGTGATCATTTTTCCTTCACCTGGGAGGGAAGGACTTGGATTGGTTTATGGGCCTAGATAAAGGAACGATATCATCATTTTCAGAATTGGTGAAAAAATTCTATAACCACTGGGATTCAGGGTACCGTGATGAATCGATACCTCATGTAAAGCATGAGAAGGACTTGTTCAGTAAGGAATCCCCAAGCAAATATCAGGTTGAAGCAGCCATTGTTCAAGGTCTAACTGATGATATCTTAAGCACAATAGATAAAGATTCCTAAGCAGATGAATATGATGATGGTCCCATATATGACAATCTGGAAGTCCTAATTAAATAAGTTGGGGAACATAAATATATGATGAGTCTTCCATTCCAACATACATAAACTCCTTATGGCATACTAGATCTCTGGGAACATAATGAAGGGAATTATGAGGAAGATGGTTATTGGACATTTATGGATCCACCTTTATATGATTCCTCGATACGAAGTAGTGTTGTCTCCATATGTCGCAAAGTGAAAGAGAATCTTGATGAAGTTACTCAGGAAGAGCCAGAACTTGACACTATTTCATATGAGGAACGCTCAATCACCTCTAGCAGGGATGTTGAAGACATAACTTATGAAGACCCTGTTGAAAGATATACGATCATTCCTTCCCCTTATGAGGATAATAACGAAGAAAGGCTCAACAATTTTGGCACCATAATTGAATATGAAACATCACTGGACTTTGCATATAGTTTTCATATGTAGATGACCCATTATGATGAAACATTCGAAGATTTGGGACCCTGTACCCCTGGTGATTCTTCCATGATGTCTCCATTATACTCATCATGTAGTAGGGAAGCATGCAACACAGAGGATTCTTTTGCATATATTCAGCATATGATGAGCCTAGGTTATCACTTTCAATTATGCCCCTCAAGAATCATAGAAGAAGTTGTTCATCTAGTTCTACCCTATATCGACAATCCCTTAATGATACATCTCAACAGGACTGAGGAAGGTAGGTGGACACGTATGATTTTCATCCCTCGGTCTCATAATATTCATTGTTTATCTTTTCATTTGAAGCATGAAGGTATGGATTATATTGTTGACAATTTTAAAAGTTCAAGGATTTTTGGGGTTACTAACATGATTGAGGAAAAGATAAGAAATATACCGTTATATACAACAACAAAAAGCTTGAGTAAATGCAGAGACAAGTTGTGGCTTACATTTGAAGGTTTTCAAAGTCCAACTCCACGAATAGCCTCCCAAGTTCGGTATTTATTAGCAAGTTTCAGGAATAATTTTTTTTTAGAATATATGTATGATGGAGGTGCCCCATACATAATTCCACTAGAAGAATGGGTCAACAAAGCCTGTCAAAGTGGTTTGTCTCCATGGCACTAGTTTCAAGTTTTCCAAGTTCTTAAGAAGGTCTGGTTTCCTGCACTAGTCAAGAGAAAGGTCCCGATACAAACTGAACATATCATCAATGAGGTATTTTCTTGGATTATGCTAAAGGATAAAGGTAATATGATAGGTATGAATTTCTTACTTAAATGGTTACATTGGTGGTATGATTTCACTCAACCTATTTTGGATACTGGGTTTAGGTTAGGTTAGTTGCATTAGGCATATTTTTGTGCATTGCATTTGACATCTTCTCATTATCTAGTTAGTTTTCATTGTTCTTAGTTTGTTTCCCTCACTTTACGAACAAGGCAGGATGAAAGTGTCTGCCTCTAGATGCTTTTAACTTCTCAAACATTTGATATGTGTGTAGGTCTACAGGTACCAACATATTCACAGGTTCTCGAGCACTCCCGGGAAGAGCACTCGTCCTACAATTGGAGCTAGTGTTATGTTGCACTCATACCTAGCATACCTTCAGGTGTAATCTAGGGAGAGAGGGCCAATTTTTCGACTAGGAGGGGTTTTATTGAGCATTAATGTTCATGGTTGGACCCTTTGACCCTCCTTTAAGGGTAATATGGCTTAATGGCATTGTTGAATTCCCTTTAAAGAGGTTTTAACCTTAGGGTTGGTGTCCAGGGACCCTAAAGGTTGACCATTGGGTCTCATGGCTCCATTTCCTACTTGCATGCTATGGTGGCCTATGGCTTAGCTATGAGACAATAGCAGCCACTGTGTACAGCCTCTTGGCCCTTCAGTCAGTGGGTCCTTTCTCTCCCTTTCCTTATTTCCTCAAAGTAAGAAATTCTCCATTCCAGGTCATTTTCATGCTTTGAGGATGGCATTGAGGGATCTTACATCATTCTATGGGTTAGATGGGGCATAATTCCCTCCCTCTAGCTCATTCCATCCTTTTGGTTGGAGTGATTCACTTATTTGGGCATGTTTTGGCACCCGATGATGAAAATAACCTAGGTAGCCTACCTTAAGCCTACCTTAGGCTATATTTTATTATTACTTCTTTTAATTTTCAGTTGACATTTTTATAATTGCAAATTAATTTTTTTAACGCTGTCAGCCTGGATTTTATTTGTAAAAGTGAGTGTGAGATCATATAAATATATCTTCTCACTTTCATTTGTAAATTAGAACGTATGGGATAAATCACTATGCACTTGGTTTATCCTTCTTAGGGGTTTATTTGGATGAAAGTGATCCTTTTGAGGAAGTTTTATGGTTAATGCAAGACATTTTTCGGGTAAATTATTTGGTGAATCTCTACTTTGGTGATGCTTCAATTTGTTGGAAGAGCACAAGCACAAGGAGGTCAGGATTCTTACCTTTTTGTTTGGATGTTGGTGTATTTGCATGTATGAGTCTTAGTGGTAGCCTTAGAGATGCACTTTTCCCTAAGATAGGCCATTATAGTCCTTCTTGCAAACAATGACACGTCTCCTTGTGAGGGTACCCAAGGGTTTCTCCTTAGTTTTTTTAGGCTAGTTTCTTAGCCTATGACCCTTCCTCACTAGGTTATCCTTTTTCCTTAGAATCCCTAGGTTAGGTAGGGCTTGTGCTGGAGTAGGGATTCCCTTGGCTCTGACACCATTTTCATTTTCAAAACCTAGTTTCTAGGGTTAGTACTAGGTTAGTTTTAAGACTGCAAAATTTATAAAAATCTCATAAAAATCAAATATTTGGCCAATTTCAGTCCCTAAGATTTCAAGCCCTAAAATTACATGCCCTAAAATCTCAGGCCCTAAAATTTCGAGCCCTAATATTCTGCGTCTAAAATTTTGTGCCCCAAAATTATGCGTCCTAAATTTTTGGGCCCGCCCTAAAATTCCAAGCCCTAAAAGTCCACACCCTAAAATTTCGGGCCTAAAATTTTGTGCCCTAAATTTTCGTGCCCAAAAATATCGCTTCCTATAATTTAAAGCCCTAAAATTTTGTGCCCTAAAATTTCGTGCCCTAAAATTTTGTGCCCTCCCTTTTACTTAGGTGTACCTTCCCTTGCACTTCAATCCATTGAACCCTGCGAAATGATTTGCACACATCAGTTAGATGGTCACTGTCCTATGTTGGTATGAATTAGAAGAACATTGTTAATGTTGGTTATGTCTACTACTGCATACTATTTATGATATTGTTACTAATAAACACATGCAACTTGTTTTTAATGTTTTGGTAAATGCTTGGTTACATGCACTTTGTTGTTTCTTATACTAAAGTGAATTCCTAAACTACTACTGTTGTCATAATATTAACTTGCTTGACTTATACATATTGTTGTACATGTGCTTTAAATTATTGTTTGATAATGAACTTGTTATCTACGTAGTGGAACTAATTAGTTATGCAATTGGATTATCCTTGGATGAATGAACTTGTATTATTCATATCCTCTTCTAGAATCCATTGGGCACTGGTCACTAACCATAAACACATAAAAGATATATTTTGTGTCTAAGTGTCTTTTGCATAGTTACATAGGGCTCTCCCTTAGGATATTTCGACTTTCGAAGACGTTTGCAAAAGTGACTAAGGTGATAGTGGTTACTTTCCCCACATATGCTTGCTAGTGGCTTGGATTGAGATTTCAACCGATAACAATTTACATTAGAATATATATATCTCAAATTTATCAATCAATTTCTTTGAAATATTTTTTTAAACTTAAAATTTTCAAATATAATATATATATATATATATATATCAAAAAATTTAATATATTTTAATACTTAATTTAAGTTAAGTTTAAGAAAGATATATACAAATATAACTTTTTTTTTAAATGTTTAATTTATATAGAAAATATAAATGGGTGATTCCATGAAGATGGGTAACACTTTTTGGCCAAATTTGGCGATGAAAACCTGATTTTTTACTCATGTGCTCGATAGAAGCCCTCAAAATGCATATATGACATGTGAATTTTGACTTGCAGTAAGAAAACAAATTGTAGAATATTATGTTGGCTTCATAGTGATATTTTTTTTTAAATATTCCGATGTCATTTAATGTGTGAATTTTTGCATTTAATGAACTGTGTGACCTTAAAAATTTGAAGAAGCTAATAAGTGGGTCGTGTCCACGTAGAGTAATTTAATCTTGCATTAATAATTTTAAAAAAATAAATATATGAGAATGATCTACATAAAATGCAGTGTGATGTGCATATTTTTTTGTTAATTTTTTTCGCATTATACAATTATTTATTATTTTTCGAAAGTAACCACATTCGATTTCAGCATCGTTTTAAACACATATTTGTCCACGTAAAGGAATTTTTTCTATTTTTTCAAAAATTGAAAAACCAAAGATACCCTTTTGAAGAAGACATGTCCATATGTGATGTGAGCATTTTTAAGAATTTTTTGGCTGTGTATTTTTAACTCTGCGGATTTTTCTTTGAGCTGCTTCAAATTTGCAGTGTGGTTTTCTAAGTATAAGTTTTAGAAGTAATTAAAAAATAAATATCATATGAATGCCAAAATGCGTGTATGATACGTCAATGGATAGAAGATTTGTTGGTGAATCTATTGGTATCAACTCCGCTCAGTTATGTGCTAGGAATGGCAGGGTTTACACCTCTGCAAGGGACAGGAAATTTTCCATTTGTTTGAATGTGGGCTAAGTCTATTTTTTTAAGCCCTCGACCGAGGTATTTAAATACCTCGGTCGAGGTATTAACAGGACCTCAGTCGAGGGTTTGTACATCACTCGACCGAGGGTTTAACAAACCCTCGGTCGAGGTCTTGTTAATACCTCGACCGAGGTATTAGCTCGGTCGAGGTCCTATTCTATTTAAAGACAGCAGCCTTAAGCCAAAAGTGTACACGGTCATTACATTTGTTGAGAGTTGGTGTTTGAAATGAAAGAAAGAGTCAATTATCTTTATTTGTAGAATGGGTCTTGGAGTCATAGGAGTCATAGATATGATTGATCAAATCTATGACTTCTATGACCCCTATGACTCC
>LPNX010066025.1:385314-471622 GCA_001517045.1 Pseudotsuga menziesii | reverse complement strand
TCCAAGGAAATGATGTCATATCATTTTTTTCATGGTCACATTTTCATCTCTCCAAAAGTACTAAAAATACTTTGCGCCTTCGTATATAATTTTTAATTTTAAAAAACTACAATTATGTGATATGTTTTTCAAAAACATATCACATAATTGTAGTTTTTTTAAATTAAAAATTATATACGAAGGTGCAAAGTATTTTTAGTATTTAAAACCTTTGGTAATTTAGTGATTTCTCGACTAAATGTAAAAATCACGTTTATTGAATCATATCTGTACCTTTCTTTGGCCGACTACTAACCGCCGGCAGAAATAAAAGGTATGCAAAGGTATAGTTTAATTGAATAAATAAAAGTTAATTGACCAACTCATACTACCATGCAACGAATAATTTGCATTCTCCATCACACAGACGGTAAACCCTCTCTCACCGTAAGGCAGTCCACACCGCCCATCCACGCCACCCGGCCATTCACCCAAACAGACAGACCACACTATAGTTTTTTTGACAGAAGCACCTCGGTCGAGCTATATACATCGACCGAGGTGCATACCTCGGTCAAGGTATTTATTAACCCTCGGTCGAGGTTTTAATACCACGACCGAGGGTTAATAGATACCTCGACCGAGGGCTGAAAAAAACCTCGGTCGAGGGCTTCATAAAAGCTCAGTCGAGATATTATTAGCTCGGTCGAGGGTTTAATAAGCCCTCGACCGAGGTACGTTTTTTGGTTTTTTTCCAAATTCGCTTGACAAAAAGTGTTACCCAGGTCCGTGGATTCACCCAAATATAAATAACACAATTTTATAAATTCTTAAGTAATTTTTGTTTTTGAAAGATTAAATATACTTTCATAATAATAAGTATATTAGAAAAATTGATGTTACCTAAGTGGCTTGGTATTAAGATAAGAATGAAATAAAATAAAAGCTAGACTTTTGAACAATGGAAAATAAAATTCATTAAGCATAAGTCAATAAAATAATCATTAATTTAAATGAAGGATATTATATTTGGTTATATTCGAACGTTTCTAACAAAAATAAGATGTATAAATTAATAAAAATATATATATAATGGGAAACTAGTTAATAAATTATATTTTTATAATGGGGAACTGTAAAATGATTTGTGTTGTATAAAGAGAAGGGAAAAGGTGAAGGAATAAAATAAAGAAGTTGAAATTTTAAAGGATAGAGATGAGGTAGATATATGGTTTTTTCAGTTGGTATTGTTTGAGACTATATATAGTTATAAAGAAATACAGGAAAAATATCTAAAAAAACATTCATTGGAAGTTGGCTTTGATTATATAAGAAGATAGTCTAGAGTACATCTCATTATTGGAATGGATTTATTCGTATACTTTCATGGATCGATAGAGTACTATGTTGGAGAGTTGGTGATGGAGAATTGATAATGCTACGAATAGAACCAATTGCAGGCTTGAATACAAGTTATATCCTATCACCAGTTCTACTTTCTTACTTAAACGATAATGCATTTGTACTCTCAAACAGGCTCGCAATACAGGTCAAGGCACTACATCTCTTTCTTATTCATTTTTTCAGGATGACCTAGAACTAGAAGGTGACTATAAGATTGAATGGTCATGTTATATTTGCGGTTTATCCCATGGGGATGTCAAACTCTTAGATCAGAAGGATAAATTGTTGTGGATACACAATTCAGAAAATGGTGGTCTCAAACAAACTTGCATATGACCTTATAGCTTCATCAAACTTGGTGAATTTAATTGGATGGAAAATCTCATCATCTCTAGCGTTGGCACATTCCAATCAAGCTCAAATGATTTATGTGGCTATGTGCAAAGAATCGTATAAGCACTTGGAAAAAATTGATTAGAAAGGGATGGATTGGACTTAACCGTTGTTGTTTGTGCAAGTCGAAGGCCGAAACTGTGGATCATATTTTTGTATTTGTTCCTTTTCTCAGGAAGTGAGAGTCTCTATTGCCTCTCTTTTTAAATTAAATATTGAAAGGAAGGAACACTCGTTACTGGATAATCTAAATTGTTGGAATGAGCAAGATCGTGATTTTCTATATCTGCCCTTCTTTTTTATATCTGGAATGTATAGATTTCCCGCAATAGACGCATCTTTGAGAATATTGAACTGAATATAAGAACAATATGCTTCAACACTCTTTATATTTTTAAATCCTATCATGTATCCTACTCAGAAAAACCATCACGAGCCATTGGATCGGCTCCCACAATCATTTACCCAACTGGGTTATTTGATGGTGTTGCTACAACTGGTAAGGGAGGTTCATGTATCATTCTCTATATCAGTATTTCACATTTCTTTCATTTAAAATTGGGTTGTGGGACCAACACTAATACGAGAGAAGAAATGCTAACACTCTGGACTCTGATGATATATCTTGTTTCAATTTGTCTTTCTGACTTACATGTCTATGGGGACTCCAACATCATCATAAACTAGGCAAACTCTATCTCTGGAATTTCGGTTCTAGATTGGGAGCATTGCTGTGCTTGCATTACTTATATCAAAAAATCATTTCTATCTATAAATTTCTAGCACATCTATAGGGAGCACAATATGAGTGTTGATGGCTTATCTAAGGAATCATTTTCTCTAGATTTGGGTTTACTCTCCTTCTCATAATTTTTGGAAGGAGAATAAATTGGGGGTGGCACTCTTCAGCTCTTTTGAAGAGACCCTCACTACTTTATTTGATATTCTCATCTTTTCTGAACATGGAGAAGTCTTTTGAGTCTTTGCCCAAGAGTTTCCTTGAGTCCTTGGTGATCAGTTCATGGTGTGACTGACATACTCATCTTATTAGGGGTAATTATTTCTACCCCAAGTGCTTCCTTTGATAATATTTCAGCACTCATCATGTGCTCTCTTGTGACCCGATATTTTTTCCTCTATTGGGAATGGTAGAGATGGAGTTGGCTCCTTTTTTCCAAGATTTTGTATGAGTTGGATCCTCCTTATTTGATGTGCAACATTCCACCTTTGTTGCGGTAGTTTGGTTTTTTATACATTGGTTGAAAGCCTGCACTTTGTTCTCTTGTTGTAGAGCTCTTTTTTGTGGATATTGGTAGGTTATGATACTTTGTATCACTAATATGTATATCATTTCCTTTGATTCATTGAATATCAAGGAACTACACTTTTTCTTCTTGACAAAGAAAATAGTTATAAAGAAATGACCACAAAATAAGGGATAAGATCAATTATTTATTTATCAAGCAAGTATGATGAGGACCTAAGTCTTTTTTTATAAAGTAGATCCTTGCATGCTATCCACTCATTTATTTGTAGTTCACTAAAACACAACTCAACTAGTTATGCCCAAAATAGATAGAGGCTTCAAAGTAGGTTTACTTGAACTTGGGATACATCAATGCATAGACAGATCAATATAAGTGAACTAAAGCAATGTCAAACTTATCTAGATAGCTTCAATTCTTTATTTAATAACTATGAAGCTATTATAATTGTGAACATTTTATTAATTATATGTGAACAAATGAAAAAATTATTAAATAATGTGCACACATAATCAATGCACCAACATCCCCCCATAAGATTGTCTTGGACTTATGGGAAGGAAGGAGGATTTACATGCTATGCACCTATAAGGACAACTTCCTTCACCCCTAGCAAGCATCTAAGATGAATTTTGATTTGTAAACTACTGTGGGTATTCCACTCAAATTAGTAGTTTGTCACAACAAATCTTCACATATTCTATTATATATTGTTATAGATAAAGTTTACTTAGATTGTAAATTTAATGTTACTTGCTTAATGCTGAAATAAACTAAAAAGAAATTAAATTAAACTTAAATAAGCAAGCAAACAACATACCATCTACATAATAAGAACAAGATATATTATGTGAAAACTTTATGCTAGAAAAACATAGATTTAAGGTGATACCTATGCTCTCCTCTTTTCTTCTCTTCTATAAAATTTAAATACAAAGAAATGGTCACTCACTCTAGAGTTGTCATGGGAATTGTGGAAAATATAACAACCATAGGATCTTTTACTATGTTTCTACCCCAATATCCTTCTCTTTGATGCTCTACTCTGAAACTATGCAACAATATGCAATACAACAAGAATAGAAACCCTTTTTTTCATAGTATCCCATTGGATATTTAATATATCACAATATTTATCAAGGTTTAGGGTTTTTGCATGCCTCAAACCCCAATTAATGTTAGGGTTTTGGACCCTTTAGAATTTTCTTGAAAATACACATGTGACTATCTCTACGTGCATGAATAATGGGATTTGACTTGTCATCCACTCCATACCATAGTGATCAATAAGATAAGGCATCTCGCAGGAGGCATAATTTTTACATACAAACTATGATTGATGTGATTTTTGCACCACTGGAAAGGTCGTGATGTGTAGAACAACTTTAATAGGTTGGATATATTCTTGCAAATTTTTGACCCAAAAATCATTTTTTTAAAGCAATAAACATGCATCTAAAGGTACTATACCTCAAATCACCAAACTGGGATCTTCCCATGAAATGGACCTTATAAGCTAGTGCCTCCAATTTCCACCCAAAATATACAAAAAAGATGAAAAATATTGCAATAACCCATTTTAGATGATACCTCCTCGTTTAGTGGCTTTTGGTCCCCATAATATTTTACTAAATGAGGTGAGGAAATTTTTCCTCTACCTTGTTCATGGAATACCATTTTTCCATGCCTAGAATTTGACCTTTCAACTCAACCAACTAGATGTCTTCATTTAGTCATTGTTGACTTCTTTTGAAAAATTGCACTTTTTATATATAATGTGAATTCTCTTCAATAATACTTCTTGAAATTCTAAAACTTTTAATTATCAAATGACGAAATTGTAAGTTGAAATTGCAACTTTAATATTCCTTCAATAGTTGAAATTGCAATTTTAATATTCCTTCAATAGTTGAAATTGCAATGTTAATAATTCTTCAATAGTTGAAATTGTAAATCTCGATACCTGAAATTTCAATAAAAATATTGTTGAAATTTTACTTTCCATTAATACAAAATCAATTTCTCCTTGACCATATAGTTTTTCAAAATGCTCTCCTCGACCATATAGTTGTTCAAAATGATAATTTTGATTTTCAAAATCAAAATTTTATTCTTGCAATTAATTGTTGAAATTGCAATTTCAACTTAATTTCTAAATTGCAATTTTAATAATTCTTTAATAATTTGTTACCCTGTAAGATCCATTTGGTAAAGGTGTATGGAGAAGAGATACATCGATATAGTGGTACGGTCGAGGACAAAGGTATGATGGATCTATACAGATGTTGATGGAGGTGCAACGAATTTATATATGGGAGAGTATAGAAGAGTGGTGGTTGTGGGTTGAGAGACAGTGGTACAGATGGTACAATGGACATCCACTTGTCTTGGATACCACTAAAACAATAAAACTCCAATTTGACAGAGAAAACTCGATCAATGTTACCCACAAGCATAAAATGCCAACAAATTTGTTCAATGGAGATTACAACACCAATCAATCAATGAACATGAGTAAAGAGGAGAACCATACAATTTTATTGTGTATGATAAACATATGTATGTAGTAATCAAGAACTTATTGAAATGATGCAATGATTGATCATCAATCCAACTACAATCAATCCTAGAAGTCAGCTCTAGTCCAAAGATATTCCTTTTACACCTCTTCTAATATTTGTACACATCTTTTTCATCATGCCTATAATTTTGACTCTTGGATGAACTCCTTATATCTCTATAATAAGGATGTCAATATGGGAAATATTTTTTTGTAATGGAGCATAAGGTACAAGATGTGATTCTTACTCAACCAAATGTGCAAGATAGATCTATACAAATCAACAAAAATATCACCTATCTCTAGCTTATGCATACTCTCATCAACCAATTCAAAACCAATGCAAGTCATACTCTCTACAACTTTGTATAATTACCTTCAACAACAAACAAAACAATGTTAGGTACATAATAACATTATTTTAAATCTATGGTAGAATGACCTCCATTTAACAATGAGGTCTCACCATATTCATGCCTTGCTCTAATTGATTTCATCTTAAGCTTTATTGAAACAATAATACCATGTGCACTCTTCTTAATCCCACCACTTGCATGTACTTCATCTAGCACAATAGCCAATAATTAATACAGGTAATACTTCTAATATGTTTCTCCAATTCAAGAGAAACTAATTCATTAGTAGTTGAATACCATCCTTCTTACAAACATCAATGCTAATAGCAATATCATGATTAAAAACATCTTCAAAAGGATCATCATCATTAATATTCTTTCCAACAAAAATAGTTGACATCTTATTCTAAAGTATCAAGTAGTTATTGCTCATCAAATATAATTTATGAATTTTTTCACAAATATCCTTATTATTTTTGTGTACCTCATATATACAAGAAACTATACTCTCAACCGTTTTGTCCTCATCCACCAAAATAAATAAATAAAACCATATTCATTTTTGATACATGTCAAAAACATGTAAAAGAGCACACAAAGTGTGAAACCCCATGAAACACTAATTCTACTTTTTAAATACTACAGGCAAATTCATTACCTCACCAACTTTTTTTAATTGTTAATGTCCCCATAAATCAAAATAAACCAAAAGTAAATAATATGAATGTGAATTGTTGAGATAAAATCTTAATGTTCACATTCATAGCCAAGCCAACACAACACTGTTAGTGCATCTACACAAAGCTTTTAACACAAAATAGCCATCATTTCAAGCCTTTTTGAGAAGCCGATGGTTAAGACTCAATATCATGTCCGTGTTGCAATCTAGTCTTTCTCTTTAAACCTTTAGGAACTTAGCAATGGACGCCACTCTATTATTCCATAAGTGGCAGTCCATAATGAAATTGTAAACACAAAACAATATAATATTTTATAATTGTCGTGGGAAGATATTTAAAATAGAAATTATGAGATTTACCTATTGATATATCTAAGTTTGGCATATGCATTTGTTTAAGTTTGACATTCAATATTGTCAATGTTTATTACAACCTTTTGTGCCTTGTGATTTATGTATTATCAAAACCCATCTAATTTGATATGTCTTGTTGTAATGTGATTTGCACTTAATTTGGATTGGAAACATCGCATGGTAGACATTTATAGTTAATGAAGTGAACAACAACAAACGATGGCTATTCTAAGGATTTAGAATGGGATCTATAGAAAAAAGTAATAACTTTCTAAGTAGACATTCACCAAGCTTGTTGTGGCCCACATTCTTCTTTTCAAGATCACATGTACCATCCTATTTCATATTAGTAGAGTAGCTATGTACTTGAAAAGAAGTTACTCCCTTTATCATTAGTTTCCACCTTGCTCTTGTTGACTTGGATAACTTAATTGTAGAAAATTAACGAGTCATTTTATTCTACTTAGGAAACATAATTGAAGAAAATGAAAGAATAATTATGATAATCAAATGCAGATTTATAACATCCAAAGTATAAACCTCATTCACACCATCTTTAGAAAATCATGGAAATGCATATTTCTAACATCCAAAATCTAAACCTCATTCACACCATCTTTAAAAAATCATGGAAAGGAAATCACTTCAATCTTGACAATCATTTGGATTTGAGTTATGTATTAGTTTTCACTTGGAGAGACTCCATTTAGTATGTACCCAACATTTGTGTAATGTCCTAAATTTTGGACCAACCATTTATAGGCATAGGCCTATTGATCATGATGATTATATTGATGTTTTATTTTATATTGGGTCAAAGACCCCACTGCATATAAAAATCATGATTTGTTTTGTATATTGGACGTAATCCAATTGTTGATGATATATATGTATATATATGTTTTGTTTTGGGGTGGACCCTGAAGCACATGATTGATGAAATGTTTGTGTTAGGCGTGGTCCCTGAAGCACATGATCGATGAGATGTTTTTTGTTGAGTGAGAGGCTCTGGAGCACATAAGTACTTACATCTGTGTTGAGCATAAAGCTATGGAACACATTAAAACATAATTGGAAATGTTGGGCATAAGCTCTGAAGCATTCCATGTTGATGTTGAGCATAAGCTCTCGAGCATCAAATCTTTGGTCATTGTATCCCTAAGTGTATCATACAAGTACATCCTAGCATTCAGTGTTGAGCAAAAGCTCTGGAATTGCACTATGTTTGTAACTCCCTACTATAGGCGTTGAGTATGGGCTCTGGTAAGTGCAAAGGGTTACTGAAAAGAATTTGATAAACTCCCGAACGAAAATGGCTCGAGAAGAATATTGATCATCATTATACTTATTTATAAGTGATTAAATGAAATTTCAAATTTATGTATTCTTATCAAAGTACTGAAGAGCTGCCAGATTATACGAGGGAAATCCAACATGCAAGGATGTTTAGATTTTCCTAGACTAGTAGACCTAAGCCATATTTCTTCTTGACCTTCATGGAGAAGTGTCGTTAAGTCTAGGGATCATGATGCATGATGCCCGAAGACAAATACTAACAAGTATTTTAATACTATGTATTTTATACATAGTATGCATAAGGAATTAATTGTGATTAATTATATAATTAAATAAAGGAAGAAGAGAAGCTCCACCAATTACTATTTATTATTAAAGGATTTATAAATAGTGGAAATATCTATGAAAGACTAACTAGGAACTAGTTAAAAGCTCCTAGGTTAAGAATTAAAAATTACCCCAATAAATTAAAAAGGGTTAAATCAAGAAATCAAGGATTTCATGATTTAACTACCTTTTTGAATGAAAAGTATGCCTATAAAGACTCAATCCAAGCAAAGGATTGGGGGTTTTGATTTTTCTCTTGGAGAATTATTATTCTGCTTGTTTTTGCTCTCAAGTATTTTCTTGGAGAACTTTCTCCTACAAGGAAAAGAGGACTGATTCAAAATATGAATACCAGATAGGAAACCCTACTTTAGGAGATCTAAGCTACTTTCATGTTGGAGTCCAACTTGGGGGGATCCGTATTAGAACCAAGAATAGTTACGGGTCATGGTTGGGAGGAATGTGGTAGTTCCCAAGTGATTTGGTCATCAAAATTAGAGGTCAAATCTGTCTTAAATTGATAATGTTGGTTATTTGAAAAGTGTATAGGTTCATCCATTGAAGGAGCTTCAGGAAGATAAATCACAGGTACGAATTCTTAGCATGTTAAAGTTCATTTCTAGGGTAAATGTAGGCACCTTTATGTAAAAAGATTCTATATATTTTACTAACCCTAGGTAATTAAAGTGCTGCCTAGATTTTGCTAGGGTCTTTATTTCTCTTGAAATATTCATATGATTGAAAAGATTATCATAGGCTGTATATAGATAGATTCCTATCCTTAAACATTTGTGTTCTGAATTCATTTCATATTCATAAATAAATATTGTAGACTAGGTAAATCTAGATCTGCTATTTTAAATGTGCATCTATTACGTATATCTCTACTGACATATTACATTTGTCAGTAGAGACATATGTTTCAAACTATACTAGATTTAACCCTAAGAGTAGGTTAAAGAAATAAATATAATATATAGTTACTCTAGGGTATCATTTACAACCAGAGTTTTTCTTTTATAAAATAACTATACATACACTTAAAAAAAACTATCACATATAAACCTTTATAAAAAAAACTATTTATGTATTTATTTCTAAATTTAAATAACCCATCTAAGACCTTCCAAGGTCTGTAATCATATAACAAATTTCATTAAAAATATTCGAAATAAATAAAACTTCATTAATATTAATCAGTGTGATATCATGACCATCCATGTGGTCCTTATCAAGACTCTACTATAAAAGCTACAGTCTTAACATCTACATTGAAAACACCATAAATTACATGCAATATATCTTTAAAACATCCATCTAAAAGTTTCAACAAGTAACATTTCATACAACTCTATATTTATTAAACAGAGGTTGTATTTAGTAAACAGAGGTCGTGGTACTGATCCTCACAGGTTACAACTCCATTACATAAAAAAAATTAAAAACCCATGATAAGAACAGTAATAATCACACATGCCACAACTCACACATTACCATATAACTAAAATGCCTACGCTAGCAGAGAGGTCGTAAGACTCTAGCTACAGCACGGCCTCAACCGTTAAACAATTTAATACAAAGTCCAAGTTATTTAAAAACAAGGAATGCCATCGAGGGTCTGCATACCCTGGCCTCCATGAAATCCAATAACATTTAATACACAGTACTCACATAAGTCATGGCCTCAGCCAAATAACGATTTAAAAAATAGTCCAATGTTCACCTAATAACCAGATGCCATATATAATTTAAATCACAAGCTATTGCAGTACTATGTGAAGTCTCATGCCATTGATGACGTGGCCTTTATCCACACTATCGAAATAGTACATTAACCAAACTAAGCAATGGCATTCACACAAAGAGAAACTGGTAATGCGTATGCCTCTATTCATTAAAAACCCCAACTCAGTTTAAATACAGTGTTCAATTAAAAATGCAGGAGTAAAATCGCATACACCTAACCATTACATATTATCAAAACCATACATCTATTTACATAGAGTTTCTCAAATGTCTATACACAGTCGTCATTGAAGGCCGAGAATAAGGTTTTACATAGGGTGCCAATGGGCTATGGCACCATTCCTTGCAATGGTGCATCCCATGGCTTTTAAAAGCCCAAAACCAAAACTAATGAGTTACATAACCAAATATAAAAATTGCACTGAGCCGAATGGCCTAAGTATCAAGTCACAGCATAACGCCTCCACATTAAACATAAACCAAGTCTATATTAAAGCTCGAAGGAGAAATCGAATTCGCTACAACATTAAAAACCCCAACCAAACAACCAGTCAAAACATAGCCCTTCCACATGATTGAAGGAGGACAAGCATAAGCTTGATGAGCAGGCTTACAGTGGCCACAAATGCGATGTTGTGAACCAACTAGGTTGTAGCCATTCTACCCTCCATCCCTTGTGGCACCTACAATCAAACAACCAAATAAGGGATGAGAAGTATGCAATCCCTTCCAAACTGAAAACCAAACTAATCTACATGCATATGAGTTCACGCGGGCTTACCTTCACAAGCTATGGGTCGCCTCCATGGCCATACCTCTGCGCAGAGCCAAACAACGAAACCCAAAATGCCAAATACATTACACATCCATCGTGAGCCAAGCCTAAGGGGAATCCTATCATGGTTTCCCACAAGCATTAAATGCACCAGGCTGGAGTCCATTATCATTTCCACAAACCCACTCCTATAGTCACAACTTGCTACAAGGTATCGTTTCATGCCACCCTTCATACCATTGCTTAAACCATGTATCGTATGGTTCATACCATATAAACATCAAATCCCAAACTTTAAAACATCAATGTTAACATAATATAAAACTACACTATGATAGTATTATAGTAATACTAGTCATTTGTTACGCTAGTTCCAATGGTTAAGACCATTGCTTAGGATTGTAGATAAGGTTTAGTCCATAGGTTAGAGCTTAGGGTTTAACACCATAATGTCAAGGTGTTTAGGCTTAAGAACCATGGCATACAAAGTATGCCATGTAAATCTCTCAAGTTATCAAATTCAAGTCTGTTCTTGAACCATTAAAAATCCTGCCAATAAAAGAACATAAGAAATTTTAAAATAGAATGTATACTAAAAATATACATAGCACGAATAGAAATTAATGACATCTAAAAATGACAAATTTAGGACAATAATGAAGAATAATCAATGTACAGGAAATTTAGCCGTAATGGCTAAATTGACGATAACAACACTTACCAAGTTTGAAAATCAAGTCGATAGGCAATGTAATAACTAGTAGCAGGTTATCGACGACCAAGGCTGTCAACACACTTACATCCACTTCCCATCACAAGTAATAAACTGCATAAGTAAAAGAGAGAGGTATCTTAGTTCGATTGAACTAAGTAAGCCTGTGTAACCAATTAATACCTTACCTTTCAGATCATCATGGGAGAACTAGTCCCGCCACTCCACCACTTTATTCCCAACAACAAAGTTAAGTTAGTTATACTTAATAAACAGAATACACATGTGCAGAGGTAAATAATGAACTATACAATTCACTAACTCACCGACAGTAGTAACTAAGATGTACAAATAATTTAAATAACAAAATTTAGACATAAGAAGTAAACAAACTAATAATCACATAATGGATAAGAGATTCACAAGACTGTATGATCAGTTTCTACAGAGATTGAAATTTTAAATAGCAGATGTATTTCCATAAGAGTAATAATGATCCCTTTCAAGTAGTATTTACTCACCTATAAAATAAAATAAAAATTCAATTTTTGGGGACCTTACAAGTGGTATCAGAGCCCAGTTTCAATACTGAGAGACTTATGGGTGCACCAAGAATTCACACAAAGAAAATAAAGTATGATAAGTAATTTTTGTTACTAACAGAAATTTTTGCTACTATTAAATTTTTTTTGTGTTACAGGAAATTTTTTACAGCGCTATTCAGTTTATGAACACTGAGAGAGAAAACAGTCGGAAACAAGAAATGACCACCCCCACTTCGAAAGTGAACTTGGTGGTCGAGATAAACTCTAATGTGTTGAAAACCTTGCACAATATTCAAGATGAACTAAAGAGTTTCAGAGAAGAGATTCTAAATGAAAGAAAGGAATAGCAAGCTATAAATGAAGCATTATTGTGTAACATGATGGGAGGGAGCCCACAAGGTAAACCTACCCAGTCCACCAATAGATCCAAAAGAGAAATGTACCATGAGTGGGCCAGCAGCCCAAGAGAAGCAGAAAAAGAAGGTACCCCTGAAGCAACTAAAGGAGATCATCATAGTCCTGCTAGTGATGACTCATTTTCTCCATGGAGAAAGAGGCAAAGAAGTGATGACAGTCTTTATGGGGAGTTTCAAAAAATAAGGGCCTCGACCTATTAAGGTGAAGTAAATACGGAAGAAAAGGCTAAAGAATGGTTATTGGGAATGAGTAAGTATTTTTATGTTCATAACTATTCAAGTGTGATGCAGGCTAGGATTTCCATCTACAACTCGAATGGTAAGGCAGCAAGATGGTGGCGAGATTTAAAGCACACCAAGAAAGATGAGCTGCGAGAAATAAGCTGGGAAAAACGTTTGAAAGATTTTCCAAGAAAAATACATGTTGGAAAGGTTCTTTGACTGCAAGGTAAAAGAGTTCCATGAACTGCGCATGGGGTCCATGACTATGGACGCATTTATAAACAGATTTCTAGATCTACTGCATTATGTACTGCATATCAAAGAAGAGAAGGTGAAGATCCAACAGTTCCTAGGATGTCTTCCTCCCAGTTTTTGGGACAGGATTGAATTCGACATGCCAAAGATGTTGGATACTACACTACACACGGCCAGACTCTGTTATGAGCATGGGAAGTTACGGCAATAAAACTAGAACCGAAACAGAGAAAAGTCTAGAAACTTTTCTGATAAACGCAAGCCTGGGTCAAACCCGCAGCTTTATAGAAAGAAAAATAACAGCTTTCAAGTGAACAGGAACTTTAATAAACCAGGTACAAAACCTTATGTACCAGTTCCTAATGGTAATAAGCAAGTGGCAAGTGGAGCCAATGCTACCCTTTTAGCGATCAAGTGCTGGAAATGCAACCGGCCACATTATGCCTGAGATTGTAAGAACAAGAACAATGGAGTCTTGCATATCCTACAAGAAGAAACTACCATTGAGGATGTAGCGGGAACCCCATGAATCTATGTAGCATTAGATGGCCAACAGGCGGACCATCAAGCTACCATGGTCGAGATCGAAGATAAGATCTTGAACACCTCTGTTTTAATACTTATTGATCCCTGTACTTTCCGGAGATATGTTGCACCTAATATTGTTGATTTATGCAAGTTAGGAAAAGTTAAGCATGATAAACCATGGCTGGTACAATTAGCCACCGGTAAAAAATGGAAGGTTTTGGAAATTGTTAAAGAATGTGAAGTAAACCTGAATGGTTTCCTTACTAAGGTAATTCTGAACATCCTACCTTTAGGATCATATGATATTCTTATTGGCATGGACTAGTTGGAACAACACCATGTCATGCTTGATTGTCTACACAAGTCTATCTTGTGTACTGATAGCCAAGGGAACCAAGTGAAGGTTCAAGGCATCCCCAAGAAAATTTCTGTAAGACAAATCTCTGCCTTACAAGTGAATAAGTGTGTTAGGAAGGGATGCAATTTATTTGCGGTGAACATCCGAGATGTAGATTCAGATATAGAACAACGCATAGAAGACTTCCCTGTTCTTGAAAAATTCAAGGACGTGTTTTCTGAGGAAATCCCCGGATTACCTCTAAAACGAGACCTAGACTTTTCCATCGAACAAACCCCGGGATCAGTTCTAGCCACCAAAGCCCCTTACCGCATGAGTGCACCAGAATTGGCGGAACTCAAACTGCAGTTACATGAGTTAATAGAGAAAGGGTATATCCGACCCAGTGTGTCCCCTTGGGGAGCACCGATTTTGTTCGTAAAGAAGAAGGATGGTATGATGCGAATGTGCATTGATTACCATCACATGAACAAAATGACTATAAAGAATTGTTACCCACTCCCTAGGATTGATGATTTGTTCGACCAGGTGGGAGGAGCCAAAATATTTTCGAAAGATTGACCTACAATTTAGATACCATCAGGTACAGATCTGAGAAGAAGATATTCCCAAGAGCGCGTTTTTTACGAGGTACAGGAAGTACGAGTTTGTAGTGATTCCATTCGGGTTGACCAATGCACCCGCAAACTTATTTGTATGATGAACATCATATTTAGTAAGTATCTGGATAATTTTGTACAAGTCTTTATTGATGACATTCTGGTTTATTCCAAGAGTAAAGAGCAACACGAAGAACACCTTCGCATAGTACTTCAAGTGTTGAGAGAACACCAACTCTACGCTAATTTTAGTAAATATGATTTTTACAAACCACAAATACAGTACCTAGGTCACAACATACTCGAGTCAGGGATAGTTGTGGACCCGAAAAAGATTCGAGCCATAAAGGATTGGCCTACCTCAACTAGTGTCATTGACATTAGGCCCTTTTTGGGTTTAGCCTGGTATTATCAAAAGTTCATTGAGAAATTATTGAGAATCGCTTGCCCCATGATGGTTTTGCAGAACAAATCAAACAAGTTCTTATACACTGACAAGTGTGAAGAAAGTTTTCAAAAGCTTAAGAATATTTTGATGACCGCACTAGTGTTACGGATTATGGATCCCGATGGGGATTTTGTTGTATGCAGAGATGCAAGCAAGGAAGGACTTGGAGGATTCCTCTTGCAAAACGACCATGCGATCTATTATGAATCACAAAAATTAAAAGAGCATGAGAAGAATTATCCCATGCACGATCTTGAGCTAGCAACCATTATCCACGCTCTAAATATGTGGAGGCACTACCTCATGGGAAGGAAGTTCCTTCTAAAGACTAACAATATGAGTCTCAAGTATTTGTTCGATCAACCCGATCTGAATGCAAGGAAATCTAGATGGTTGGCTTTCCTGAGTGAGTATCACTTTGAACTAAAGCATATTAAGGGAAAAGAGAACAAAGTTGCCAATGCTTTGAGTCAACAAACTCATATGATATATGAGATGACCCTGAGTCAAACTGATATAGATTTGCATGATAATATTACAACGGCCAACAAGGTTGACCCGTTCTATGCGTAAATCCTCAAGAAGGTCCAGGACGACCAGTTGTTTCAACAACAAAAGGAATACAAGGTGGATGACTCCAAACTACTATGGTCCAAGGATAGATTGTATGTTCCATATGGAGGGGACATTCGGTCCAGCATCCTCACAGAATTTCATATGTCACCCTACTCGGGGCACCCGGGATATCAAAAGATGATATCTTTCGTCAAGAGACACTTTTTATGGCCCAAGTTAAAGGTCGACATTGCAATGTTTATTATGAAATGTCAGGAATGCCATCTATTTAAATATGAGCACCAACATCCTTCAGGATTGCTACAGCCATTGCCCATTCCGGAATGGAAATGGGAGGTTATCAATATGGATTTTATTATTGGCTTACCGAAAAGCAAGAAGCAAAATGATTCCATCTTTGTAGTCAATGAAAAGCTGTCAAAGGCAGCACACTTCATTCCCATGAAATCGACCTAGAAGGCTGTGAACATTGCCGATATCTTCCTAAAAGAGATATTCGGATTGCATGGGATACCCAAAGCAATTATCTCAGATCGAGATGTTAAGTTCACAGGAAACTTTTGGAGATCTTTATTCTCTATATTAGAGACGCAGTTGAACTTTAGCACTGCTTATTACCAGCGAACGGATGAGAATACTAAAAGAGTAACACAAATTGTTGAAGACATACTTTGAATGTATTTCATGAACAACCCCACCAAGTGGGAGGATTATCTGCACCTTGCAGAGCTTGCACATAACAACGAGTATCAGGCTTCCGCCAAGATGAGTCCTTTCGAGGTACTCTATTGATGGAAGAGTAGGACCCTAGTTACTTGGGACAGTCTGGTGGATCGGCTCATGTTAGGGCTTGACCTGTTATTGGACTTGGAACAGTTCGTTACCAAGGTCTAGGGAAACCTTAAAGAGGCACAAGACCATCAGAAAAGTTATGCAGATAAGAAAAGAAAAGATAAATACTATCAAGTAGGTCAGCATGTCTACTTGAAAGTGAAATAAAAATGGAGCTCGTTGAGCTTGGGTAGGTGTGGTAAGTTGGCACCTAGGTTTTGTGGACCTTTTAAAATTTTGGCCAAGAAAGGACTAGTGGCTTATGAATTAGCATTACCTGTGCACATAAGAGTTCATAATGTTTTCCATGCATCTTTATAAAAGAAATATGTCTATCACACTAAGCATGTCATTGATTGGTCCTCATTATAGGTGGAATCTAAGGGGGAATTTTCCCCTGATCCTTTGCATATATTGGACAAGAGAGAAGTGCAGCTTTGGAAGCACATTGTAGTCCAATTGAAAGTGCAGTGGAAGCACTTTGAGGTAGATGAAGCTACCTGGGAGAATGAGGCCATAATGAGAAAGGCTTACTATGCCTTCTTTCATGATATCATTCAGAGTCCCTAGAACACCAGGGACGGTGTTGTACTAAGCAAGGAGGGATGTAATGTCCCGAATTTTGGACCTACCATTTATAGGCATAGGCCTATTGATCATGATGATTATATTGATGTTTTATTTTATATTGGGTCAAAGAACCCACTGCATATAAAAATGATGATTTTTTTTGTATATTGGACGTAAGCCAATTGTTGATGATAGATATGTATATATATGATTTTTTTTGGGTGTGGAACCTAAAGCACATGATTGATGAAATGTTTGTGTTGGGTGTGGTCCCTGAAGCACATGATCGATGAGATGTTTTTTGTTGAGTGAGAGGCTCTAGAGCACATGAGTACTTACATTTGTGTTGAGTATGAATCTCTGGAACACATGAAAATATAATTGGAAATGTTGGGCATAAGCTCTGAATCATTCCATGTTGATGTTGAGCATAAGCTCTAGAGCATCGGATCTTTCACCATTGTATCCCTAGGTGTATCGTACAAGTAAATCCTAGCGTTTAGTGTTGAGAAAAAGCTCTGGAATTGCACTATGTTAGTAACTCCCTACTATAGGCATTGAGTATGGGCTCTGGTAAGTGCTAGGGATTACTGAAAAGAATTTAATAAAATCCCGAGAGAAAATGGCTCGAGAAGAATATTGATCATCATCATACTTATTTATAAGTGATTAAATAAAATTTCAAATTTCTGTATTCTCATCAAAGTACTGAAGAGCTACCACATTATATGAGGAAAATCCAACATGCAAGGATGTTTAGAGTTTCCTAGCCTAGTAGACCTAAGTCATCTTTCTTCTTGACCTTCATGAAGAAGTGTCGTTAAGTCTAGGGATCATGACACATGATGCCTGAAGAGAAATACTAACAAGTATTTTAATACTATGTATTTTATACATAGTATGTATAAAGAATTAATTGTGATTAATTATATAATTTAATAAAGGAAGAAGAGAAGATCCACCAATTGCTATTTATTATTAAAGGATTTATAAATAGTGGAAATATATATAAAAGACTAACTAGGAACTAGTTAAAAGTTCCTAGGTTAAGAATTAAAAATTACCCCAGTAAATTAAAAAGGGTTAAATCAAGAAATCAAAAAATATTTCTTGATTTAACTGCCCCTTTGACTGAAAAGTCTTCCTATAAAGACTCAATCCAAGCAAAGGCTTGGGGGTTCTGATTTTTCTCTTGAAGAATTATTATTCTGCCTATTTTTTCTCTCAAGTGTTTTCTTGGAGAACTTTCTCCTGCAAGGAAAAGAAGACCGATTTAGAATCTGAATACTAGATAGGAAACCCTAACTTAGGAGTTCTAAGCTACATATATGTTCTAGTATAGCTCGTGGGGGATCCGGATTAGAACCAGGAACGGTTCCAGGTCATGGTTGGGAGGAACGTGATAGTTCCCAAGTGATTTGGTCATCAAAATCAGAGGTCAGATCTGTCTTAAATTGATAATGCTGGTTATTTGAAAAGTGTGTAGGTTCAGCCTATTAATCTTGCACATTGATCTAGGAACTAAGAATCAATCTCATTAAAGAATAATCAACAAATACTCATGAAATGGTGTTAATCGAAACCAGAATGGTTTCCTCTGTGTATATTCAATAAATAATGAATGGTTACAATAACAATGTCAAGCAATAGCTTGAATGAGTGAGAAATTCAAATACCTGAGGAAATTCGAAATCAATGAGTGAGTCTGGCTTAACTGACTCTTAGCCATTCAATCACACTCAATTAACCACTTGACCCAAACACTAATTGACTCACCAAACCCTAACTGAAGTCGGAGTGCAACAAATGACTGAATCTCAACTGAAGGAGATCAAACACATGTCATAGCAAGCCAACCATCAAGTGCTAGCGCTCCATGACTTCAATGAACCCCGATGAAGTTAACTGAAGCTGAACTGACCATCAGAAGTTGGTGGAGGTTCCCTGTTGACTCTATATCATTAAATAATAATAAATAATCATTAAATAATATATTTAATGAGAGGAAACACCTTAACTGACTGGTTGAACTGATTGTAACCACCAGTTAGCAATTAGGTGCATTAATATCACTCAGATCGCCCCTGGAGTGCTCCAGTTAGCCTCCTTGACTGTAAGAGAAGGCTAAGTTAGCCTCCTTGACTATAGGTAGGCGTGGGTGTGACTGGATGATGGCAATTAATGCTCCATTGATGTCAATTAATGTCAACTATACTTAGGATAGTGGTTTAACTAGGCCAATTTGACCAAAAAGAGTGTGTATGGTGGTAAATGTCTCCAACACCCCCCCTTAAGCTATACTCAGGAAGAGTTAGAAAACATAGATGCATAAAAATGCTAGGGCCCCAGCAACAAAGGCCATAGGTCACCCTGTACAATAAAGTAACTGCTTAATATAACCAAGGAAACAGGGAAAACCTCATGGGAAAAATACTCCCCCTCAAACTAAGCATTAAATCAAGAATTGGTTCTTGTATGCAGCAGCATCCTGAGACTATGCATGTGACCCTATGAATCCAAACTAAATGAATATGTCTGGAGGAATCTTCCACTTTGGAAGAATAAGAATGCACTCAACTGAATCAGAAATATAAACAGCAGCATGGTGAAAACTGGACCCATGTAGAGCAGCTAAAATCATCTGAAGAAAGAGCAAAGGTTCTTGAGGATTTGAACCATGTGTGGAACACTCAAGAAAATTATATGTTGCAGCTTTGAACAGAAAACCATGAGTGTTAAAATCAGCCCCAAATCTTAGGAGCAAGTGTCCAAGTGGATGCAGAATGTCTTCCTCTTTACTAGTTCTATGATGAGTTGAGCATGTGACCAAAGGTAGAGAATCCTTGGGACTCTAGAGAGCGAATGATTAAGCTCCATAATATGATATAGCTTCAGAAATATCTAATGATTCACAAAATAAAATATCAGAAACCTCATAAGAGGAAACTAACACCAAATCCCCATCAGCAAAAATGAAGAAGAACCGCGATACTTGATTTTTCACACCGGAATTGGTGAGAGCAGCTACAAGCATGGCTGAAAGATCTTGGATTTTAAAATATGAACAAAATAATATCAGATCAGAGTGTAAATCAGATCTAAATAAGTTCACAACAGATCCAAAACTATGAAATGAAATCAAATCCCTGGCAGTAGTTTTGTAGGAGACTTGTGGTACTTGTTTCTTCACACCGTTGATAAGAACAGCTACAAGCAGTACTGAAGGTTTATGAACCTGAAATTTTGAACCAAGAAATATCAGATCAGATACAAATAAGATCATATCAGATCCAATAATTTTCATATCATATCCAAAATTGTGGTCAACCGAGACGGTGGATGCACAGTTGTCTTTTTCTTAAAAATTCGGAATTTTGGTGCATGCAATCCTGCAGGATTTTGCTGGAAGATCTAGACCATGGGGAGCGAATGTGTCACTATTATAATCTGATATTTCTTCCAAAGTATCCAATTTTTTACATATTTGCACACCATCAGCAACATTAGAGGGAGAAAAATCAAATTTCTCTTCACTTTTGGAAGCAATTACTGGTAAATTTTGCACAAAATTCAAAGGAAAATCACCGGTGAATGTTTGCATGGAAGTGCGGTAGTATTTTTCTTCAATATCAGAGATTTGAATGTATTCTTCTGTTTCAGCAATATGAGGAGATGAGATATCAGAGATCCCATGAACTTCCGGAGCATCAGGAGAAGGAGTCACTGCATGGAGACTTTCTTCAATTCGAATTGAATGTGTAGAAGATTCTGCTTCATCTTCATCTTGAACAAATTCATCAGAGAGAGTAGAGGCCAATACTTTTGAGTAAAGAACTCTTGTGGTGCTAGATGTGATCTCCAAAGTACTATTATGATCCTCATTGTACTTGCCAAACGTTCTGTCTAGTTTTGTCCAACGATCCTTTGGGTATTCAGTAGAACTAATAAGGTAGTACAAGCTAGGAGAAAGGGCCAGACCTATTGCTCCAAAAGCTCTGTCACCGTCATTTAGCCAGTCATTCTCATTCTCATAAGACTCTTTTCCAAGTCCAATAGACACCTCATAGAGACCTCATCTCTTCAGATATGCAATCATCTTCAACTTTCATTCTGAATAGCTTGTGAATGGGGTGAGAAGATGGATTGATGAGTCCATTCAAAGTTGTACCTGTTAAAACCTGCAAATCAAAACAAAAGAGGCACCGTAAGGTCAGACAGCCTGCACATTTTAGGCTTTCATCACACCCAGTATAGTCAATCAAGCAAGCTTGATCAACAAGTTCTTTACTTGGGGTATTAAGTGGTAAGCCTTGGCTTTTGGTGCAGTGCTGGAATTTTGAACTATTGCTCACTTTTCATGGAGAAATCTATCAAAAAGCTTGTTTTTGAGAGATAGATCTTTTTCCCACCGTATGCTCTGATACCATATTAATATTGCACATTTATCTAGGAACTAAGAATCAATCTCATCAAAGAATAATCAACAAATACTCATGAAATGGTGTTAATCAAAACCAAAATGGTTTCCTCTGTGTATATTCAATAAACAATGAATGGTTACAATAACAATGTCAAGCAATAGCTTGAATGAGTGAGAAATTCAAATACCTAAGGAGGCAATTCGAAATCAATGAGTGAGTATGGCTTAACTAACTCTTAGCCATTCAATCACACTCAATTAACCACTTGACCAAAACCCTAATTGACTCACCAAACCCTAACTGAATTCGGAGTGCAACAAATGACTGAATCTCAACTGAAGGAGATCAAACACATGTCATAGCAAGCCAACCATCAAGTGCTAGTGCTCCATGACTTCAATGAACCCCGATAAAGTTAACTGAAGCTGAATTGACCATCAGAAGTTGGTGGAGGCACCCTGTTGACTCCAAATCATTATATAATAATAAATAATCATTAAATAATATATTTAATGAAAGGAGGCACCTTAACTAAATGGTTAAACTGATTGTAATTAGGTGCATTAATATTACTCAGATCACCCCTGGAGTACTCCAGTTAGCCTCCTTAACTATAGGAGAAGGATAATTTAGCCTCCTTGACTATCAGTAGGCGTGGGTGTGACTCGATGATGGAAATTAATGCTCCAATGATGTCAATTAATGTCAATTATACTTAGGATAGTGGTTTAACTAGGCCAATTTGACCAAAAAGAGTGTGTATGGTGGTAAATGTCTCCAACACAACCATTGAAGGAGCTTCAAGAAGATAAATCACAAGTATGAATTCTTAAAATGTCAAAGTTCATTTCTAGGGTAAATGCAGGCAGCTTTATGTAAAAAGCTTCTATATATTTTACTAACCCTAGGTAATTAATGTGCTACCTAGATTTTGCTAGGGTCTTTATTTCTCTTCAAATATTCATATGATTGAAAAGATTATCATAGGATGTATATAGCTAGGTTCCTATCCTTAAAAATTTGTGTTCTGTATTCATTTCATATTCAGAAATTAATATTGTATACTAGGTAAATCTAGATCTGCTATTTTAAATGTGCATCTATTACTTATATCTCTACTGACATATTACATTTGTCAGTAGAGACATATATTTCAAATTATAGTAGATTTAACCCTTGGAGTAGGTTAAAGAAATAAATATAATATATAGTTACTCTAGGGTATCATTTAGAACCAGAGTTTTTCTTTTATAAAATAACTATACATACACTTAAATAAAACTATCAGGTATAAACCTTTATAAAAATACTATCTATGCATTTATTTCTAAATTTAAATAACCCATCTAAGACCTTCCAAGGTCTGTAATCATATAACAAATTTCATTAAAAATATTCCACATAAATAAAAATTCATTAATATTAATCAGCGTGATATCATGACCATCCATGTGGTCCTTATGAAGACTCTACTATGAAAACTATAGTCTTAACATCTACATTAAAAACACCATAAATTACATGTTGTATATCTTTAAAACATCCATCTAAAAGTTTCAATAAGTAACATTTCATACAACTCTGTATTTATTAAACAGAGGTTGTATTTAGTAAACAGAGGTCGTGGTACCGATCCTCACAGGTTACAACACCATTACATAAACAAAATTAAAAACCCATGATAAGAACAGTAACAATCACACAGGCCACGACTCACACATTGCCATATAACTAAAATGCCTATGCTAGCATAGAGGTCGTAAGACTCTAGCTACAACACGGCCTCAGCCATTAAACAATTTAATAAAGAGTCCAAGTTATTTAAAAACAACAAGTGCCATCAAGGGTCTACACACCCTGGCCTCCATGAAATCCAATAACATTTAATACACAGTGCTCACATAAGTCACGTCCTCGGCCAAATAACGATTTAAAACACATTCCAATGTTCACCTAATTACTAGATGTCATATATAATTTAAATCACAAGCTATCGCAGCACCATGGGAAGGCTCATGCCATTGATGGCATGGCCTTTATCCACACTGTCGAACTAGTACATTAACCAAACTAATCAATGGCATTCACGCACAAAGCAACTACTAAGGCTTATGCCTCTATTCATTAAAAACCCCAACTCAGTTTAAATACAGTGTTCAATTAAAAACATAGGAGTAAAATCACATACACCTAGCCATTACATATTATCAAAACCAGACATCTATTTACATAGAGTTTCCCAAATGTCTGTACACAGTCACCATTGAAGGCTGAGAATAAGGTTTTACATAGCGTGCCAATGGGCAATGGCACCATTGCTTGCAATGGTGTAGCCCATGGCTTTTAAAATCCCAAAACCAAAACTACTGAGTTACATAACCAAATATAAACATTTCACAGAGCCGAATGGCCTAAGTATCAAGTCACAACATAACGCATCCACATTAAACATAAACCAAGTCTATATTCAAGTGTGAAGGAGAAATCGAAATCGCTATAGCATTAAAACCCCAACCAAACAACCAGTCGAAACATAGCCCTACCATAGGTTCAAAGGAGGAAAAGCATAAGCTTGATGAGCAGGCTTACCATGGCCACGAATGCAATGCTGTGAACCAACTGGGTTGTAGCCATGCTACCCTCCATCCCTTGCGGCACCTGCAAGAAAACAACCAAATAAGGGATGAGAAGTATGCAATCCCTTCCAAACTGAAAACCAAACTAATGTACAGGATAATGAGTTCATGTGGGCTTACCTTCACAAGCTATGGGTCACCTCCATGGCCATACCTCTGCGCAGAGCCAAACAACAAAACCCCAAATGCCAAATACATTACACATCCATCATGAGCCAAGCCTAAGGGGAAGGCTATCATGGTTTCCCACAAGCATTAAATGCACTAGGCTGAATTCCATTATCATTTCCACAAACCCACTCCCATAGTCACGACTTGCTACAAGGTATCATTTCATGCCACCCTTCATACCATTGCTTAAACCCTATATCGTATGGTTCATACCATATAAACATCAACTCCCAAACTTTAAAACATCAATGTTAACATAATACAAAGCTACACTATGATAGTATTATAGTAATACTAGTCATAGGTTGCGCTAGTTCCAATGGTTAAGACCCTTGCTTAGGATTGTAGATAAGGTTTAGTACACATGTTAGAGCTTAGGGTTTAACACCATAATGTTAAGGTGTTTAGGATTAAGCACCATGGCATACAAAGTATGCCATGTAAATCTCTGAAGTTATCAAATTCAAGTCTGCTCTTGAACCATTAAAAATCCTGCCAATAAAAGAACATAAGAAATGTTAAAATAGAATGTATAGTAAAAATATACATAGCACGAATAGAAATTAATGATGAATTTAGGAACATAATGAAGAATAATCAATGTACAGAAAATTTAGCCGTAATGGCTAAATTGACGATAACAACACTTACCAAGTCTGAAAATCAAGTCGATAGGCAACGTAATAACTAGCAGCAGGTTATCGACGACCAAGGCTGTCAACACACTTACATCCACTTCCCATTGCAAGTAATAAACTACATAAGTAAAAGAGAGAGGTACCTTAGTTTGATTGAACTAAGTAAGACTATATAACCAAGTAATACCTTACCTTTCAGATTGTAATGGGAGAACTAGTCCCGCCACTCCACCACTTTATTCCCAACAACAAAGTTAAGTTAGTTATACTTAATAAACAAAATACACATGTGCAGAGGTAAACAATGAACTATACAATTCACTAACTCACCGAGAGTAGTAACTAATATGTACAAATAATTTAAATAACAGAATTTAGACATAAAAAGTAAACAAACTAATAATCACTGAATGGATAAGAGATTCACAAGACCGTATGAGCAGTTTCTGCAGATATCTAAAGTTTAAATAGCACATGTATATCTGTAAGACTAATAATGATCCCGTAGTATTTACTAACCTGAAAAAATTTATATTTTTTCAATTTTTGGGGACATTACAATTTGGTTCTTTAGCCCTATGCAATCTTTTCCACTTGCACAGGATTACCACTGACATGGCACAATTTGGAAATTTAGATTTGAAAAAAAAAAAAAAAAACCAACCTATTCAACCACAACATGTAACCTATTCTTAATCTCATTTTAAATTAAAATATGTAAAAGACTGAAAACCCACACAAACACAAAAATAAATTTCCCTATGGTAGTTTAGTTGAAAAAAAATAGCATCAAATAAGCATACCTTAGAACCTACCATGTAAATTTAATCATTGTACAACCTACTTTCAATCAATTAGTTTCATCTATATTTACCACCACTCTTATAAAAATCTATATTCACCAATAATTTTAATAAATAATTTTAATTTAATCTCTATTTCAAAACATATTTTAATTTTAAATTCATTTAACAATTTCTATATATTATATTGCAAACTCTAAACTGCTAACACCCAAATATTTTACTTAAGTGTAAATTATTTTGTTACTAAGCTAACAATTGAGATAACAAATTTTGCCTTAAATTGTTGGTTGAGATAATAGATAACAAATTGTGCTTTCTTTTTTTCCTTTTTATTTTTAGTATGAGTAACAATTAAGCTAACAAGTTATGCCTCAGATTGTTCATTAAGATATAAAAAATTGTTCTTTCTGTTAATAAATAGACAAAGATTAATTTGGTAAAGGTTGTTTATTCTATTATCTTACTCCTTCAAACTTTGAACGTCTTAGATGGCACTGGCAAGTTTGGGGAGCAGTTTAAAGTAGAAAATACTATTTGACAAAATTCGGGCCATTTTTTCTGCGATTCGAACTTTCTGTAATCAATCGGTACATGGTGGCTGTTAATTGAGAAGAGGAATTGGAAATAGATAAGCTTTATTTTCTTTTCATAAATTGCAATACATACCTAAATTAGAGGAAGTATTGGTTGTTGATATCTTTCTTCAGAGTACAGATGGGACAGCCCCTCCTAGTTTGTTACCTTCATCATGGCAAAATTAACTAACCTATTATACAAGCTTTAATAAGATGGTGGCTTCCAAAATTAACTAACCTACTATTCAAGGTTTCAGAGTACAGATGGGATAGCTCCTAGTTTGTTACCTCCATCATGGAAAAAATTAACTAACCTACTATGCATTCTTTAATAAGATGGTGGCTGCGAAAATTAACTAACCTACTATTCAAAGTTTAATAAGATGGTAGTTGTGCAGCCGACAATTCTATCTCAATCTGCTTAAAATTGAAGGCCTGCTGCCCAAGCTTTAATGCTATTGCTGCTAGGTAAAAGGGTCTTCAATTTCAAGCAGCTTGAAATGGAAAGGCTGCTGCGCAGGCTTTAATGTTGCTCTGATTATTTAATGGCATTTACCATGGATACATCGACACATACATGGCATCCACCATCTCATATGCCCACGGGTCAGGGAGCTGGAAAAGGTCGTTAATGAAAAAAGAAGGTGGAGAGGTGGGCCATGTCCAGGCTTCAAATTTGAAGCCTTCAGAGCCCTTCAAAGGCCATTTTACCCTTCATAGAAGGTCAAAAAAAATTTACCATGCAAAAAAAAATTGGTTTAATTTCCAGCCCATCAATAATGAAATTGAGTAAGCCTCGGTAAATTTGCAACAGAAGGGCAACTACAAAATTTTCCCTTCCAGGTTATCAATGATTCAGTGAATTGTGGAGGATTTCGGACTTAGAGTCTACCCAGTGCCCTCAAATAATCAGATCATGGATGAGGATCTGGGTCCCAATGGGCACGGACCACAGTGGGCCACTGTGCTGCCAGTGTCAAGTTCAACTCGATGAGTTGGGACTGTGACTCGATATTTGATGTTCATTGTTAAAGCATTTAATGGCATTTTCTTGCATTACGGATTCGCCAACTTCATTAAATATTAAATCTTGCTATGAGAAAAGTCGAGCCTGCCAACTTGGTTTTCCATCTGGCATATTCTTGTTCACTGAGTCACCTGATCTCACAACTTACAAGTCACTTGAGTATTTGAGTATATCATGTGAAATTAAATGCTCATACGAGTCATATTTATGGATGGTGAATTGATTTGACATCCCTCCACTGTGAAGGATCCGTAAGGAAAACAATAATGGTGTTTTTTGGGTTACAACTTACAAGTTGTAATTTACAATGCATTGAGCAGTCTTTGTCGAATTCGAACCTAACCTGGTCCAATGGGTCTCTAAGTTGATAGACCAGGGTTTCACCTAGTTCCAGACATTTCTATCACCACCACATGACTAGGATGACAAATCTTTGGTAGCATGCTAGAAACACGTTACCTTTTGTTTGTGTTCATGAATCATATCCTATACTAGTTAGTCCAGTATTCCAAGATTTATTCCAATTTCCATTCCTCGGACTAGGGTCAAAATCATTTTAATCCACATTCCCAGACTCGCACGGTCCACCTAGGTTTCTTAGTCTTCCCGTCTCATCGGAGGAAGAGGGTTAGGTAGCAAAGAAAAAGGAAACTGGAATGGAGTGCCAACCAGAGAGAAGGTTTGTATAATATGCATATAGTAAGCTCTAAAAGAAACGAAAGAATTCGTCATATACCCAACTTGAGATTATCATTACTTAATTTTTCGGGATGCTTACACAGTAACTCCTCCGCCCGAGTTGATTATGAGGGTGTCGGCAATGGATATGATTTGGAGAGGCTCATTCCCATCATTATACCACCAATGGGATGCTCCTGCAAATATTTCCATTACGTCTCCCCTCCTCACTCGCCTCACCTTTTGACTTGAGTCCTCTTCTTCTTCTTCCTCTTCCTCCCATGGTCTCTCTCATTTGCACCGTGAGCGCCCTCGAAACAAAAAATTATCTTTGAAAGTATCTAGACACCTCGCAAAAACTATACCCAATTTTTCCTCACCTGTATATATATATCTATGCTATGTAGAAGCAATTATAAAATGATTTTTTTGTAATCATGTGAAATACATAAACATGCATTCGCCTAACTTGAGCAAGGTAAACCAACTCATGAGCGTTGAAATATTGGGGAATTGAGATGGTGTTGCTTTCAATTGTCTTTTGTAGAAGGAAACAGCTACAGATTCTAATTCTTCATTTCTTTTGTGGTGCACAACTCCAAAGTTCCACCTATGTCACATGTAGGAACAAAAGAAGCAAAGGTAGAAAATTGGGTAGGCTAGATTGAGCTTCCCTGAACTTAAATAGATTAGAGAAGTCTCTGGGAGAAAAAACCATTATCATGGGTTTACAAGTATAGAACATTCAGATTTCAGGACTCATACTCTCAACTCTCCAATTTCATGTTTCAGTGTCTCCCTAATTTCTATTTCATCAGGAAGATTTTGCAGAGCTAAGATGTTGACTTGGTTGTCGTGAATTTACAGGTATGTACAAAATTTTGTACTTGTGTTACATTTTATATATGGAGAAATGTTAAATGTGTTTCTTGTTGGAGTTCCTTCTTGTGTTATAAATATAAGGGTTTAAAACTTCTCCATCCAAAAATTTGTTTGAAATTTGTAATGTATTGTGCGACTGCACATCCGCCATACTAAGTCTCGAATACTCAATAGATCTAACCTTGGAAAACCCAGTATATAAGTGAAATGAGAACCAAAATAATGTATACTTTTCATAGGATAGGAACACAACTTCAATTGGGAAGAGGAGCAAGAAAAAAGAGACTGGTATTTGAGTTCCAAATATGTCAATGCTCTTTATTTTATGTGAATTGTAAACATTAGGTTGAAAGAAAGAAAAATAATTGAATACAAATGTTTCAATTATTCCAATTTCCTTAATGAAATACAAAGGTTGAAAGGATAAAATATTTAACAACCGACACTGTAAATGTTGTAGACTTCGACCCCTCTATTTTCGTGTCAGCCTTCTAATAATGGAAACAAGAAGAAAAAATTGTCTACCAATATATCTAAACAAGGGAATCTTTGACGGACGTTCATGAATGAGGGACTCAAAGTGCAGTGAACTAGCAAAGAACATGGTTTTAACAGCCTCCCTGTTGCAAACCTCCCAAACGTGTGTTTATGATTCACCTTCCTTGTTGACTTTGGTAGACACTAGACACCCAACTTGTAGTGATATTTGTTGGAGAATTTTAAGTTCTTCCTTGTAGTGAACTAATAAATACTTAACCTTTCTAATAGGGCTGATAAAATCAATATAGATTGGAGGGACTATCCATAATCCACCTAAAATTGGGGCTTTTGTTTGATCGCTTCGAATTGGGTGATAAACTCTATATACATTGGAGAGACTATCCATAATTGACCTAAAATTGAGGCTTTTGTTTTATCACTTTGAATTGAGCATTTGGGGAGGACATTATTCATACCTACTTAATTTAGGGTTGATAAAAACGGTTTCTACCTAAAAGCATTAGGTGTTACATTGTGGGGTTTTTCTTTTAGGTAGGCCCAATCACACTTGACCAATAGAGCCGCCATCAAGTGCAATCATTCCTCCATTCAAAGGCCCTTCCAAATTCCAATGCCCTATTTTATCAGCGACCTAATGGCCGACTTTTTCACCGACCTAACAGAGTTGTCCCTTATCTATGTTCAATAAACTATATGCTCCAGGGATCGGGAGAGTAGACACTTCTTTATATATGTATGGACTTGCATTAGCTAAAACAATGATAATGTTGTATCCGTGCGCGTGTCTTCATATTTGTATGAGATCTTGCTCCATGACATGAATGGAAGAAGATGCCCCAATGGTTTCCAATGTGAATCGTTTGAGGGCCATAGAGATGTGAATTATAGGTTTCCACACAATAATTAAGTGTGTATTATAGTCATCTCTTGTGGGCTCCAGGAGTTGCTCCTAAAACATTTAGGTGGTGGCAATTCTTTTTTTTTATATTTCTGATTTACAATTATTTTGTGTGCATCTGAAAACCATAAACCATAATAGAACAAAACAAAATTAAAATTAAAAGTTTAAAATACTTGATATTTGTTGGAAAATTTGAAGTGTTTCGGCAAATTAGCTAGGATAAGATGTCCATATTGGAGAGACTTGGAAATAATCTTAAAGTTTTAATTTTTATTAGAATTATGCCTTTTAGGTTATACTAGAGTAAATGAGATATGTTAATTATTTCCTAGGTTACGGCCAATAACTCACTAATTATTAAAACATTATCTTAATTATTCTTTTATATAAAAAATTGTAGTATTTCTAGGTTAGAGTTAGATATTACATTTAGTTTTATAGTTTATAAAAAATAGGTTAAGACAATTTATTCATTAAGAAAAATATTTAATATTAATAAATTTATTTTAGTTTTTTATTCTATTCTAAGTTTAGAATCATTGTAGCAATTCATCGTGTTTGTTTTAATCACAACTTAAATTTCCTTATTATCTAGCTTAACATTTTTAGGGTTTGGATTTGGTCTTACTTATATAGTCAACATTATCAATTTCCTAGTTTTCTCTTGAAATGTGTATTGATGAAGAATCTTGATAAAGGTTTGTAATGTTGACATATCAAATGGAGTCTACAATTACCTTGGATAACACTCCTCAGACCTATCAACCTAGAATTTAAGAGAAGAGATTGTAAATATGTTTTTTTTTTGTCAAAATGACATTTTTGAATCATGTAAGGTTCACAAAGAGATTACAATATATAATAGTCCTTGTTTTTTGTCTAACCTTTTCACATAAATATAAGATGGAATTTTGAAAAGATAATTGTGGAAGCCCTCTCAAACTTCTTCTTGTGTGATATTTAGATACTAGTAAGATCCACATTAAAGTTTGAAGGATACTTTTTCAATGTGTTTGAATAATAATTATATGCACAGAGTTTTGAAAACAGAAATGGGAATCCCTATCAATTCCTCTCATTTGACATCTAGATGTTAGTAGACTCAAGACTAAAGTTTGAAGGATAAATTTTCAAGTGTTCTAATACTTAGGTTTATTATAGTGAAGATGATTCTTAGGGATTAGTTGGAGTTTGAAATTGAATGGCTAGTTACTCATGAACTAGGTCCATATGGAAAAATATATCAATTAGCTTTGTGATGGTATTTGTAACTTTTTTTTGTTGTTAATGGAAATGTGGATTGGAAAAAACTTATGTTTTTAGTTTGAAAGATAATAATCCAATGATTTTAATAGCATGTAGAAAAGTTCATTTTAAAACATGTAAGCTAAAATGTCATGGAAAAGTTATTCTTCTAATTTTTTTTACTTTTATGTTGTTTCCTTAAACCATTGTTTATGGTAATCATCAAGTGGTCACAAAAAGTATCAACAATTTGAAATCATATTTTTAGTTTTTGTTATTAATGTTAGGAATCTCATGCCTGATCTCTTTTGGCCTTGTAACATAGCACTTCTAGTAGTATATCTCTTCTCAAAACAATTCTATACACAAATAAGCTTTAGTACCCCATGAGGCTACTTTCATCCCTAATTTCATATTATTCATTCTAATAAGGTAGTGAGTAGTTCTCAACTACTCTAATCACTTTCACATGATAGGAAACAAACATTTCAAGTCACAAAATAAATAGGCCAAAGAACAATGCAATACAAGAAACCAATACTCCTAAGGGTTATCACTATGTTCACATTAACAAAAAAAGTGCACCAATCTCTTTCTAAATGAGCTTTGTCCCAATCTCTTTCTACATGTTCTTCATTCTCAACCTTCATTCTAGTCTGTCCTCCTCTATACTAACTCTTGAGTAATCCCCCATAAAAAGAATTTGGACGTGATAAATCATCATGTACATGGTTTACCTTACTAATTCCATGTAAATGTTGAATCACTTGCGATTTCTTCTTAAATTGTGATTTTTTTCTATACACAACTTTTAATAAATAATGAAATTTTATTGTCCACTTACATTTTCAAATGAAAAGAATAAATTATTTTTACATGTCAACATTGAAGGGTTCAATTTCTCACAGCCCTTCAAAGTGAAATGGACCCTGCCCTTCCAATTTGATCCTGGCCATGTCCACATCCTTTCCAACAAGGAATCTGCAATCCGTGGAAATCTGCAATCGGTACAAGGAAGGCCCTTAATAACGTATAATGTACGATCATACCTGCAAAATCCTGAACTTTTCGAAAAGACGTATCCCCAACCCTAATATCACCGTCACTCTTTTTGACCTCTTGCTATTTTGAAGTCGTCAAATTACATCGAAAATCCTGATCAAGACAACAAAACAGATAGATTGTCGTCGATTTTCTAATTCTATAATGGCTGCTTCTTATTAGTGGAGGTTACGCGCTGAAAACACTGTACCAATACCGGCGGTCTCGATTGAAAACTTTTAAAACGGCCCAGCGTTTGACAATAGGAGCCTCGCCGCATATTATATCTCAGTTTCCCACATCATATTTAAACAAAATACTATTCAAGATGTCATTACTAAACAGAGTTTTAATCCAAAATGGAGTCAAGTCACGATCAGCGTGTATTGAAAAAGCTGGAAGTTGAGCGTTGGAATTTGACGGGCGAATTGCCGATCAAATACAGTGACGAATAATGATAACTCACATCATAGAATCTATTTAAAATCTACAGGTGATTTGGATTTCAAATTCTAACCCTGAAACCGAGCAGGCCTTGGGATTCTAAAAGTCGTTCCCATCATATAGTGAATACATGAAAATATTCCAAGTCTCCCACGGCTTCTCCGTGTAGTCATTTGGAGTCCTTTGTCTGGTGTGAATAATAGTTCCAGAGAAAGAATCTTTGACAAGGAGAGCTTATCGCTTTCACCGATCACTTCCGTTGAAATTAATTGAAATAAGGTGCTTCATGTCTCTTTGGGTATAATCGTACCTCATTCATCCTACAATAGCAACCAAAAAGAAGCTAGGTCTAAAATTCAATTGGGCCAGGTCCGTGGAATCACGGCCAGTCTCATGCACTCCATAGAATTTTGGCGCTCCTTCTCTCTCCGAAGTTAGTGAACGCTCCTCAAAAGCCCGCTGCAGCGCTACGGGGTGATCCAAAGGCATATCCTGACTCCCTTTAGGACCGTGGGATCAACAAAGCCCCTTAAATACAAAATCTCAGCTAGTAAACAATGGAGTTTTAGGTTTTCTTAAATCTTGATTGACCCAAAACCTCATACTTGTAGGGTCTTCCGATTTTGAAGAATTAAGAGTTTGCGGGATTTCGAGGAAAGTAGCGATCACTATCGAGTCTGGCTTTTAACGGGAAGACATCGTTGTAGAGATTCGTGCCTCTAATGTCGAATGAAGTATCGCAGCTTTGAAATCCTAACCGAATGGAGTATTGAATGGCGTCACGACGAGAAGAGGTCAGATTCTTTTTCATCAACTTTTATAGAGAAGTTAACTATTCAAAAGTGGAATATCCCTTTTGCATAGCATAACTGCAGTATATTTCAAAGTAATAAATGCTGACACTGCAGCCTGTGTGCCTGTTTGAGATCTAATGACCCATATTGTTGCAGTGTGCCTCTTTGAGATCTAATGACCCATACTGCTGCAGTCTCAGCATTTATTACTTTGCTGCAAGCATTTATTACTTTGTTGCATGTTGAATATTGTTGGCAGACTGCAGCTATCAAATTTGAAAAGCCTGTCTCATTTCACTTAGAAGGGTTGTAAAAAATTGAACCCTTCAATGTTTACACTTAAAAATAAGTCATTTTTTTCATTTGAAAATGTAAGTATACAATAAAATTTCATTATTTATTAAAAACACTGTATAATAAGAAGATATACAAAGTGATTCAACATTTACATGGAATTAGTGAGTTAAACCATGTATATGATGATTTATGACGTCCAAATTCTTGTCCAAAATCTTTTTATGGGGGATTACTCAAGAGTTGGTATAGAGAAGAAGAGACTAAAATAAAGGTTGAGAATGGAGAACATGTAGGGGTGATGGAAGATGAGATTGAGAAAAAATCCATTTAGAAAGAGATTGGTGCACTTGTTTTGTTAATATGATTATAGGGATAACCCTTAGGAGTATTGGTTTTTTGTATTGCATTGTTATTTGGCCTATTTATTTTGTGAAACGAAATATGTTTGTTTCTTATCATGGGAAAGTGATTAGAGTAGTCGTGACCTTATCTCAATGCATAATATGAAATTGGGGGTGAAAGTAGCCTCATGGGGTACTAAAGCTTATTTGTGTCTAGAATTATTTTGAGAAGAGCTCCACAACTAGAAGTGTTATGTTACAAGGCCCAAAGAGATCAGACATTAGATGATTCCTAACATTAATAACAAAAACTAAAAGAATGATTTTTGTACAGTGCCAACTTATCCACCTAAAGCTAGTGTACTTTTAACATTGTACATCCCGGGGAGATTTAAAATTGTTGATCATTGTTTTGACCACTTGATCATTACCATAATCAATGGTTTAAAGAAACAACATACAAGAAAAAAAATCAGAAGAATAACTTTTCCATGACATTTTACCATACCTTTTTTTAAATAAACTTTTCTACATGTTATTTTAAAATCGTTGTATTATTATCTTTCCAACTAAAAACATAAGTTTTTTCCAATCCAAGTTTCCATTAACAACAAAAAAAAATTACAAATTCCATCACAAAGCTAATTGATATGTTTGTCCATATGGACCTAGTTCATGAGTAACTAGCCATTCAATTTCAAACTCCAAATAATCCCTAAGCCTCTTCTTCACCATAATAAACCTAAGTGTTAGAACACTTGAAACTTTAACCTTCAAACTTTAGTCTTGAGTCTACTAACATCTAGATGTCAAATGAGAGGGATTGATAGGGTTTCCCATTTCTCCTTTCAAAACTCGGTGCATATAATTATTATTCAAACATATTGAAAAAAGTATCCTTCAAACTTCAATGTGGATCTTACTAGTACCTCGATCTCACATGAGAAGAAGTTTGAGACTCCTTCCTCAATTATCTTTCCAAAATTTCATCTTATATTTATAAATTCCATCTTATATTTATGTGAAAATGTTAGACAAAAAACAAGCACTATTATATAGTGTAATCTCTTTGTGAACCTTACATGATTCAAAAATGTTATTTTGTCAAAGAAAAACATTTTTACAATCTCTAAACTCTTAAATTTTGGGTTGATAGGTTTGAGGAGTGGTATCCAAGGTAATTGTAAACTCCATTTGATATGTCCACATTACAAACCTTGATCAAGAGTCATCATCAAAACAATGAGTCTAGTTGAGTAACCGATAAGAATTTATTAATATATCTTTAATAACTCATTTCAAGAGAAAACTAGGAAATTGATAATGTTGACTATAGAACTAAGACCAAACCCAACCCTAAAAATGTTAATCTAGATAATAAGGTTGTCTAAGTTTTGATTAAAACAAACACCCTAAATTGCTATAATGATTCTAAGCATAGAATAGAATAAAAATCTAAATTAAATTTATTAATATTAAATATTTTTCTTAATGAATAAATTGTGAATTACTTAATCTATTTTTAATAAACTATAGAACTAAATGTAATATCTAATTCTAATCTAGAAATTCTACAAATTTTTATATAAATTTAGAATAATTTAAGAGAATTTTTAATAACTAGTGAGTTATTTTCCAAAACCTATGAAATATTTATTGTAAAAAAGTAACCTAAATTATCATATCTCATTTACTCTAGTATTACCTAAAAGACATAATTCTAATAAAAATTTAAAATTTAAAATTATCTATAACTTAATCTTGTATTGCTATCTAATCTTTTTATATAAAAATTTAAGGTGGATTTCATTAAAGAACACTGTAATAATTGAAGAGGGACATCTTTTTAAACAATGTAAATGAGGTAGATTATGGTACTAAAGAACACTGCAATAAATGAAGAGGGGCATCTTTTTGAACAATGTAAGTGAGGCCAATTATGGTAAAAAAAGTTGTTTTTTAACAATTCATCTCTTTAATTATTTTCATATTCAAAGGTAAACTTTTTTTTAATTTTTTTTTTGTCTATTATAATTTATAGTTTATGGTCAATTTGGAATGCACACAAACTTATTGGAAACTGGAAATGAAAAGAAAATAATTTAGAAGCAATAACTGTGTACCCCAAAGGAATAGACATTGAGACTAGTCACAATAGTAAGAGGGAGATATACCCCTCTAGGTGAAATGCACCATGAAAGCACCATGAACGACATGTTATCTTACTTATGTAATAGCAAACTCTCCTCTCTTTATATATTGTTTCGAGTGCTTTTTGTTCCTATAATGAAACGAAATTTTTCCCGTAGTGCCTATAATGGTTGAGTGTATCTATTCATGAACTATTCATGAACAAATCTATATATCTATGACATATGAAAGAGTAGGTGAGTAGGTAAAGTGTAGTAAGAGAGGGAGCACAAAGCAAGAACCAAAGTTAATACAAATTGAAATGGTTTGCATCCAATGCATACATTGCACGCTATTATCAATGTGGCCTCCCTAATGTAGGGGTTATCCTCAGTAAATACCTTCTATACCCTTAATATAAAAATCCTATAAATAGGAAATAAAATAAAAAAATCATTTCCAAGTCTCTCCAATATTGACATATTTTTTTTTTAACAGAAACTAAGAAAGGTTTTTATAAAACACGCTGTGCACAGCCATTCATTACAAAATAAGAGCGGGAACAGAGAGTTCTTGCAGTTCAAAAATGTAGAAAACAAAACTGGTCCATGGGGATGACCAAAGAAATCCACAGAGAGTATTTACAAAACATCTAGTGCCTCGGGTAGTGTATACCTTTATAAACTTCCTGCAAAGTAAAAGACAATAAAACATAAAAAACTATTTTAAAAAACCATTTAAGGATTTCCTCAAGACTTCATAGGCTAAACAACCGATTCCTCCTCCATGGGGTACACTGCAGCTGCTGGGGTTTCGAAGGCCTTGCTACATTGATTCATGTTAATCAAGCGCTGGAGGTCTTCTTGTATTCTGTCCACCTTGCCCATCATTTCCCTGAGGTTACTCTCGTTTTCATCAATCCTTGCATCATGATTATTGATTTGCAGAGATGTGTAACTGACCACTTCCCCCATGCTCTTGACCTTCTGTGCAATTTCCTTGTTGTCCATTATGCCTATGGCCATCATTTCGTAGAGGTGCCTGAGGTTTTTCTTCAAATCCGCTATGCCAATGTTCCCATTAGCCTGCGACATTTTGCCTTGTCCATGAGAAATTTCAATAGGGGAGAAATTGCTATGAAGAGCTCGAACTGAACCTGCAACCATGTATGCCTGATTCTCAGCAGAGAGACCACTAAGAATCAGCTTGAGAGTATTTAGCTCCTGCAGGAGGGAGTCTTGGTCAGTCTTGCTTCGACAGGATAATGTGCCAACTACACCTTCCTTCCACCCTGAACAGTGACAGCCCAAAATCGAATTATTCTCAGCAATGGAGGGCTGTGCGTCGATGAGGAGACTGGGACTGGAGTCAATGTTCAAAAATCACAGTGAATTTCTAGAAAGGGTACTGCAAGAATAGGTGGAGAAGGCTGCGAGAGCCAGTATTTCCTTCACAAAGGTCCTAGTGAGAGGGAGAGGATCCCACGGGATTTCCTACAACCAACCTTTGTCTACGCCTACTATGACATCCAAGAGGATGCGCTCCGGGGATATTACATAACGGATAGAGCCAAGACCAAGAGAGAAAATAGGTTGTGAGCAACTTCGAGGGGAAGACATAGTGGAAAGAGAGAAAAGGCCTGGAGCATGCGAGAGGAGGAGGAAATTAACCCAGGGGAGGTAAGCAATAAATCCTGCGTAGACCGAGGTGAGGTGAGTGTTGCGTTGAGTCCACGCAATGGGAGGATGGAGAGAGGTAGGACAACACTTAAAGGATGGAGACCCTTCAGGAAAGTGTGTGTGATGGATGCCAATGGGGGAAGGAGGGCACGAGGCGGTGGAGTGGCGAGAGATGGAAAGATAAGGGGAAGGGAGGGTAGAGTGATTAAGGTTGGAGAGATAAGGTGAAAAAAGGAAGAGAGCATCGATGAGGCCTTTAGGGAGTGCATTAGGCTCTTCGAGATTTGTAATGGGAGATAACCAAATACCAAGGGGGTAGAAACAAGAATCCTGGAGAACCATTAGGGGATAAATTTGAGGTAAGGAAGTTGACCATTCAGGCTAAATTGGCCTTGGGGGAGGGAGGCCCCCATGTTTGCCAAGGCATCCACTACTGAGTTATTTGTGCAAAGGATGTGGAAGAGTTCATAGGACTTAGTCATGAGAGGAATGATTTTGTTGTGCAGGCGATGACATTTAATGGAGCCAATGGTGTATCCATTAATCATCTTGAATATAACATGTCGAGAGTCTCCAAAAATCACAATCTTGGAGAGGCCTTTGTTGGCTAATGATTACAATCCCTGTAGGAGCGCCAACCACTCGGCCTCGTTGTTGGTCCTATGTCCAAGACCCCAAGCGAAGGTTTGTTCAACATGTCCTCTGGGATCCAAAAGGAATCCCCCCCACACCTGCCACCCCTTCCCCAGTATTGACATCTTATCCTAGCTATTTTATGGAAATACTTCAAATTCTCCAACAAATATCAAGTATTTTAAAATTTTAATTTTAATTTTTTTTGTTCTATTATGGTTTATGGATTTTGATGCACACAATCAAATTGTAAATCAAGAATAAAAAGAAAATCATTGCCACCACCTAAATGTTTTAGGAGAAACAACTATATGCTCAACCTCCTGGAGCCCACAAGAGATGACTATAATACACACTCAATTATTGTGTGGAAACCTAGAGTTCACATCTCTATGGCCCTCACATGATTCACATTGGAAACCGTTGGGGCATCTTCCACCATTCATGTCATGGAGAAAGATCTCATACAAATATAGAGACACACGCACTGATACAACATTATCATTATTTTAGCTAATGCAATCCCATACATATATAAAGCAGTGCCTACTCTCCTGGTCCCTGGACCATATAGTTTATTGAACTTAGAAAAGAGACAACTCTATTGGGCTGGTGAAAAAGTTGGTTGTTAGGTCATTGATAAAATAAGGCATTGGAATTTGGAACAACCTTTGAATGGAGGATTGATTGTACCAGTGAAGGAGACTCTATTGGTCAAGTGTGATTGGGCCTACCTAAAAGAAAAACCCCACAATGTAATATCTAATGCTTTCAGGAAGCAACTTTTTTTATCAATTCTAAATTCAGTAGCTAATTTTAGAATTGAATCATGTCCTCCCTAGATGATCAATTACAAGTGATCAAACAAAAGCCCCAATTTTAGGTTGATTATGGATATTCCCTCCAATGTATATCGAGTTTATCACCCAATTCGAAGTGATCAAACAAAATACTTAATTTTAGGTGGATTATGGATAGCCCCTCCAATCTATATCGATTTTATCAGCACTATAGAAAAGGTTAAGTATTTATTAGTCCACTATAAGGTAGAACTTAAAATTCTCCAACAAATATCAGTACAAGTTGGGTGTCTAGTGTCTCCCATAGTCAACAAGGAAGACAAATCATAAACACATGTTTGGGAGGTTTGTGACAACGAGGCTGTTGAAATCATGTTCTTTGCTACCTCATTGCACTCCTAGTCCCTCATTAATGAAATTTGATCGAGGGATTCCCTTGTTCAGATATATTGGTAGACAATTTTTGCTTCTTGTTTCCATTATTAGAAGGATGACAAGAAAATAGAGGGGTGAGAGTCTACATCGTTTACAGTGTTGGTTATTAAATATTTTATCCTTTCAACCTTTGGATTTCATTAAGGAAATTGGAATAATTCAACCACTTTTATTCAAATATGTTTCTTTCTTTCAAAATAATGTTTACTACTCATGACAGATAAAGAGCATTGACATATTTGGAACTCAAATACCAGGCTCTTTCTACCTGCTCCTCCACCCAAACGAAGCTATGATCCTAGCCTATGAAAAGTATACATTATTTTTGTTATGTTTTCATGTATATACTTTTTTTAAGGTTACATCTATTGAGTATTCGAGACTTAGTGTGGCGGACATGCAGTCGCATAATACATTACAAAAATCAAACAACATTTTGGATGGAGAAATTTTAAACCCTTATATTTATAGCATAAGAAGGAACTCCAACAAGAAACACATTTAACTTTTCTCCACATATAAAATGTTACAGAAGTACAAAATGTTGTACATACCAGTAAATTCATGACAACCAAGTCAACAGCTTAGCTCTGCAAAATCTTATGGAGTAAATATCAGTCAGGGAGACACTAAAGCATGGAATTGGAGAGTTGAGTGCTCGAGTCCTGACCTTCAACTATCCTATACTTGTAAACCCAGGATAATGTTTTTTTTCTCTGACATACTTCTCCAATCTCTTTATGTTTTGGGAAGTTCAATCCATCCTACTGAGCATTCCACCTTTGCTTCTCTTACTCCTGCCTATGACTAAGGTGGCACCTTCGAGTTGTCCACCACAAAACACAACAAGGAATTAGAATGCACAATTGTTTCCTTCTACAGAAAGATGATTGAAAGCAACACCATCTCAATTCCCCAATATCTCAATGCTACTAAGTTGGTTTACCTTACCTGAGGTAGGCGAATGCATGTTTGTGTATTTCATATGATTAAAAAAAATATCATTTTATAATTGCTTCTACATAACATAGATATATCTGTGCAGCTGAGGAAAAACTGGGTATTGTTTTCCTAAGGTGTGCAAATACTTTCAGAGATCATTCTTCGTTTCGAGGGCACTCAAAGCGCAAATCAAAGATCCCACAAGAGGAAGAGAAAAAAGAAAGAAGAGGACTCAAGTCAAAAGGTGAGGCGAGTGAGGAGGAGAGATGTAATAGTGATATTTGCAAGAGCATCCCAATGGTGGTATAATGATTCCAACGTGCCTCTCCAAATCATGGCCATGGCCGAAACAACCATCACTCATAATCAGCTTAGGCGCAGGAGTTACCGACGTAAGCATCCCAACAAATTAAGTAATGATTTAATCTTCAATTAGGTATATGACAAATTCTAAATCGTTTCTTTTAGAGATAACTATATGCATGTTGTACAACCCTTCTCTTTGGCTAGCACTCTGTTACAGTTTCCTTTGTCTCTGCTTCCTAACCCTCTTCCTCCAATGAGACGAGCAGACTAAGGAGCCAAGGTGGACTATGGGAGACTGGGAGTGTTGATTTAAATGATTATGACCCCAGTAAATGAATAGAATTTGGAATAAATCCTAGACTAACTAGTATAGGATATGATTCATGAACACAAACAAAAGGCGATGTGCTGCTAGCCTTCTACCAAAGATATGTCATCCCATCCTAGTCATGTGCTAGTCATATAAATGCTTGGCATTGGGTGGAACCCTGGTCTTGCAAATTATAGACCCATTGGACCAGGTTAGGTTCAAATCCGACAAGTATGCTCAATGCAAAGTAAATTACAACTTGTAAAATGTAACCCAAAAAATAACACCATTACTTTTTCCTTACGGAGCCTTGACAATGGAGGGTTTCCAAATCAATTCACCATCTATAGATATGACTCATGTATGAACATTTAATTTCACATCATATACTCAAATATTCAAGTGACTTGTAAGTTGTGAGATCACGTGACTCAGTGAACAAGAATAGGAAAGATTGAAAACTCAGTTGGAAGGCTGGCATTCTCTCATACCAAGATTTAATGAATTTGGTGAATAAGTAATGCATTCCAATGTCATTAAATTCTTTCAAAGTGAACATTGAATCCCAATTCACAGTCCCGACTAATCGAGTTGAACTTGTCATTGTCCAGCCAAGTGGCTCACTGTGGTCTGCGCCCATTGGGACCAAGATCCTCATCCATGATCTAACTATTCTAGGGCACTTGGGAAGACTCTAAGTCCTTAATCTTCTACAATCCACTGAATCACTAATAACCCCCCTAGATGGGAAATTTTTGTAGCTACCCTTCTATTGCAAATTTACCACATTAATTCTTGCTAGCTCATTCCGCTAAGGTATAGGTTGAGCTAGTTGGGAGGGAGACCATATGTGGCCCAATAAAACAAAAGAAGAAAAATAGCACAACCACATTTTCAAAAGCTTATTAATAGTGGAAAATGATGAAGTTTATCAACTACTTTTAAAAATGTAGTTGTACTAGTTATAAAATACACTTTAAAAATGTACTTGTGTTAATAATAATAATAATAATTATTCTTTATTTCCCTAAAAAAATCATATATTTACTATTTCAAATGTGAAATAAAAATATATATTAATGAATCTATATAACTCATAAATTTAAACTAGCAAAAAATTACATATAAGATTACAAACTCATAAATAGAATCAATATTTATTAAAAAAAATAAAAATTAAAAACATCTATATGACTAAAAACATACAAAACACTAAACAAATTTGTGAGATAATTGTGCAAAATGTCCTTAAACCACATCCTAAAAAAGTACCCCTCCCTCATTTCCTAAAAGTATACATGATTAATTCTAAAGATAAAGTATACAATATTAAACTACCTTTAAAAAATATAATACTGTATATATTGGAATATGCATTTTTGTATATATTGGAATATGCATTTTTAAATTTGGTTTTTAAGCTCATAGTTGTATCATTATTGGAGTTAAGCTAATAGTTGTATATAATAGTTAATTTAAAATTTAATATAAATCTTAGACTAAGCCTTATGCACATTAAGTGACTCTAACTGGAGCTCACGCCTAAATAGAGTTCAAGTGTCACATAAGGTGTACAATACCTAAGTGATTCTTCTTGTTGCATGTTTTAACCTCCTTTTAAAAGAATTGAAAACCTAATTATATCTATATGGAAAACCTAAACATGTAATACTAACTATATATTAGCTAGTTGACCAACTATGAGATGCAAGATTTTATTAGGAGTTTGGAGGAGTTTATTTGGAGTTCTAACTATTTTATTAGGAATTCGACTTTTACATGAATGCCAAATGTAAAAGGACTCCTAGATGCCAAATGCATTTGAATTAAGTCTTAAGTGATTAGAGTTGAAGTTAATCTAATGGTTATAGAATCATTGGAGTTAACCTAATAGTTGTATCCAATAGTTATCCAATATAATTGTAATTAGAGTTGAAGTTAAAAGCTAGTAGTTCTAGAATTATGGGAGTTAAACTAATAGTTGTATGTAATAATAGATGGAGTTAAGCTAGTATTTGTATCTAATAATAGAATAGTTGAAAATTAATTTTAATTTTTACAATTATCATTAACTAATTGTAACTTAATTAAGCTATTTTTTAATTTTTTTGCAATTATTAATTATTAATTTTGGAGGACTCCCATAAAATCAATCTTGATAGTATACTTGTCTCATTCTCATATAATCTTAGACGACATAATACATTTGAATTGCACACCTGTTTGTTTTGTTTCATTCTCATTACTAGATGAGAAAACATAGATGATAGTCCACCCGAATATTCTAACCTAGAGGTAAAAATAAAGTATACATTTTTAACTCTCTTTCAAAATATAATAATCTATTTCAAAATATAATAATGTATATACAATATTTAACTACCTTTAAAAATATATTGGAATATGCATTTTCGGATATGTATAATCTCTATATTCAATTATATATATTTCAATTTGTTCCATTCCATCCAGGATTAATTCTATAGATAAAGTATACAATATTTAAAGATCTTTCAAAATATATAATAATGTATATATTGCAATTTATACACTATTGAATACTGCGATGTTGAAGTATTTATTGTTCGCGGGATCCCCCAAGGAATGTAAAACAAGATATTGTCCACCCAAAATGGAAAAAAACGTGAAAATATTTTAGCATTATTAAGCCACCACTATCTGCATACTTCATAGCTAATGGAATGGACGATAGCTATACATAGAACGAAAAGGCCACACGAAAGTGCAAATGGAGTAGAAAAGTCGACACAGCTCCTTCGAAATTATGCTGCCGTACATGGATTGCGCGGATGCTACGATGACAATAATGTTGCCATATTGTGCACCCTTTTTGACATCATTTCATATTTTGAAGTCGTTATTTTACATTCAAAATCGTGATCAAGACAACACAAGCTTCTGTGTATAAATTGTGGTCGATTTTCTAATTCTATAATGGCTGCAAATTATTAGTTGAGGTTACGCGCTGAAAACACTGTACTAATACCGGCGTTCTCGATTGAAAACTTTTAAAACGGCCCAACGTTTGACAATAGGAGCCTCGCCGCATATTATATCTCAGTTTCCCACATAATATTTAAACAAAATACTATTCAAGATGCCATTCGAGTTATTTCTGTTCTTATCTATTGTATGGATTGAAAACGCTGGAATCAAGCTGACTTTAGGATACTAAAAGCCTCCCATTAATTATGTTCCCAGAGTACAGTGAATATATGACAATATCTCTAAGTCTCCTACGTCTTCATCACACTCTGTAACTTCCGTTGAAATTAGTGGAAACAAGGTGCTTCATGTCTTTTTGGATATAATCGTACGTCATTCATCCTACGCCACGAACCAAAACAAAGGTACTTCTAAATTTTAGTTTGGCCAGGGCTGTGGGATCAGGCGAATCAATATGCATTTAGCAGGGCGGCATGTATAATGTAATGTGTAGCCAAGATGTATATGTACTGTCGGTGCATATGCATTCAGTCTACCGTCTACGCATTAAATATATATCTATGTATATACATTTCATCTCAGCATTAAATGCGCTTTAAATATATATTGATTGTTATGATTAACACTATGGACTCTGTAGAATTTTAGCCCTCTGGACTAGTATTAGAATTCTATAAGATGCATAAAGTTCATTATGATTTCACCACTGTGAGATCAGGGTAGTGTTGTGCATCCTATAAAATAAATTGGCTGTTGGATCTCTCAACCAAAAATGCACCCTCACTTACCTAGAAGTGTAAGAAAATTGTGTAGGAACGATCAGAAGCATGGAACAAACTTGAAACTCAATAGCATTCTAAATCCAAGACTTCAGTTAGTACTTTAAACTGCACTTTTAGAAATAGCAGTTCGCCCATTGTTCTATGTTTTGGACTTTTTCGTCATTTTTGCCGAAATTGTTGGCGAATGTTTGGTGACGATTATGCAATTTCAAACACTTACACATACACTTTTAACAAGTTTTTATTAGAAAAATTGCAGAACAGACTTTATTTTTTTTAAGTTTTTAAAATCTTTTTGGCACACGGTTATTGACTCTGCTTCTTGCGTGCGTTGGATGGAGGAAAACAGCAATGAAGACAAGCTCAGGCGAATGAGACAAAGCCTAATTTGAAGATTTTGAATCGATTTGTTTAAACGAGAAATGATTTTCCACCTTTTATTGGTTGATATTTTTGCATTTTTAAAAAAAATCTTAAATGAAAATTTCAAAATCCTTAAAAACAAAATGATTTCATTTCTCCACAAACAACTAAAAAAACACAGATTTTACACATTAAATTCACCGAATTTTGAACAAGTGATAGTTTGCCGGTTTTCAAGGGAAGTAGTCATCACGAACGAATGTGGGTGCTAACGAGAAGACATCGATGTATGAAAAAACATTGATGTTAACATTATTGGTTGGAGTGAAGGAGCGCATCGTTGAAATTCCAAACAAAAAGGAGTACTTAAAGGCATCATGACATGTATAAAGATATGAGCCGTTGTGAACAGCTAAGATTGGCTTTCTAAATCATTTTTTCTAGATGTAGGCCTTTAGGTGAACTATTCAAAAGTGGAATCTACTTTTTCCAAAGTGCGACAGTGTGGCTTATAAAGTGGAAATATAGAATTTTTAATGTTCTCGAAAGTTAGAATTTTTAATAGTGTTAATATCAGTGGTCATTCACATCGCCAAGCTTAAAATAGATTTAGAAAATCTATAAAAAAATCAAAAATAGAGAATTATAACTTAGTCGTTTTGAGTATTTTTTTCAACTTATTGATATATTTTTTTCACTGAAATCTTTTTATGAAAGAGAATAATTCGTCAATAGTAATATTTTTAATAAAAAAACTTCTATCTTGTTATTCAAAGGAGATCAAAGTTACAATTTTCAGAGTTGATATAGTTCATCTCCTCCCATAATGTCCTATCAAAACCATAATATGTACGATATACAAAATATAGCTATTACAACCTCTTATGTAGAGAGTATAGACTTGAACTTTCAAATAAAAAGGAAAAAATGTTCCTTCACTAGAGAAGACAACTATTCAAAACTATAAGTAGATATTGACAAAACTAATATAACTAAATAGTGCAGCTCCTAGTTCTGACACGATCATGAAATTTTTCATGGTCCATCTCCTGCCATAATGTCCTATCAAAACCATAACATCTACAATATACAAAATATAGCTAATATATGTAGAGAGTATAGACCTGAACTTGCAAATAAAAATGAAAAAAAGTTTCTCCACTAGAGAAGATAATTGTTCAAAAACTATAAATATGAATTGACAAAACTAATATAACTAAATAGTAAGTTCCTAGTTCTGACATGATCATGATTTCTTTCAATTTCAAGGCATCCTTCGGTAGGTGAAGTGCATCCATTCTACTATGATTCTAGAGTCACCAAAAATTTGAATATGGAGAATTCCTTTTTTTATAACAAATTTCAATAATCCCCAAAGGGAAAGTAGTTATGGTCTCTAATTTGTGCCCATTCCACATTCAAGCTTCAATAGATAAAAGACATTTTGAGATGTGTAAAAGCATACCACCGCCACACATACCGTCTTTGGAGAACTCATCAAAGAACCCCAAGCACTTGGATCTGTCAATGAATGGGAAAGTCATTGGTCGTAATGTATGAGCTTTGGTTGTAACAACATATTCCTTGAAATGACAAAATATCCTGACAGCTTCCTAGAAGGGGAGTTGTGTGATATTCTCAATTAAAGCGGCATTTCTCACTTTCGATATGTGTCACATAGAGAAAAATGGTAGCATCTGCAAATATGGGAAACAACTTTTCCAAAGAAAAACATTCCTCTCCAAAGAGGGTATGTTCCACAAAAAAACTGCAATTTTGTAACCTCGACAGCTCGGTCCACATACTCTGGAGAAACCTACATCCCACAAAAAAGGTGGTGTGTGATTTCCTCTTTATTGATACATAAAACACATACTCCAAGACCTTGGAATACTTGTTTGTAGAGGTTATCCCAAGTGAGGGCATGATTCTTCAAAACAAGACAACAGAAACATTTAATTTTCAAAGGGAAATGCCAAGTCCACACCTTATACCACCAATGAGGCTATGGTTTGATAAAGCATCGAATAATGGAATTATAGGCAGTATTTGCATTGATATTTCCAGTTCCTTTTTCCATAATCCAAGACTAAACGTCTTCAGTGTTACATAAAGAGATGTCCACATGCCTAAGACCTTTAATATAGTCAGTTTATTCATCCACAAGAGGGCCCTAAAGCTGCAATTGATCTACATCAATCTGGAAATTGAAAGTGGATTGTGGGTTGTCATTATTAATTTGAAACAACCAAAAGATGCCCATATTGGGAAGGTGATCCAGTAATGTCAGGGAAAATAAGAAACTATGCTCCCCTTCCACATAAGGGTCTCTACCCAACACTACCTAGATACCCAATCCTACGTCCTAGGCCAATCAATGACCAAACCAATGAAATACCTTGGAGAAACAAGTCTAGATGCTTGAGGCCCATGCCAAAACTGGGAAACCCTTTCTAATCCATTGAACCACTAAATTAGTTTTCAAGTATTTGTCATGAAGGAAAGTGCCCCACAGTCCTTCAACAAAAATGCCACGCTAAAAACTCTTTAGTTTGAGAGCTTGACTAAACCACATGATGTTCTTTAATCCCCAACCACCCAAGGACTTCGAAAGGAAATTTTATTCCCAATTAGCAAGATGATATCTTCTTTCTCACCCATCCTTGACCAAACAAAATTAATCATGAGTTTTTTTATGTTATTGAGGATGGTGGTAGGTATCCCTGCTAAATCCATCCAATATACAAGTATACTTTCTAGTTTATCTTTGACCAATATGAGTCTTCCACCCATTGAAAACCATTTGTAACACCAACCATGTATTTTTTTCTCATTTATGTTATGTATCCAAAGACAATCACATATATGATAATTGTTTGGTTTAATAAAATATCCTAAATATTTCATACCTGTTTCGAGAGGCTCAATATTGAATGGAAGGAGTGTTTTGAATTGATCCACCAGAGAATCTTGATGCCAAAGTAGAGGAAGCAATTTTTTAGTTGTCTTATCTCCATGCCTAAATCCAAATAAAATATATTTTTGATATGTTGATATATAACCCATTCCTCAAATGTTCCACCACCGAATATTAGTACATTGTCCATAAAGAGGAGGTGTCACCTCCACATGAGGAGATATTTTAATCCCTTTTGGAGATTTTTCAACTTTAGCTTATAGAATAAGTCGACTTAAACCCTCAATAGCCAAGAGAAACAATAATGGTGAGAGCAAGTATCCATGCATGATTCCCCTCGAACTTCTAAAGATTGGGGAGGGTGACCCATTTATTAAGAATGCAAATCGGACCAAAGTGACACAAGACATTATCCAATCTGTGACCTCAAGTGGAAGACTAATTTGAAGGAGAATAAGCCTTAAATATACCCAATATACCCTGTCATAATCCTTTACAAGGTCCATTTTCAAGACAAAAGAAGGGGTTTTCTTAATTTTAATACTATGCATTCCCTCCTGAGAAACCCCCATTGAGTCATGAATGATCCCATTGTGAAGAAAACCAAACTACTCTCTAAATATACCCTTAGAAATGATCAACTTAATTCTCTCAGGAATGATCTTTGAGGTAATCTTATATATCAATTTACAAAGAGAGATAGGGAAGAATCCGTTAAAAGATTCAGGATTTGAAAATTTTGGTATGAAGGAAATAAGTGTAGAGTTTATACTGTGAGACATGTATCCCTTTTGTCGATACTCCTCCACAATATCTAAAATATCCTCACCCATGATATCAAAGAAATGTCTAAAAAATTCTACAGTCCATCCATCGGTCGTAGACACTTGTCTTTGGCCATCAGCTTCAATATACCCTCAATCTCTGAGATAGCAAGTCTCCCCATCAAAGAACCTTCTTCATCTAAAAAAACTAAGGGAAATAATACAAATACCAATTTCATAATGTTCTGGAGAACTGAAAATATGACCAAGGAATCTATTAGCCTTCTTTTTGAAATGTCCTCCTTAGAGTGTTTTTTTTCCCCATAACCATCATTCAATTCCAAAATGGAATTTTGAACCTCACATTGAGAAGCACATTTTGTGAAAAAAAATTGTATTGGAATTCCCTTGTGAAGTTCAGACAACACAACTTTTAAGTCGCCAAGTCTCTCTTTTGTTGGCTCAAACCTCAACCAACAAAACCCAGTCGACAAGGGTCCCACTCTGTTGACTCTCAACCCACTGCGATCTCCCTGAGCATTAGCCAAAACAGGTTTTTACCCTGTCCAACAATACCCATAGAGTGAATGAAGTCTCACCCGAGATGTTCAAAGGAAGGGTGTCGGAACCAAGTTTTCATAGTATTGGAGAGGATTAGGGAATCGACGATTCATTAGCTTAATGACCAGATCATACTAAATTCTTTAATAGAACCATTCATCATTGCACATCATTCATTCACAACTGTAACATATCTACTAGTGCGAAGATGGATCTAAAAAGATAACAACATTCATAAATAGTAAACATTGCATCATAAATCCATATTTCACTTAGTATTCATCATCGAATTTGTAGGAATAGAAGGACAAAAAAAGAGAAGATAACAACGATTCAAGTCAACATTCGTCTTATCATATTAATTTTGTACAATGAACCATAGATCAAAACAAATAACAATTCATCTCTTGATTCCCTCACTTGATCACATCAACACTGGATCTAAAACTGTCTCTAGAAACATTCCCCCAAAAAATTTCTCCCTATCACAATTACAATTCTTCTATTTATAGGATTTCTCCTTTACATTCATGGTCCACTTCTAACTAACTCCTAACTGATTTTCTAACTAATGATCAATATCCACAAAATATGGTCCAAAAGTACAAAAAGTGACAAAATATTCAAAAGTAGTCCATCTTCCACCTTGAGCGCTATCCTTGTCTTTCACGGTGTCTTCTAAGCTTGCGCAGCATCCGCGATGCTACCCAACTTACCCCAATCCTTTCCCAACAGGCCCCCAACACAGTTTTGTGGATCGTTCTCAAGCCACGTTAGGTGGACATGGTGTACTAGTTGATTTTAATCTTGAATTCTTTCTAGTGCTGAGAAATTTTTGATATATGTGTATTGATTTTCTCATCTAAGTCTTGACATGCAATAAAATAATGCTTCAACGGGTACTCCACCATCTTAGCATTGACTTCCTTTCTGCCATCCTACAAAGCCTACAATGCAACAACTACTTTTACTGACAGTTGGGCTCCAATTTCTTAGAACTTGTTGAGCTGGTCACTGCATTTCCCCTGCCACTCCTATTCTTTTGCAACTCATTGCTGTAGCTCCTTCAGCTCTGCGGACCACATGATTGACATAAGTGGAGCCATCGTCTTCATTGCTATCTTCAACATCACCAACTGGTTCTCGACTTCTTACAATTGCTTGGTAAGTTGCTCTAACTATTCATCTTGAATGGAACTACCCCAAAACTATGTCATTGCTTCTGTGACCTTTTTAGCCTCTTGCTCGGTCTCTTCAAACTGTGCTACTATCTCTTAGATGGCATTCTTCCATTCAGAAACCTGCTCTGGCGGCGTATCGGGGTAAACCATAGCGTTCAACAGGCTGCTATCCAACTGAAGCTGCACGATGACTTCTCCAAGTTGCTTGGATTTGGAAACTACATCTAACTCTGTCATGCTTTCATGTATGTACTAGAAAGAATTCATAATGGCCTCTTCTACCTGCCCCTGACTAGCAAAGAGATGTGCCTTCTCAACAATGAGGCAATCAGTGGATTGATTTAGCTCTGTTATTTCTTCTGCGACCTTTGTCTTCAGCTTTTCCTACATTTTCTTCAATGTTGCGATCTCCTAGAATTTTTTTGTTGTTAGCTACTCCCTTACCCGTCGTAATTCCTCTACTTCATTCTTCATTACCTCTTCTTCAATTTGTGACTATAAGTACTGGTTGCTAAGCTCCTTTTGGCTATCATCCAACCCCTGGTTGGTGACCCGCTGCATGTGTACTGAGGTTTGTGTCGATAGCTTGTTGATGTCTAATGCAATGCTCGGTAGCTGCTGCAGTGAGGAGTTAACATCCTCTCATCCAATGTCAATTGCAGTCAAGGGAACTTGAATGTTCTTGGCCCACAGATTGGTATTAATCGATGCATAATCCTACACAATGACACTTTTCGGTCCTCTTCGTGAAACAAAATTATAAATAGAATCTAACTTAGTGCACACCTCAGCAAAACCTTCTTGGGCAGACCTCTGCATTTCTTTTGCTGCAACATCATATGAGTCTACATGATGGCCTTAATAAGCCACTGTAATTGCACCTCCAACACGGATCTGGTGCTACTGTTGGCATCCTATTGGGCTTGCCTATTCATCCTTATATCCTTAAAGATATGTTGCACCTCAAGGTCCACAAGAGTTTATGTTGATGATTCTCCATCAGAATCATGATGACTCTACTCCTTGCGCATACGCTCTTCAAGGGTGTCTACTAGTGGCCCCATCATTACTTCTTCCATGCTTACTAGTATGCATGATTCTACAGGCCAATCCTGAACTGTTGCATCCAGTTCTTCATCTGTTAGCTTATATCCCATTAGCAGCCATTGCTTGTCAGGCTCGTGCCAAGCCTGGATATGAATAGTATGCGGCCCAATGGTGAACCGCATAATACATTGATATTTCATTGCAGTTGTGTCTTAGAACCATGGAACTTTGATCACTATGTCTTGTAATGCCTCCCAGTAGACCCAAAAGTGGATCACACAATCTGCTCGCCAACTGGGCTCCTCTACCCACCACAATTTTTGATACAGTGTGCCTTTACACACCTTAAAAAATTCAACAGTCATTCTTTGGCAGTCCTATGGCTCCATCTAGGCCACCAATACAATTAAAATAAATACCCAACTATAAGTGAAAGGCCGCTCCCCGGCCTAAACTACGACTGCGTCCTCCATCAACTGATTCTATGAAAAGAGGGACCAGTTCATTTGGACTCCCTCGGTGCATTGTTGTGCACATGCAATCACCCCTAAAGTGCACTAAATAGGGTGATTCTTTCTAAAAATATTACTTGCAAAAATCCATGCGCGAACATGCACCTCCCTATTGTTAATGTTGCTAATGCTATATGCTCTGCCATCGCATTATAAATCATACCTATCCTTAAACTGTGCAGTAAGTCGCTTGTCATTATCCCTTCATTTGAAATATTACGATGGGTCTAGCCCATACTTTGGTAACCCCGTGATATCAGAGATCAAATCCACCGTAATCACAATTGGTGTGTCCATGGCATATATTTCCTTCATGAAAACATGCCAAAAGCTGTTTGACGCACACATTTTCTTCATTGAGACGCCCAAAATGCGACATGTTGATGACCCCCAACAACCCATATTTGTCCATCCCTTGCCCCTGAAGGCACTGACTTGTAGGGCTCATTCGCTGCATCCTTCCACAACAACAAATCATGATCCTCGTACTTCCTCTTCATCATGTAGGGACAATGTCAGTGGTGCACATCATCCCTTTCGACAGCGGTGGAATTTTCGGCTGATACTTGTGATCTTTGGTCAAGCACCAAGGCTTCGCACTAGGTCAAGTGGGAGCAATGTAAACTTAAATATCGTTTACAAAAATATGGGTGCGGACCATTGATTCTTTAACACCGGAGCTAGAGTGCCCGGTGTGGGTAATTCCTTCCCCTTGTGCCTTAATGGAACTTCTCATTTGCCTCTTCTGTGGGGGCATGGAGCTCGACTTCTGGGCCTTTCACTTCCCCCACGATATCTATTGTGATCTGACTGAAATGCTCATGACTTCCTCAAAATTGGAGGTTGGTCAAACTGGTGACTCCCTCTCACTCAAAATCTCCATAGTGTCGGGGGTGATCAACATGCCGCACCAAAACACCTCATTGATCTAGCTATCATGCACCCTTCACTTCACTCTGTAACTCACACAGTTCACTCTGAAACTCATTCCTACAATCTCAACAACTTTCTTATCACAGTGACGCTCTCAACCCGCATCGAGCATTCTCTTATAGCATTTCATCGATCCATCATTCATCATTACCAAATCACCCGTGACCATCATGAACAAATCTGTCATTAACAACCCATATCCATCAGTGATCTTGTCAATCCAACGGTCGGATCGGACGTAAATGTGCATTGCTTCAACAAGCATCGTCAGCTAACTATAAAATTCTTGTATTTATTGTTGATTTGAATAAATCAAAGCCCTGTGGTTGTCGTGGCTTGTCTATCTAACTGTGCTAATGACTCCTATTCTTGCACAACCACTTCCTTCCGGTGCTCCCTTCCTCTTTTTGTCTATCCTACCTATTTTTTTATTTTTATTTTTTTATTGCGCAGTGCCTTAGGAATTGCATGATTCTTCCCCCATCCAATAAGGCTTCAAGCAGCTTCCATTCACAAGCTTGGGAAGCACCGCTCCATCTAGTTGTTGCAATTGAACTGCACCCCCAGAGGTAATTGAAATAACAAGATATGGACCTAACCAATGCATTTGTAACTTACCTAGATGCTTTAAGAACTTACTACCATATACCAACACCAAATCTCCTTGCTGAAAATGTTTGTTTTTTATATGGCGATCATGCCAAGCCTTCTATCTATCCTTCTCGACGAGTTGATGGAACCTTGTATTAAAATGGTCTTCTTCAAGTTGTATCAGTTATGCCACTCACTCTTGTAGAGATTCTTCATCATCCATTCCTGTCGCGGCGGCAAGGCACATTCTGGGAACAATGTATTCCATTGGCATGACTGCCTCTTGCACATATACCAATTTAAACAGTGTCTGTCTCATCAATCTTTTGTAGGTGGTTCGATATGCCCACAGTACTACTGGAATATTCAAATCCTAGCCATCTTGATTAGTGTTACATACCTTTGTAAGTGCATGCTCCAATATTTTGTTGAATGCTTCTACAATCCCATTTTCTTGCGGATGATATGGTGTAATTTACTTATGTTGTATCTGCAACTCCTCCATCAATGCTCTTATTGTGTGATTGATAAAATGGATTCCTTGGTCACTCATCAATATCCTTGGGCATCCAATCCATGTCACAATGTTATCAAATAGAAATCTTGTTGTTGTCGCAATAGTGTAGTCCACAACTGGTGCAGCCTCCTTCCATCTTGTTAAGTAGTCGGTTGCTGTGATTATGTACCACGCACTAGTTCTCTTCCCAAGGGTGTTGATTGGACCCACAAAGTCCACAACCCATTTATCAAAAGGTTGCAAAGTTACTTGGGGTACTAGCAGCATTTCATCCCTCCGCGATGGTTTTCTAATGCATTGACAGATATCGTATCTCCACACATAATTTGCAACATCATTATGTAACGTGGGCCACAACAGGCCTGTGCAAAGCACCTTCCTTAACATTGCATGACCCCCGTAGTGTCCCCTAGCGACTCCCGCATGAGATTCTGCTAAGATATACCCTTTTTCATGTGGTAGGACACATCGCCACAAAATTTCATCTGGCCCCAATTTATACAGGTGTCTGACAATTGATTGATAATTAGAGTCTTTAACCACCAACTACTTCTTTTGACTTGTAGAAAGTTTTTCTGGTGCGACTCTCGTCACCAAAAACTAGATTTTTGGAGAGTAATGGTCATCTTCCATGTCAACTCAGAATAATTGCACATCAAGCAGTCCATCTTCAATATTAGTAGGCTCCTCTCCTGTCTTGATTCTAGACAAGTGATTAGGGACAACATCCAAGCGTCCTGGATTCACTACGATTTCAAAATCAAACTCTTGGAAGAGGAGTATCCAGTGGCATAGCTTTCCCCCCAACATAGGATTATTGACCAAATACTTCAAAGAAGAGTAGTCAGTAAACATCTTGAAGTGGCCACCTAAAAGGTAATGCCTGAATTTTTGCAGCACATAGACCATTTCCAGACCTTCACGCTATGTGGTCATATAATTCCTCTCAACGAATGATAGCTTATAACTAGCAAAATAAATCAGGTGATCCAGGTATCTGTCACCTGGCTGCGCAAGCACCACTCCTAGCACAACAGAAGAGGCATCGACATGCTTGTGGAACTCTTTGCTCTAATCTGGGAATACAAGGATTGGCACCAAAGCCATCTTTGCCTTCAGTGTGTCAAAGCTACTTTGACATTCTAGACTCCATATAAAGACAACTTATTTCTTCAGTAGTTTCTCCATAGGGACAGTAATTGGAGTATATCCTCTAATGAATTTGCGGTAGTACCCGGTGTGCCCTAGTGTCGCCCTAAGCATATTTACATTTGTCAATGGTATCAAGTTCAAACTGAGCGCTATCTTCACAGGATCAACCAATAAACCTTTCTTGCACACAATGTGACCCAACAGTATCCCAAATGGTGTGCAAAAAATGAACTTCTTAGAGTTCAGTGTGATCTGATGCTGTTGACACCTTTCCAGCATCAGTTGAAAGCTTTCCAAATGATCTTTGATAAGACCATACATTGTCCAATCATCCATATATACCTGTAGGAATTTCTTAATTGAATCTTTAAATGTTGTGATGACAACTCGAGAAAATATTGCAGGTGCATTCTTTAGCCCGGAATCATGGTGTATTGGAAGCAACCCCACTCAGTGACGAATGTTGTTTTATGTTGATCTTCCTTTGTGATTATGATCTGGTGATAACCAAAAAATCCATCGGTAAAAGAGTACATTTCCTGACCACCTACTCCTTTGAGTACTTCATTTGTGAATGGCGTTGGAAACGGGTCATGCATATAGGCATCATTCAATTTTCTTATGTCGACACAAATCAGATCTTCACCATTTTTCTTGTCTTGGACCACCATGGGATAGATCCATTCTGATTCTTCCACTGGCTTGATGATTGCATCGTCCAACATTTGGTCAAGTTCAGCCTTGAATATCTCTTTGTATCATGGATTCAGGTGATACGGCCTCTGTCTTACTTGTTTCATGTCTAGCTTTAATGGAATATTCATCTCTCCTAGATCACCCAGTATCCCCTTCATTTCTAAAAAAATTGTTGGAAAGATATCCTGAAATTCATGTAGTAGGTCTATGATGTTTTCCATGGTCTCCTCATCACAATACTCTCCAACACTTGCAAATTTTGGGTTCTCTTCTGTCCCAATGTTATCCTTTCTGATCTTCAGTGGTTGGCTCATGGTATCAGTCGGTATATTAGTTGCGACATCCCTACTCCCTTCTGTCTCTGGAATATGGATATTCTGTAGCTCATCCACATCTTCAGGTTCTCCTGATACATTATAGCATTCCATCATTGGCTTCATATGGGAATGCACATGTGGATCCACAACATATGCAATTGGTACATTTTTTAGAACCATGTCCCGAATTATCTGAAGTGCATTGTTGACATCCGGATGAGCGTCTGGGAAACTAAAAGTCTGCGCAAAGCATACTGTCAATTCCTCCAAAGTGGTTTTTTTTGTGCGCATATCTACTGCTATGTACCAGGATCTTGGAATTTCATATAGGGTGTGAATAAATGCATGGACCCATTCATCCTTTGGTTACAATTCTCATAATGCTTGGCATTCCATAAAATGGCCACTAGAGTTATTCCGTCCATCATATTTCCTAGTGTGATACACCTATTTGTTTCCAAAGAGAACTGTCATCAACCATTGACACTATGCTGATCTAGTAATTGTCTTTTTATAAGTCACCCAACAGTGTGCTGGAGTGGCATTCAGTGATTCCTCCAGTGCCAACAATCATTGTGGTTCTGATACATTTTCTTCAAAGACCTTTAAGAATGCATAAATTTTAGGTAGCCCTTCATATATTGGAAATTCGATAATCTCAGTCGTGACATGGTGCAATGAATGAGTGATCAAACCACACTTTCTGACTAAGACCTCATTCATGCGTTTTTTCCATTTTTCTAGCGCATCCTCTGAATCAAAAGGCACAAAAATAGTGCTACACCAACTGAGTTCTCCATTAGTAGTGGGATGGATATAATCCTCAGAGATGTTGTAAGCATGGTCCCATTCCCTGACAACTTCATCCTTGATTGGTTCAATATATTTTCGTCCTTCATTTGGATCCATAGGCACGATGACTCTAATATCTTGGTTTTCAAATGTCATCATTCTCTTCTTAAAGTTAATCATTGCCATACTATCAATGGCCCATCTGATCTCAACAGCGCGGGATATGATCCTTCACCATTATCAAATTCAATTACGTCAAAATTAGCACGGGTCTGCATACCTTCAACATCTACGACCAGGTTAGATACCTGTCCAATTGGTTGCACCTTCTCCTGATTATCTAATCGCAGCTGCACAGGGGACCAACCCAACATCAGGATTCCCATTTTCTTCTAGGTCTGCTTCGTCAGTATATTCACATCTGAATCTAGATCCAAAATGACAGAGTCCACTTTATAGTCCCCAATCTAGATATTCATGTACATCTCCTTGCATGTCTTTTTCTTGTGTAAAGAGTTCACCGCAGAATCCTTCCATTCCTTACCCAGGAAGTGCAACAAATTTTCAATCTCGGCTAAAGCATATGGATCTATTTCCAGAAGGCATTTCATAGACATGTGACGTACCAAAATTTCTGTCACGATGGTCTTGCCTCCAATGAATAATCAAAAGCAAAAGGAATTTCATAGACATGTGACTTACCAAAATTTCTTCCGATCACATCTAGGGGTCCAAAAAATGTATCCTTTTCAGCTGTGATATCAAATGGAACCTTGTTTTGTCTAGGCAGTCGAATCTGTGGGTGGGGCCCATCCTCTCCTGTTGTTTCTCCTATGCGGGTGATAATGACAATGTCGACATCTGATGTTATGGGCTTTGCTAAGATCGTCATAACCATCAGCCCTTGATTCTGGTTCATTGTTGGATTCTGAGTCAACGGTGGATTCTGGTTCAACGGAGGGCTCATAGGTTGATTCACATTATGATTTTGGACCTGATTTTGCAACTGGTTATGATTTTGTAGCTGATTTTGGTTCTATAAATCATTCTGATTTTGCAGCTGAGGAACATTCCCGACCTACAATCTTGTGATTAGCTGTGGAAAATTTTTGACAGTATTATCGATTGTCATGCAATATGTACATGAGCATTGCAAGTGTGGGAAATCCCTATGGTAGTGACCAAATACCCCACAATTATAACACTGGACCAATCCATGACCTCGTCCTCCTCCTCTTCTAAAACCTCCTTTCTTCCTCAGAATCCTCCACGAAATCCTCCATGCTACTGATACCGTGGTTGAGCCATCTGTTGCAGCAGGGGATTTGACTGCTTCTGAACATAGTGCACAGCTTGAACATACTGTGGCTATGGCTGAGGTATCGAGATATTATTGTACTTCGAATGTGGTGCATATTGTGGCTGCGGTTGCGCTCGTATAAATTACATCTGCGGCGGTGATGTATACTACGGTTGTGGTCGAGAGTTTACCACCTGAGGCTGCGGTCGTGGTTGTTGTACTGCGTGATGATCTTCACCCTTCACAGAGTATGAATAATATGTTCTGTCCTAAAGCAGATCATATGCATGATATTCTTTTTCTTCATGCCCCATCGATCTACAAAAGGAACAATATAGGTTGGTTGGTTTTGACAGTATCTTCTGCATGTAGCTCCATTATTTATGCCGGTGCCCATAGAATTGACATATGCGACACCATGGTACACTGTCGCAACTTAATGGGTTCAGTGCTCTTGAGATCAAATAATTTTGGAAACTGGGGCAGTTATATTTGGTGTGTCCATCTGCATGACATTGAGTGCACTAAATATCATCGCGATCCTCTTTCTCTTTCTTTATGTCTTGTAAGTAAAGCGTTAAATTTTCCAGCTCCACCTGGATTTGATTCATACCAACTTCATTCTCTCCAACGGGTGAAGCTTCTAAATTCATCGAGATATCCAAATCCTCGCACTGTGTCATGATATTCTGCTGCATCAGTGGTTGCTAGATATGAGGTACCAAGGATGCAATAAACCACTCGTTATGTTGAACATCGTTCATAGAAAAGCTGACTTGTGCCATCAACGTCTTAAACCTTTGAGCGAAGTCCCAAACAGTCTCATTCATAAACTACTTGATCTCTTTCAACTCAATGATTTATTGTGCCTCCGATTTAGGCTTCTGGAATTCTTCGATCAGTTCCTTCTGAACATCATCCATTGTTTTTACAAGGGTCCCCATAGGAACCTGTATAAATTTCATGTACCAATGTAGCGCACGACCTCGTAGAGTAGTTGCTAGTTGGCGCTTTTTAACATCATGATTTGTGGCATGTCTAACAGTCCATACTGCCTCACAGAGAAACCAATACTACTCAAGATCATTAGTCCCATTCCCGTGAAATAGAGGTAACTTTGTGTCATCTCCCACCATCCTAGGCTTTCTTCTTGTAGATGTTGATCTACTACTAGACTGTTGCTGGCACATTGGGCAAGTTGACGTAGAATTTGTGTTTCTCCTTTATTTTGAATTAGTGCATGGAGGCATGGGAACAGTGCTACTAGGGTTTTATCTTACTGCTGTCTTGGGCATAGTCTGGATATGGTCATCCTCTTCATCACTGTAGGGTCACTTCGTCCCGTGTGGTTGTCCTTCATGGTTTCGCATTTCAATCACAGCAGGACCTTCCCCTATCCTCTACCTCATCTCATTAGAGGAAATTTGGGGTCTAAAATGGGCCTTATAAGAAAACACACAAACAATAAGTTCTTGTGAGTTGGAATTCAAGAACCAATATAATTCCAATAAAATAAGTCAACCATAATGGTTGAATTGACATATTTGTCATAAAAAAACTACTTTTTTGTTCGTATTTTTGACATATCTCCCTGTGTTTTTACTCAAAATTTTGATCGGGAGAGCTTGTTGGATGTGGAATTTGATTCTACATCCAACGAGTATCCACACTACATACTTTTGACAGACCCTGCTACCCCAAAAACAAGAAATACCTAAAAAAATGTGATGATGATGTCATCATCACAATTGTTCAAGTATTTATTGTTGTTGAGGTAGCGGGGTCCATAAAAAGTATGCAGTGTGGGTACTCTTTGGATGCAGAATCAAATTCCACATCCAATGAGCTCTCCCGATTGAAATTTGAGTAAAACCACAGGGATATATGTCGAAAATACGAACACAAAAAGTAGTTTTTTTCTTTTTTCCTCCAAAATTAATAAATATTATTTTATTATTTTAACTATTATTTTATTATTTTCCTTAGGAAGCCCACTTTAGACCTCAAAATTCCTCTAATTCTTGTCAAAACCTTACTCCTCCCCCTGTACAACCACTTTCTTCCTCAGGTTCCCTCATAGTCTCATCGAAACTTGCACCCAGCTACCCCTTATATTCCCATTTGTCTCCCCCCCTTTAGTCACTGTATCCACCACCTCTGCGCACCAGAGTTATGCTAATCTAGGTCCATCTTTAGTATTCCCTTTCTGTAAACAAGACTTTTAATTAACAACTGTAGAGATAATAACAACCTACCTTGAGGCCCGTTGAAAAATTCCCTTTCTGTTTCCCTGTAGGACTTTGTAGTGTCGACTACAAATTTAGTGATATATCCTTCTAGGATACTATCCAGCTATACCTCAACAGCTCGTGACACTCTTTTGTCGGTTTCTTGCAGTTCCTGAATCAATTCAAGGGTCCAGAATGTTGGTTCTCCTCCTTGGAAATTTTTTTTCTTGTATGTAAACTGTGCCAACCACTCATACAATATAATGGGAAACTCACAAAAAAAATACTCACGAGGACCGTCGTGTATGTAATTTTCCAACCACTTATCTGTTGTCAATCTAAGGTTCTAATTTTATGCTTCAGCAAATTGTCGTAGCTTCTAATTGAACCAATCTAGAATGTTTAGTCATGTTGGATGCCACATCTACTCTTGAGTTTCTGATCACGTCAGATGCCACATACCCTCCTCTCAGTTGCAACAAGGTCTCGATAATGGAACCATTTGTTAGCTCAAACCTCAACCAACAAAACCCAGTTGACAGGGGTCCCACTCTGTCGATACTTAACCCACCGCGATCTCCCTGAGCATCGGCCTAGACTGGTTTTACCCTGTCCAACAACACATGCAGAGAGAATGAAGTCTCTCTCGAGATGTTCAAGGGAGTGTTGTCGAAACCAAGTTTTCATATTATCGAAGAGGATTACGGCATCAAAGATTCATCATCTTAATGACCATATTAGATTAACTTATTTAATAGAACCATTCATCATTGCACATGATTCATTCACAACTATAACATATCTACTACTGCGAAGACAGATCTAAAAATATAAAAACATTCATAAATAGTAAACATCGCATCATAGATCCATATTTCACTTAGTATTCATCATCGAATTTGTAGGAACAAAATGATAGAAAAAGAGAAGATAACAATGATTCAGGTCAACATCTGTCTTATCATATTACTTTTGCGCAATAAACCACAGATCAAAATAGATAACAATTCATCTATTGATTCCCTCACTTGATCACATCAACATTGGATCTAAAACTTTGTCTCTAGAAACATTCCCCCCAAAACTGTCTCCCTATCACAATTACAATTCTTTTATTTATAGGCACGCGCCTTTACATTCATGGTCCACTTCTAACTAACTCCTAACTAATTTTCTAACTAATGACCAATATCCACAAAATATGGTCCAAAAGTAAAAAACGCGACACAAAATATTCAAAAGTAGTCCATCTTCGGCCTTGCGCGCTATCCTTGTCTTGTGCGATGTCTTCTGATCTTGCGTTGCATCCACAATGCTACACAACTTACCCCAATCCCTTGCCAACATATTTCAACCTTCAGTATACCATTTTTTCTGAGTTTCCAAGTGTTGTAGCAAATATTTATCTTTTTCCAAAAAAAATCACTAACAAGTACCTACTGAAAACCTCAGAAATATGCTCCTCAATATAGACAATATTTGTTTTAAGAGAAACCTTCTTGGATATTTCCCAATCAATAGCTACATGTTTTAGTTTTATTAATTCTTAGAGAAAACCATGCATGGAAGTGTCTTTATTGTGTTCCAGATTAGTAGACCAAAAATATTTAATAAGGGAAATCAAAGAATTATCTTCCGGCCAACTATGATTGAACTTGAATAGGAAATGTTGTTTTTTCCCATCCAAATCCCATTGGAATATAATCCGACACCACGAAAGCCACATTCCAAGTTCGAAATCTGACAAATATATCTATAAGGTTTTATGATATTAGAAATCGATCAAGCCTTTCAGAGATGGCTTCAACCTCGGTTCTTTCGTTTCTCTAGGTAGGACTGAACAGGGAAAGGAGAACGTTAATTAACTCAACAACTACAAAAGTATTGGCAAAGAAATATTCCAAAGGGTCAATCACAAGAGACCCAAACCTCAGAAATTCCATATTCAAGATAATATCACCCCGCGATATCAAATTTGGAAGCGACGAAAGTCCTTTATCCACCACTGATTACCAAAAAACCTCCCTATCAGTGTCAAGCCTATAGTAATTGAGGAAGTGGAAGATGGTATCCCTTCATTTAATAATCCCTTCCAAAAGTATACCTACACAGGTGATGAAAGGCTTTAAATCAAGGACTATAGGGTTCCATATGGGCAAAAGTCCTCCTAAAGGACTCACTGAGTAAGTAGCACAACAGAACCATCTAAGGAAAATGTGGAGTATGGTCTCACAGGTAGTGGTAGATGCACACATCATTTCCTAAATTAGTACAATATTGGGTGAAATAACAATAAAAATATGCTTGAGGGAATTTTGTTTAGTAGGGCCTCCCAACTCACGAACATTGTATGAAGTACAAATCATTGAGTAACCATTCTATTAGACTACGAATCTCTAAGTGGCTAGAAGACATAGTTTGTTTGTGGGTTTTGGGAAATATATTTGAGTCTAGTGGAGATAAGAATATATGAAAGAGAACTAGTGTAATTTTCCTCACTAGAAGGGAGAGGGTCCGATGCATCAAATTTTTTCTTCTGTTTCTTTCAAATAGTGACATTTTGGAAATTTGATCGAGTTGATATGGGATACATCAGAACATCAAGTTTCGTTAGAGTATATGGTAAGGGGTTCTTTACCAGTCTGTGTAGTAGGATTTAAAGGGGCAGGCTTAGGGGTATTAACCCTAAACTGATATGATGTGGACAAGGGGGAAGGGTAGGAAGTTGATAGGGGTATTGGGTTATAATTGGGTGAATCCCCATCCCTAGACCCTGTAAGTGAATCATGACAAAACCCTAAAGTAGGCAGGGAAAGGTATTTTGACAGGATTGTCCCAAAAGGGATATGAATCCCCGAAGGAGTCGGCACCGAAAGAGAGGAAGTGTGACCCAGGAGTAGAAATGAAAAAAGCGAGAGGAGAGGACCCAAAATGTAGAGTAGGGAACCCTGAAGGAGAAAAATTATAACTAATAACTTTGTAGTGGTCATATGATGAAGCATTGCTAAAATTAGAGGACGAAGATACTACCAAAGATGAAACAGTATCAATATCATCCTTATCCTCAATAGATGAACATATTAGATGATCATAAAGGAGTTTTAACTTACCCATAATAGAGGATAAGGTGTTACCTAGAGGAACTAAGGTGATAGGAGGAAGAGACCAATCTCATCGAAAATGGACGTGCCAAGAAGCCAAAGGATCATAAAACAAATATTCCTACAAACCATCCTCTATAAGTCGGGATACCGAGCACTAAACCTTCAAGTGTCTTGTTTCTCGACATTGGAAGCATCAAAATGGGATTCCCTTGTAATCAATTTTATGGATGAAGGAGGAATCACCCTACTCAATAGTAATCTCTGTGGGAAGACCCTGTGTGACATTAAATTCAATGAGGAAAGAATCCACTTACTTATCCACCCCATAGTCGATCATGTCAGATTCCATGTGGATGAGTTGATCTATGTTGTTCGTCAGATCCTCCAAAATTTTCTAAGACCAAATTCATAGAAATAATCTTGGAAGTAAACACCACAAGTGACATAATGTAATCAACTATTCCAATGGATTAAAAGTGGGATTCCATTGAATTATTACCAAAGAGCACCTACCATCCATCTAGACACAATCCATAACCTTCTCAAATGGGTCCATTGAAAGGAAGTGGAAACAGTACCAGTCATTAACAAGTACATCGAGCTTCAAACAATGGCCAGTTAAAGGTTTTCAAAGGGTTTGTATCCATTGTAAAAAATCAATCCTGGTAATACAGGAATATTCCAAATGACCCACGAGGGTCTAGCAGTCTTCCCCACCAAATGGTCCATAAATACATCTTTATCGACGATCATATGGCGTTGGCTATCCAAAATTTTGAAGGCCTTATGTGACCTTTTTGCTACAACACGCTTCCCCATAAGATGACTTTTTCCAGGAGATTTTGAAGAAGTGTCATTCTCTACTGTGACAACCATAGTCTCGTGGGTAGGGTTGATATCTTCCGAGGGTGCAAGTGGGGGATCCAAGGGAACTCTCGAGGGTAGCCTGAGGGGAAAAACTGGTGAGGTATAGGTAATTCCTCCTATGGGATCACCTCTAGGGGTCAAGAGTATTTACCAGGACAAGTTTGACCCCCCTGACCCCCTTTGCATTGGGAACCACCAGATTCATCAGTCGAAACATGTGTCATGGAATAATCAACAATCGACTAACCCATGTCTTTGAAATGACAATGAAAGTTAGAATCTGAAGGGAACATCCATATCTTAGGGGAATCATTGACTAAGGGTTTTGGCTAGCTAAGTGAATACCCCATAACAGAAGGTGATAGTGGGAAAACATTATCATCTATGACTAGAAATGATCACGTGCAAGGCATGTCACCCCACAAACCCAAAAGGAAAAGAACCAAAATACCAAAACCCTCGCAGAGGAAAAATGACAGTAGATACCCCAACAGTGGAAACAAATATACCAATAAACCAACAAAAGATGGGGAAACATCAATAACCCATAAATATCGACAAGAAGGATACCGACCACCAGAATCACCAATAAAAGAATCATTTTCGAAGGGTTTAGGGTTTTCTATAGCTAGGGTTTCTTCGAAGTCCACATCTTATACCACCAATGAGGCTCTAGTTTGATAAAGCATGAAAGAATGGAATTATTGGCAGTATTTGCATTGATATTTCCAGTTCTTTTTTCCATAATCCAAGGCAGAAGGTATTTAGTGTTACATAGAGAAATTCCCACATGCCTAAGGCCTTTAATATAGTCATTCCATTCATCCATAAAAGGGCCCTAAAGCTTCAATTGATTTGCATCGATCTGGCAACTGAAAGTGGATTATGGGTTGTCACTATTGATTTGAGACAACCAAAAGGTTCCCATATTTGCAAGTTGATCGAGTAATGTTGGGGACAATTACAAAGTATGCTCCCCTTCCACATAAGGGTCTCTACCCAACACTACCTGGATACCCAATCCTATAGCCCAGGCCAACCAACAACTGAACCAATGAAATACCTTGGAGAAACTCATCCAGATGCTTGAGGTCCATGCCGAAACTGGGAAACCATTTCTAATCCATTGAACCACTAAATTATTTTTCAATTTTTTGTCATGAAGGATAGTGCCCCACTATCCTTCATCAAATATGCCACACTAAAATCTCTTTAGTTTGATAGCGTGACTAAACCACATGATGTTCTTTAAGCCCCAACCACCCAAGGAATTTGGAAGGAAAATGTGTTCCCAATTAGAAAGCTGATATCTTCTTTTCTCACCCAACCCTGACCAGAGAAAATTTATCATGAGTTTTATGATGTTATTGAGGACGGTGGTAGGCATCCCTGCTAAATCCATCTAATATACAGGTATACTTTCAAGTGTAGCTTTGACCAATATGAGTCTTCCACCCAATCACAACCATTTGTAACACCAACCATGTAATTTTTTCTCAATTTTGTTTTGTATCCAAATCCAATCACTTATATAATAATTGTTTGGTTTAATAGAATATCCTAAATATTTCATACATGTTTCAAGAGGCTCCATATTGAATGGAAAGAGTGTTTTGACTTGATCCACCAGAGAATCTTGAACGCCAAAGTAGAGGAAATAGATTTTTGTTGGCTTATATCCATGCCTAAGTCCAAATAAAATATATTTTTGATATGTTGATATACAACCCATTCCTCAAATGTTACACCAGTGAATATTAGTACTTTGTCCACAAAGAGGAGATGTGTCACCTCCACATGAGGAGATATTTTAATCCATTTCATAGATTTTTCAAATTTATCTTGTAGAATTAGTCGACTTATGCACTCAATATCCAAGAGATACAATAAATGGGAGAGAAGGAAGCTCTGCATGAGTCCCCTCGAACTTCTAAAGAATGGGGAGGGTGACCCATTTATTAAGACTGCAAATCACACTAAAGTGACACAATCCATAATCCAATCCATGAACTCAAGTGGAAGACTAATTTGAAGGACAATAAGCTTTAAATATACCCAATATACCTTTTCATAGGCCTTTACAAGTTCCATTTTCAAGACAAAAGAAGGGATTTTCTTAATTTTAATAAGTACTATGAAGCCCCTCCTGATAAACCCCCACTGAGACATGAATGATTCCATTGTGAACAAAACCAAACTGCTCTCTGACCCTTAGAAAGGATCATCTTAGTTCTCTTGACAATGATCTTCGAGGTAATATTATATATCAAATTACAAAGACAGATAGGAAAGAATCTATTAAAAGATTCAGGATTTGAGAATTTTGGTATGAGGGAAATAAGCTAGAGTTTATACTTCCAGATACATATCCCTTTTGTCAAGAATCATACACAATATCCAAAATATCCTAATCCATGATATCAAACAAGTGTCTAAAATATTCTACTGTCCATCCATGAGGGCCTAGACTCTTGTCTTTGTCCATCATCTTCAATATATCGTCAATCTCCGAGACAGTAACAAGTCTCCCCATCAAGCACCTTCTTCATCGAAAAAAACTAAGGGAAATAATTTGAGCACCAATCTCATAATTTTCTGGAGAATTGAAAATATGACTAAGGAATCTATTAGCCTCTTTTTCAATTCCCTTTTGAGAGTGTATCTTTTCCCCATAACCATCATTGAATTCCCAAATGGAATTTTGAACCTTGCACTGAGAAGCAAACTTGTGAAAAAAAATGGTATTGGCATCCCCTTGTGAAATACATACAACACAAATTTTAAGTCTCCAAGTCTCTCTTTCGATCTTTAGTATACCATTTTTTTCTGAGTTTGTAATTGTTGTGGTAGAGATTTATCTATATCCAAAAAAACCATAGAGAAGAACCTAGTGAAAACCTGAGAAACCTGTTGATCAATACAAATAGTATCTTTTTTAATGGAATCCTTCATGGATCTTTCCCAATCAATAACTACATATTTTAGTTTTATTAATTCTTGGAAAAAACCATGCATGGAAGTGTCTTTAGTGTTTTCCAGATGAGTAGACCAAAAGTATTTAATAAGGGAAGTGAATGAATTCTCTTCCATCCAAATGTGATTGAACTTGAATGGGAAATGTTTCTTTTTCCTATCCAAGTCCCATTGGAAACAAACTGGGATATAATATGGCACCTCTAAATCCACAATCCAAGTTTGAAATTTGACAAATATATCTATAACATTTTCTAATATTAGAAATCAATCAATCCTTTTACAGACGACGTCAACCCGAGTTCTTTCATTTCTCTAGGTAGGCATGACCAGGGAAGGGAGAATGTTAGTTAACTTGACAACTGAAAAAGTATTGGAAAGAAATATACCAAAGGATCCAGTTGAGCAGAAGAGCCCCAAACCTCAGAAGCTTCCATAGTCAATATAAAATCACCCCCCGAGATCAAATTTGGAAGCAACAAAAGTCCTTTATCCACCACTGATGACCAAAAAACCTCCCTATTAATGTAAGGCATATAGTAATTGAGGAAGTGGAAGATGGTATCCCTCCATTTAATCATCCCTTCCAAAAGTATACCTACACATGTGATGAAAGGCTTTAAATCAAGGATTGTAGGTTTCCATACAGAAAAATTCCACCTGAAAGACTCACCAAGTCAGTAGCACAACATGGTCATCTAGGGAAAATGAAGAGTATGGTCTCATAGGTAGTGGTAACAACACTCATCGTTTCTTGAATTAGTACAATATTGGGAGAAATAACATCAAAAATATGTTTGAGGGAATTTTTTTTATTAGGCCCACCCAACCCACGAACATTGTATGAAGTACAAATCATTGAGTAACCATCCCATTAGCCTATGAATATCTAAGTGGCTAGAAGAGAGAGGTTATTTGTGGGTTTTGGGAAATAGATTTGAGTTTACTGGAGAGAAGTATATATGAAGGAGAACAAGTCGAGTTTTCCTCCCTAGAAGGGGGAGGGTTCGATGCATCAACTTTTTTCTTATGTTGCTTTCAAATAGTGACATTTTGGAATTTGATTGAGTTGATATGGGAGACATAAGAAACTCAAGGATTGTCAGAGTATATGGTAAGGGGTTCTTTACCAGTCTGTGTAGTAGAATTTAGAGGGGAAGGCTTAGGGGTATTATCCACAAACTTATCTAATGAGTTCAAGGAGGGAGGGTAGTCATTCAATAGAGGTATTGGGTTATAATTGGGTGAATCCCCATCCCTAGACCCCATAAGTGAATCCTAGTAAAACCCTAAATTAGGTGGGGAGAGGTATTCTAACAGGACTATCCCAAAGGAGTCGGAACCAGAAGAGAGGAGGTGTGACCCAGGGGTGGAAATTAAAGAGTGAGAGGAGAGGACCCAAAATGTAGAGGAGGGTAGCTCGAAGGAGAAAAATTACAACTAATAACTTTGTAGTGGTAATATGACAAAGAGTTTCTAAAATTAGAGAACGAAGCTAGTACCGAAGATGTAAAAGTATCAATATAATCCTTGTCCCCAATAGATAAACATAGAAGATGATCATAAAGGGGTTTTAACTTACCCATAATAGAGGAGAAGGTGTTACCTATAGGAACTAAGGTGATAGTAGGAAGGGCCTGATCTGACTAAACATGGAGGTGTCGAGAATCCAAAGGATCAGAAACTAAATAGTGCTACAAAATATCCTCTATAAGTTGGGATACCAAGCACTAAACCTTAAATTATCTTGTTTCTCGACACCGAAAGCATCAAAAGGGGATACCCTTGTAATCAATTTTTATGGATGAAAGAGGAATCACCCCACTCAATAGTAATATCCACTAGAAGACCTCATGTGACATTAAATTCAATGAGGAAAGAATCCACCTACTTATCCACACCATAGAGCATGTCAAAGTCCATGTGGATGAGGTTACCTATCTTTTTCGCCAAGTCCTCCAAAATTTTCTAAGACCAAAGTTGTAGAAAGAAGCCCGGAAGTAGACACCACAAGTGACACAATGTAATAAAATATGTCAATGGATTAAAATTGGGATGACATTGACTTGGTACCAAAGAACCCCTACCAACCATCCATCCACGATCTAGAACCTTCTCAGACGTGTCCAATGAAAGGGAGTGGAGACAATACCAGTCATTAACATGTAAATTGAGCTTCAGACAATGGCCAATTAAAGGTTTCTAGAGGGTTCATATCCATTGTAAAAAATAAATACTAATAATGGAGGCATATTCTAAATGACACAGGAGGGTCTAGAAATCATTCCCACCAAATGATCCATAAATACATCTTTATCGGTGCTCATATGGAGTTGGTTATCCAAACTTTTGAAGGCCTTATGTGACCTTTTTTCTACTACACACTTCCCCATGAGACGGTTTTTTCGAGGAGCTTTTGAAGAAGTGCCATTATCTACCGTGACAGTCACTATGTCCTAGGTAGGGTCGATATCTTCCAAGGGTGCAAGTGGGGGGTCCAAGGGAACTCTAGAGGGTATATAGAGGGGAAACACTGGTGAGGAATAGGTAATTCCTCCTATGGGATCACCTCTAGGGGTCAAGAGTATTTACTAGGCCAAGTATGACCCCCTTGGCCACCTTCACATTAGGAACCACCAGAGACATCAGTCGAAACACGTGATGGGGAATAATCAACAATTGACTAACTCGTCTCTTTCAAATGACAACGGAAGGTAGAATATGAAGGGAAGATCCATGTCTCAGGGGAATCAATGGCTAAGTGTTTTTGCTATCTAAGAAAATACCTCATAACAGAAAGTGATAGTGGGCATACATTCTCATCCATGACTAGAAATTATCATGTGCAAGGCATGTCACCCCACAAACCCAAGAGAAAAACAAGGAGGAAAAGAGCCAAAATCCCAAAACCCTCACAGAGGAAAAGGATAGTAATACCCCAACAGTAGAAACAAAAATATTGAAAAACCAACAAAGTTGTTATCACTCAGAATTACACCCTAGGTTGCAGAGGGTGAACCCCAAGGTAACAACAAAACAACTTTAGGAAAGGAGATATGGCTTCTACGTTTCTAGAGAGGGATCTCTCACAGATTTATATCAGGGCCAGAATTAAAGATACAACAAATTCAGATTTAGAAAATGGTTGAAATGGGGAAAGAAAAATTGGGATATGGAGTCACAAATTATAGATGGATTACAAAATAGTTTGCAGGTGAAGATACATAGAGCTAAGGAAACACTTAGTTATAGTCAAATAGTTGTTTGTCTAGTGATAAAGAGAGAAAATGAACATTCCATCAACACAACGCATCTACGGGATGAATTCTCCATCATATTTGGAGGGAAATATTTGGTGAACACCCGAAAAACAAGAGAATACAATATGAATTTTGAGCTATTATAAACCTGTTTTGGGCATGAAGAAGACATAATGAAAATATTAACAAGAAGACATGCATAGAAGAAAGAAACTAAGAAATTGTAAACTACTAATCACATAGGAATATATGCAACAACAACAAGCATTCAGCTCTGCAAATTTATTGGAAAAAAACCTCAATAAAGAATAACAGAAAATTATCACAGGTTTCAACCCTATTTTCCTCTATGGAGGGTATATTTATAGCTTCCTAGACCCCTGAGACCAACCTCGAAATAGGCCAATTTTTTTTTTTAGTATAATGATGAAAATCATAACAAATAGTGATCTAGAAGATCCACCATGATCATGAAAAAAAAAAAAAACATGCGCTAGAGCATGTATGATGAGTCAGTTAAGGATATTTGACATCGGAGATGTTGAAAATGACCCTTCAGAGGTTTTTCGCCATGGCTTGTGATGCTTTTTCCCATATCTATAATTTATCAGTATAATCCATTTTGGACTGTATATCTCATACCGAGATTCATTCTGCACCATTGATCTATGGTTTGCAAAATGCGGAAGATGGAATGACGGTATTTCTAAGGTTCAATTATGCATTTCTCACCTCCAAATCATCCTTTTCGCGCTTATTTTTTGTACTGTTGATCTGCATCGGATCTACTTTCAACCATTTATTTGAGGTTTGTGGGAAACCCAAAATCCCGTCAAAATCCTTTCCTTTCTGACTTCCAATCTTCAAATTTACCTTTACCTTTAGGATTAATCTGGACCATTGATCTATATGTGGATGGTTTCCAGACCGTAGATCTGGCGGATATTGGGAATCGTAACTTCAACTTTTTACACCCAAATCCTTTGTCTTTCCGGTTCCTGGCCACCCTTCCTCCTTCTTTTTGCGTTGTTGATTTATCTTGACTTCATCATCGACCGACCGATCTTGGATAGAAGAAATCAAAATTTAGGACTCTGTCTCCTCAAGGATGAAACTTATGCTTTCCCGGATTCTGACTTTTGCATTCCACGCTTCCTTATTTCTATCTCCTAGAGACCAAAACTTATAATTTCCCATTCACTGGACCTCCTTCCAGTTGAGATCCATTATGATGATGTAGAATAAATGTTTTATATCCTCTGTATAATGTATGATGTATGGGCCTACCCACATGTGATCAAATTTTCCATGTTTATATTCTCTGGGAGCATCCCACTTCAAGACCAAATCCTCAATCTAGAACTTTTCTTCTTTTACCTTTCTATCAAAGGTCTTCTTCATTCTTTCTTGATGTAACTATACTTTTTCATATGCCATGTCCCTTACTTCATTTAATTCTATGATCTGGTTAATCCTTCTTTGAATATGGTTGGGTTCATCATATTGCTCCTGCAATAGTTTCATGACCGATACACCTAAGGATGCTGGAGAAACTACCTCAACTCCATATACTAGTTGGAATGATGACATTCCAATTGCTCTTTTAGTGCTGATTCTATCAGCCATATAGCATATATCAGCTTTGTATCCCTATCCCTTTTTTTTATCTTGCAACATCTTCTTAATGATACTTACCAGGATTTTGTTTGAGGATTCATCCAACCCAATTCCCGATGGGTAATACGTAGTAGAATTATTTAGCTTAATATGATACTTGTGACATAATTTTACCATTTTATTGGACTTGAAAGCAGGAGCATTATCTGTTACAATCCTTATGGTACAACCAAACTTGGATAAAATACTTTCTTCAAGGAAACCCATTATTACTACATTTGTGTCCCTTCTTGTAGGGATCACCTCAATCCACTTAGTGAATTAGTCAGTATCTTTCAAATTCCATATGTGTTGTCCATAGGAGTTAGGATTTATTTCCCAAATGAAATCTAGTCCCCACTACTGAAAGGGGGCTTCTACTAATATGGGATTTAGAGGAGTGAGACTACTTTTCTTTTTCCATCAAATATCTAGCAATGGTGAAAGGTAGTAGTTTCCTTGTAGGTATCTGAGAACATTGAAGGCTAGTAGAAACCATCCCTCAAAATCTTGTTGGTGATCACCTTCCATGAATGATGTCCACCATAGTCTCCCCTATGAAATTTTGTCATTGCCTATTTAGTTTCATTCTCCAAGAGACAGTTCAGTAGAACACCACTAGGGTATTTCCAATAGAGGTATTTGTTCAAAATACAGTACTTAGTAGACTTTAGTTTTAATGATATTTCCCTTATCCTGCTCAATCTTGTGGGAGCCTGTAAATTCTTTAATACATATACAATGTCATAATACGAAGAGAATATAGAGAAATCAGACATTACCTGCATCTCTACATCAGGAAGAATGGAATGATAGGTTAGGAAATTCAGCCGTAAGGATTCACAATTTGAGTTAGTCATAATCTTAGAAATCCTTAACCTTTAATAAACTTGGTGGGATTGATTTCAATTTCATATTCTAATAACACAACAATCCACTTTGTTATATTTCCTTGTGGGTCTGGATGTGTAAGGATGTCCTTCACTACATTACTGGGAACATCGAAAATGATGTGTGACATAAGAATGTAAAACCTGAAATCCTTTAAAGACATGAATAAATCATACTCATGTTTATCCATGATATCATAATTCAATTCCTCATCCCTCAACACCTTACTGAAAAATTCTATAGGATGCTCAACACCTTGACTATTCTTCTGTAACAATACTCCAATAATGGTGTGGTCAGAAGCATAAAAAAAAATTAAAAAATATTTGGTAAAGTTTGGGATTACTAGAACAGGTGCCTCTGTGATATCTTTCTTGATGTCTCCGAAAGGCCTCCTTGCCTCTATGGTCCATTTTATCTCATGGTATTTCTTTAACATGTTAGTGATGTTCATCGAAATTTTAGCAAAACTAGGAATGAATCTTCTTAGGAAGTTTACCTTCCCAATGAAAGATTGTACTTCCTTTTTTATTCTGGGCTCTTCAACCTTCATGATAGCATAGATCCTTCCTGGGTCAATATTTATGTCATCCTTAGAAATTATGTGTCCCAATAGCTTCCCCTCCTCCAATGCAAAGTTTGACTTTTTGGGGTTCAGCAATATTCCATACCTTTTTCATTTTAGGAAAACTTTTTCCAAGTTTTTGAGATGCTCTCTATCAGACCTTGAATATACTATAATGTCATCCATGTAGACCACTGCAAATTTTTCTTTCTCCTTAGCAAATGCAATGTCTATAGCACATTGGAAAGTGGCCCCTGCATTCATTAACCCTGAAGGAATTTTGGTGTACATGAAGGTAGTATGTGTTTTAGTGAATGAAGTCTTCTCTTGGTCCTTCGGCAATGCTTTGACTTGGTTGTATCCATAGAATCCATCTATGGTTGGGATCTTCTCAGAACCCACCACCTTCTGTAGAATATGATCCATCTTAGATAAAGGATAATTGTCTTTCAAAGAGACTTTGTTTAGGTTCCTGAAATGAATGCACAACCTGATTTCACCTTTCTTGTTTCTAAAAGGTACCATATTTTCTACCCATTTAGAAAACCTCAGAGTGACTATGATCTTTCCATTAAAAAAATTTCTAATCTCCTTTTCAATGACAGGAAATAACAGAGGATTTATTCTTCTCAATTTCTGCTTGAAATGTCTTTAACCTGGTTTTATAGGAATTGTGTTGTATGGTTCATGTACCATACTCCTTCAAGTATTCGTAGCTCTAGGAAAAGACATCTATGTATCTTTTCATCAGACTGAGATATTCCTCTTTTTCTTTCGCAAGTAGCTTCTTTGACAGTTTGATGATTCTAGGATTTTCTTCAGTTCCTATATTCTTTTCTTCCACTACAGCATCAACAGGTTTAATTTTTGGGTCTCTAGACACATCATTCTGATCAAACAACTTCTGTAGGGGGATCAGGCCTTTGGGGATTTTATTACTCTTAAATTGAACTATATATTTCCCCCCTAGTGAATTCTTCAAACTTTTACTTTCATCACTACCTTCCTTACTCTATTAAGAATCTTGGAGACTTTCGACATTATCTTCTTCATTATCTATATGTGTATTTATAAACTCCCCAAATAATTCTAAAAAAATATTTATATGAATGTCGTCCTAAAATACCTACCAGTATTTGGAGTAATATGGTATGGAAGGTCTGTTTATAATTCCAACTTTGTACTTCTTTTGGCTAGTAGTGGGAGTTTTTAATTTTCCATCAGCAATAGCTAAGGAGTCATCCATTGTGCTTTCATAACTAGGGACCACTCTGATTGTATGCTCAGTAAAATAATTACCAAACATGTCCCACACTTCATTTCTATAAGGCCTCATTCTGGGATGCCTATTTTGATAGCTTTCATTTACCCAATTTATCACCAGCTATGAGTCTCCTATGACTTGTATCCTTTTGTCTCCCATATATTTCAAAGCATTCAACTGTAACAAAAAATATTCATACTCTACCACATTGTTAGTACATTCAAAGGTCAACTTATAAGACAAAATTTCAAAGTTCCTGATGGGAGAAATGATATACACACCTGCACCAGCACCAACCTTACTCACTGATCCATCAAAATACATGGTATAAAGACCTTGTTCTTTCTATTTCCTTTCTAAAACTTCTTGTTTCTTTACAGACACTTTCTCATCCTCTTCCTTAGCTTCAATGGGTGTAGGTTTTTCAAGATCACAGGGAACACCATCATTGAAGAAAATTGAAGACCCCAGGTATGTATCAACAACATATATAGCATGAGTATTAGGTGATTCTTGGCTTCTTACCACCTAGGGGGAGTGTTTCTCACTATACAGCCTCTTGTTTCCACCAATACCATGAATGGTAGCATAGGACATGTCCATATGCAAAATCCCCTTCAATTTTGAGGTCCATGTTCTTGACATCAGCACACCGAACTTTGGAGGGATGTCTGCTACCACTACGTCCATTACTACAGTCTTGGATGGAATTTTAGTCAATTTTACTACCATATATTTAATCATTCCTAAGCATTTTATCTTCCTAGAATCAAATGAGCAAAAATATTTATAAGGTTTAGTGATATCCAAACCCATACTTTCTACCACTCTTTTAGGCATCAGATTGTGAGACGCACCATAATAAATCATAGCATTATGTACAATCATGTCATGTACATTCATATTCAAGTAAAAGGGAGGGGCTTCTTCATCATCTACATTTTCAAACTTAGACCCAAAAAAAATGTTAGGGGTGTCATCAACCACCTCTAAGATATCATGTTTAAAATCCCCCTGGTTCCTGACCATGTCTGATATCTTGTTTCTGTACTCTTTGTTTCTTAACAACTCATTGAAAGGAATGGATAATTTTAGTTTGGATAGCTCTGACTACAAGTTAAAAATGGAAACAAATTTCTATACATCCACTAGTGCTGGTTGTCTAATTTCTTTTACTTATTTCTACCTTATTTACATGCTCTTTGTACACAATAGAAACTTTATATATAACGAGTTCTTTTTGTTTCTCTTTTGTCTTTTCAGTATTTTTTTTACTGCTGGAAGATTGGTTTTGATCTAACTTCCCTTTATTTACTATTACATCTCTATTCCTAAGTTTAAGTTTTCTATGAACATCATCAATAGCATGTAGGTACCCCTTTTGGTATTGTCCAAATTCTCCCTCCAACTCCTTATTTGCATCCTCCTAGGAAAATACCTTATGTTCTTCTTCTGTAAGGTATATATCAGGATCCAACTCACCAAAATGGTGAATATGATCTTCAATGGACTTAGCATCATCTTCAGTAGCAACATAGTTTTTAGGGAAGGGTGGCTGTATTGGCTGGTCATTTGGATTTCTAGGATTCCTCACAACCCTCTGTCTAATCTATGGAGGTGGGGGAGGATTAGATATTATGAAGTTAGGATTCCTAATCTAAGGCATATTTATATCTTTGTTCACTGGTCTGCTTTCTACATCCATTATATCCATTAACCTTTCCATTGTATTAATCATCATCTCAAATTTCATATCACTTGAAGAAGCAGCAATAGAGGTAGGAGGTACATGTTCTTCCCTAACTTTCCTTAATTCTAATATTTGTTTCATTTTCCCACTGGAAATCATATTTGCCTCTACTTCTAAGGAATCTTGGAACATGGTAGGGAGACTTGCTGATTTTCTTTTTCTTGGTAGTAAGAAAAATCACCATTAAAGGCATCAACACAATGGAGTTTAGCAGAGCCTACAAGGGGTTTTATATCAGCTGGAATGGAGTTGTACACCCTCATAAATATATTGGAAAACTCATGGACAGACTCAAACCTTTCCTTCTTAATACCATTGTACTAAGAAAGCACCTGCAAAGGGATTCTCTTATCATCCCATATTTCTAGGAAGGAGGTTTGAAAGGCTGCAAAGTTCGCAATGGACCTAGCAGGTAGATATATGAACCACTTCTTTGCCTCCCCTGAGAGGATTTGTGCAAATAAACTCATATTCACATCATCATAATCCACTTCCTCCAAGTAAATGAAATCTTCAAATATATCCACATGGTATCTGGTTGTGAAGTTACCCTCCCCATCATACAAGGTAATTCTCTGGGCATAGTTAAGGGGAAGGTCATGTAATGCAATAGGTAAAGCTAAAAGGGAAAACATAGCAGCCATTGGTCTAGGTGGATGTGGAACAAGAGAAGGAATTTGAAAAGGTGGAGGTGCTTGGATAACTGGTGGGATGAGAGGCTGAAAGTTTTGAGTGACAAGATTTCCTACACCAGTTCCCCCAAAGTTTTGGAGGTTCTACCAGAGAGAGTCAAGAAGATATGAATCTAACCTATTAGGATTTATTTATGTCTCTTTCAGATCAGATTTTTATTTGGAACTTAACAATGACCTTTCAAAATTGTCTTCCCACACAGAATCGTGAATACTATGAAATTATTGAGTAGATGAATCTCCAAATTGAGGAATATCAAATTGTTCTTTTCCTTTATTTCTAAACAATCTACTTGGGTCATCCACACCAGATAATATTTAAATGTCAGGATTACCTCGTGTATGTGGCCTTCTGGAATCTAGGATGTATTTTGCAATTGCTCAGAACCAATGTGGAGTCACCAGGGAAAAAATACAACCTATCTCAAATGATGGAGTCTCTGTTTTCCCACAGAAACCCTTTCTTCTTTGAATCTTTGTCATTTCTCCTAGGGATTATTTTTCTTTCAGTCCCTGGAGACGACGCCATTTTGTTATCACTCGATATTACACCCTAGGTTGTAGAGGGTGAACCCCAATGTAACAACAGAACCACTTTAGGAAAGGATATATGGCTTCTACCTTTCCAGAGAGGGATCTCTCACAGATTTATATTAGGGCTAGAATTAAGATACAACAAATTTAGATTTAGAAAATGGTTGAAACAAGGAAAGCACAATTGGGATATGGAGTCACAAATTATAGATGGATTGAAGAATAGTTTGCAGGTGAATATACATAGAGGAAAGGAAGCACTCGATTACAGTCAAATAGTTTTTTTCTGGTGATAAAGAGAGAACATGAACAATCCATCAACACAGAGCATCTACATGATGAATTCTGCATCAATTTTGGAGGGAAAGATTTGGTGAACAACTTAAAACAATAGTCAGAGAATATAATATGAATTCTGAGCTATCATACACTTATTCCAGACATGAAGAAGACATAATGGAAAGATTAACAAGAATACATGCACAGAGGAAAGAAAGTAATAGAATGTAATCTACGAATCACATAGGAATCTATGCAACAACAACAAGCATTCGACTCTACAACTTTATTGGGAAAAAATATCAATAAAGAATAACGAAAAATTATCACAGGTTTCAACCCTTTTTTCCTCTATGGAGGGTATATTTATAGCTTCCCCGAGACTAATCTCGAAACAAGGCCAAAAATAGTTTCAATATAATGATGAAAATCATAACAAATAGTGATATTGAAGATCCACCATCATCTTGAAATCAAACATAAAACATGTGCAGCAGTGCGTATGACAAATCAGTTGAGGATTTTTGACAACATGGATGGTGAAAATGACCCTTCAAATGGTTTCTGCCATGGCCTGTGACGTTTTTCTCCATCTCTGTAATTTACCAGCATAAACCATTTTGGACCGTAGATATCATACTGATATTCATTCCACACCATTGATCTATGTTCTGTGGAATGGGGAAGATAGGATGACGGTCTTTCTAAGGTTCAATTCTACATTTCCCACATCTGCATCATCCTTTCCACCCTTATGTTTTCTACACCATTGATCTGCATTGAATCTAATTTCAACCGTTGATATGAGGTTTGCAGGAAACCCAAAATCCCTTAAAAATCCTTTCAAATTTACCTTTACCTTCAGAATCAATCTGGAACATTGATATGGATGCAGATGGTTTCTGGACTGTAGATTTGGTGAATATCAAGAATCAGAACTTCATCTTTTCATACCCAAATCCTTTGTTGTTCTGGTTTCTAGTATCTTCCCTTCTTCCTTCTTTCCACGCCATTGATTTAGCCCAACTTCATATTCAACCGCCAGATATTGGATAGAAAAAATTAGAAATCAAGACTCTAGCTCCTCAAGACCAAAACTTATCCTTTACCAAATTCCAACTTTTGCATTTCGTGCTTCCTTCTTTCCGCATGATTTTTCTAGGGTGGAAACATTTTGGGACGTAGATCTTGAACCTTGAAAAATGGAAATAGGGTTTTCCTAGTTTATAACATGAAGCTTCATTTTTTTCACTTCCACCTTTACTTCATTTCTAGCCGTCAGATCTATATAGCGGAAGGAGGAAGTCATATTTAACATGTTTTGTAACTAAACCTTACCTTATTCTGGAATTCTGCTCCCAAATTTCCTTGTGCGGGAATGGTTCCTAGCCTTTGATATTTTCCATGACGCATATAGATAGCCCATATCCTATCAACAATTTTTACTAAGGGCATATTTCCTCATTCATGAACATTTCATGGTCAAAAACCATAATTCCTTTAAGTTTTTTTGCATTCTTACTTTGGAAACCCCCCTTCCAACACCTGTGGATCTTCATCAATGATCTTAAGGGTTAGATGATATAAAAATTTATAACCCTATTTCTCCTTTTAATGGCCAAACCCTTCACTAAAAAGTTAACCTACAAGTGGTGCTAACAAAAGGACAGGGAAACATCAGTAACCCATAAATGTCGCAAGAAGGATACCAACCACCAGACTCACCAATACAAGAATCGTCTTGGAATGGTTTAGGTTTTTTCTATAGCTAGAGTTTCTTCTTGTTATATTATTCGTAGCATGACTTTCCTATCCTCAATGTATTTATAAACAATGATTCATTATAGGATACAAGTCATTAAAATAACTACTTATGTTAGTGAATCTTTTTATATGTATTAATAGTGTATTATGTTATATTTGTATCTATTAGGTTTATATACGTATTAATAGTGTATTATGTTATATTTGTATTTATTAAAATTTAATTGTTACAAATTATTAGAGTAGAATTTGAATCTTAGTAAATATTTCTCCTTGTCTACCCAACCCCATTGAACAATCTAAATCATATGAATTCATATTTTGGCTTCTTGCATAGACGTCCAATACAAATATTTTCAATAGTGTGGAAATTTCTCCTCATATATGCGTCATTGACATTGTATATGGGTGGTGTAACAAAGTTTATGTCTAATCCCCTACACTCTTAACAGTTCAAAATTATTTTCTACATACTCATTGTCGAAAAAGGTCTTGTCAAAATCCTTTAAGAAATTCTAAAATATATTTGCATTCCAAAATTGTTCCCTTCCCATGTCAATCCCCTTTATTAATAACTACATATATGTTTCTATTTATTTCATTATTTTTGTGTCTCTACAGGTTTCTAATATATCGAAAAAATAAAGAGTGTAGAGGTGAAATTTCTAGGGCCGGTGCAAGGTAATGCTACCCAATTATGACATGTTAGTTGCAGTGGAAACCTGGAAAAATAGAAATGTGATCACTACAAATAAATATTAGAGGTGCGTCCTCAAATTTTTAGAAAATGGTGTGGAAATATGTGTTGGAACATAATTCCCATATAGACCTTCATTAATAATATTTGCATAAGGTTCCAAGTGTTTAGTGCAAGTTGTTCCATGTGAAAACGGTTCTAGTTCCTAGTCTACCGTCTTGGATTTTAGTTTGTCCACATTTGACCCACTTAGACTAGTAGTTGTGCCATAAAATATTGTTTGTCCATTTACCAACTCTTTCCTATGTTATATGGGGTCATTGTATCCCTCTATGCTACATTTATGGGGTAGTTATTGTATTTCCATATTTTAAGGAGACTAGGCGCGCCTTCTTGAGGGTTTGGTCAATTCTCTCATTAATGTTCCAAAACCAAGCCACTAAACTGCCTCTAGCACCCTCATTATGGTCCTTTCACACTTGTTGACTAGACTAACCACTTCAAGGCCCATCTAGGTTCATTTCACTTCATTATGGCCACTACTTGGAGTTACACTTGGCACAATGTCATAGATTAGGGGAATTAGTCAAGATAAGACAACATTAATGTGAGATACTCAAATCACCACTAAGACTCTCAATTTTGTCTCTTGAGAGAATCTATGTATTTTACTCATGTTAATAAATAATATAAGAGTCGAAATCTTCCCACTGGACTGATTTTCCTCTAGTGTTCTATCCAATATTTCTTCTCTATTGTTGTTATCTCTTTGTGCAAATAATTCTAAGTGAGGTTGTTTTTTCTATCCTTATCTAGGTTGGAATGTCACATGATTTGGAAAAAAATTTTATGATGTTGTGCATTCCAAAATATTACATGGTATCATAGCTAGTTTGATGCAAAGCAATTTCCATTGTTGCTTCCATTTATTGCCTTTGGTCACTTGGTTTCACCCTTTGTCCTTTCTCAATCATGTTGTCGAAGTAAAGAATTTCAAAGAGTGTTGTTTGCAGATACGTGAAGAAATGGTAGAAGATTCAACAAATGATCCAGTTCAAATTTCTTCCTTTCTGTATTCCTCTATTTTTCATGAAGTTATTTTTCATAAAGATAACATACAATTTGTTTCCATCAATACTCTTGAAGGTAATATCTTCCATATCTCATCATTTTTCTTCTGTGATTCTTTTATTTACTCTGCTAGTGTGAAAGAGTGTTCGGTTATATGTTTTGTAAGAAGGATCAAATCTTGGAGATATTGCACTTACTCTCCTTGGATCCATGCTTCTTATGTATTCCTATGTGATTTCTAGCACTAATTTTCATAGTTACATAAAATATGGAGAAGCCTTAGCCATCGCAATGGCACATTTGGGACTCTTGTTCCACCTTCTTGGAGTTGATTACAAAATTATTTCAAAGTTGATGCTTCAAGAGCCTTATGATTTGCATGGGGTCACTTATTTTCAAGAACTTCAAGTCTATTTTGGACATGGCACACTGGTTGTTTGGAAGTTCAAGTCTGAAGAGAAGCCTTCGCTCTACTATCAGTGTATTTCAATTGGTCTACATGGTCCCAGTATTCATCATGAAGCTGCACATATTCCTGAGATGGTTGAGCACATTCCTCTTCTTCCCAATAAGAAGATTCCTCTATACATAGTCATTTAGTTTGGAGTGTATATAAATTTTGGTTTCTCTTTCGTGTCCATTCTTGAGGGAGGATTTTCTCCATGTGGTTTTTCCTCTTTCCTTAGTTCATATGGATTAATAATGTAAAGGGTGACCATAATCCTTGTTGCTTGGGCCCTCAATAATTTCTCACAACCATTTTGTCTTAAGGGGGGGTGTTGGGACATAATTCCCATCTAGACCTTGGTTAATAATCTTTGCATAAGGTTCCAAGTGTTTAGTGTAAGTTGTTTAATGTGAAAATGGTTCTAGTTCCTAGTCTAGTGTCTTGGATCCTAGTTTGTCCAACATTTACCCACTTAGACTAGTAGTTATTCCATAAAATATTGTTTTTCCACTTACCCACTTTATTCCTTGTTTTATGGAGTCAATGCACCCCTCTATGCTACATTTATGGGGTATTTATTGCATTTCCCTATTTTAAGGAGATTGGGTGCACCTTCTTGAGGATTTGTTCAATTTGCTCAATAGTGGTCCAAAACCAAGCCACTAAACCACCTCTAGTGCCCTCATGATGGTTCCTTTCACAAATTTTGACTAGCCTAACCACTTCATGGTCCATCTACATTCATTCCACCTCATTATGGACACTACTTGGAGTTACACTTGGCACAATGTTATAGATTGGGGGAATTAGTCAAGATAAGCCAGCATTAATGTGAGCTACTCAACTCACCACTAAGCCTCTTTATTTTGTCTCTTGAGAGAATATATATATTGTACTCATGTTAATGAATAATATATAAGTGGAAAACTTCCCACTAGAGTGATTTTCCTCTAGTGTTCTATCCAATATTTATTCTCTATTCTTGCTATCTCGTTGTGCAAATAATTCTAAGTGAGATTGTTTTTGCTATCTAGATCTAGGTTGGAATGTCACATGATTCAGAAAATTTTGTTTTGATGTTGTTCATTCCAAAATATTACAAGATCAAATATAGACAATTAAGTTTCCTTCCAAAATATATAACTTTTATTTATGGAAAATTAGTATTACTAAAAAAAATGGGTGTATTACACACACACACACACACATGGATACAATATTACACACACACTCACACAAACATATATATATATATATATACAGAGAGAGAGAGAGAGAGAGAGAGAGAGAGAGAGAGAGAGAGAGAGAGAGAGAATCTACACACAAAAATCTAAGTGCGTGTAATATATCATTTGCAAAAATGCATAGAGAATACGTAGATTCAAGGTTGAAAAAGAAGGGAATGAAAATGGATGTATTTTCTTATTTGCGGGTCTAACCTATGATCTGGTGCAAGATAATGACAATCTCTTTTGAAGAGTTGGATGCAACAAAAAATTGAAAAAAATAGGCATCTCTCAACCTAAATGGGTATTTTGAGATAAATATACAATAAATCTGGGTTTGAGTAAAAATGATGAAATGTAGGAAATTCAACTACATTTTTTAATACATAAATTTTATCTATTTAAATCGTTCATAAATATATCAAGTTTCATCTTTTATAAAATGTATTTTTTTTGCGGTGGGGGGCGGGGGGGGGGCGCGGGTAGGAGGTGGGAAGGTAAAATGATAAGGTATATGTCTTTGTGGGTGCATCCTTTGAATACCTAAATGATGGAATCAACCTACAAAAACTAGTAGACAGATAGAGAACAAATAGTACTACCGCGAGACTATTTTTCCAAAATAAATTTAATAATTTATATTTCTTTTAATTATATAAGTAATCAAACCTCGAAAATAGTACATCAATTGTTGCTACATATTTTGAAGGTCTTAATGCAATGATCATGAAATGTTTTTTTACGAGCATGTAGAGGTCGTTTTGCAATAGAGCAACATACTATCTTTTTAAATAATTAAGAAATGAAAAAGTTATGGAAGAAACACTAACAATATGTTTGTTTAGTTGAGTTATGACCATGTTATGATACAATAAAAATAAGAAAAAAATTAAATTTTTTTAATTGTACAAATATGGAATATATAGAAAAAAATGCTATCTATGTCTAAAATTTCATAAAAAATGAGGTGTGTAGCATATTGTAACCAGTGGTAAAACAAAATCTTACTGAGAAAATGGATGAAATACCCAATTAGTTATGTTTTACCATATTCCATAGCACATGCTTGTTTAATCTAAAGAAAGATATAAAGAAGACACATAGGAATAGGGATGCGACACTAACACATGAGGAGGTTCAGTCATAGTGCTAAGAATCACAAGTGTGTTTCTTTCAAGTTTCAATTTCTCCCTCCCTAATAAAAAATTTGGTGGAAAACAAAACGTGTGCATGATATAGAGTTACAAAATGTGATCACAATATAGAGATACAAAACACACATGCAATTTTAATCACTGAAAAGCATGTGTGATACATACCACTACAACTATATTATATATGACAATAAGGATTAGGGAGGGTTAAGGGGAACGAGGGACGTAGAGAAATATAGGAGTAGGGGTGAGAGAGAGAGAGAGAGAGAGAGAGAGAGTGCAAGGGGAGGAGGGTGTTAGAATATTGGGGGAGAGATATAGGGTTAGGAGATAGGGGTAGGTGGAGGGGAGTGGTGAGAGGTAAGGGGATGAATAGGGGGGAAAGAGAGTGCGAGAGAGAGATTGGGGATGTGGCTATTAGGTGCTTGGGAAAGAGAGAGAGTGGTAGGATATAGGGGTACAAGAGAAATAAAGAGTGATAAAGGGGGTTAGTAACGTTAGGAGGAGGACGAGAGAGAGAAGGAGAGGAGGTAGGGGTTAATGATAAGGGGGAGTAGGAGGGGGAGATAAAGAGAGAGTTGGAGAGAGTTGGAGAGATGTTCAAGGGTGTGATTCTGAGGTAGAAGGAAGGAGGGGATTTGGGGAAAATAAATATATAAAGATCAA
>LPNX010066025.1:360526-372097 GCA_001517045.1 Pseudotsuga menziesii | reverse complement strand
GGTCAGCTCCTATCCATAATCCAACAATTGTACTCATACACATTGATTAATAGTTTTCCTATTATGGTCCAACCCTTGTTCTAAATACCATGTATGGGTCAGCTATTATCCATAGACCCTTGGGTAAATAGCCATGATGTATGCTACTTTTCTAGAAGAGACACCTAGGTATGACATATCTCCAGTTACTTTGTCATAGCCAACATTTTTGGGTTCTTTTGTAACTAGACCATATTTTTTCCAAGCCAACTAAGTTATCTAAAGAATCCAACAATCTTGTCCACTACAACTAAAAATAATCATATCTTGCTGTTCAAAGATAATCTCAACCTTCTCTTCACAATTTTTACTTTTTCTAACATTTTATAAGTAGTCTTCTTGAAGACAATCAGATTTTATTATTGGATTTAACCTTTTACCTATCCAAGTATTTGCTTCCTAATGATGGAAAGGACAATTAGAACCTAAATACTCAAAAGCATCGAGTTGGAAAAACACAACATTATAATATATAATTGCTTCAACCAGAATCCAAAACTAAAGGCCGCTATACATAAATTTGACTCTTATAAGTTGAATACACCATATTTTTTGTAAGGTATGTATACTGTACAATACCCAAAATGTGGTTTTTATCTGATGCAAAAATGTGATAATAATTGAATGCAAATTTTCTCAATGCATTAATGTTTGAACAAAATTCAGGAGGTATGTATATTCGAAGAGCTAAAACACAATATAGCATATGTATTTTTCTATATATGCCCTAGTGTATGTATCTATTGTTTGAAGTACTGAAGCACATTTTTTCTCTATGCCCTACCACCTAGGTATGTTCAAAATCTAGATACATCTAGATGTCTTTCTTCCTTTGTGATGTTTATAAATTTTGTTGTGTTTGATTTCACACCTAGATCTATATGTTGTGGGGTCACACCTACAATGACTACGTGGGTATCAGGTACAAATTCGGTGGATATTGTCTAGGTGGGAGTATCAGCTCCGAAATTCAGAGCTCTAGCCACCAGCAATGAGCATCATGGTGTTCAACTTCTACATCATGGGTATCTTACTTCCAATTTCTTTTTTTTCAGAAATAGTGAGGTTATTGTCGACAAAATGAAGAGATTATTTAAATGTCATTGTGAGGAAATTTCCATCGTGAATATGAGTTCCATATAGCACATTAAGATCCCAAACACTATGAGAATTGTTATTCTATCTTAATTATCAAATTGTAGACTAGGATTGTCAACGCTAACTACATGGATTGTAACCATGTGTATTGTCAACCCCATGACAAACTGAAGAATGCGACCATTACGAAGTTATCCTAAGCCAACAAAGACAAACATCAGAAACAAAGAAACATGATGTATGAGGCTAGAATAAACCCTAAGTCTGTTCGTAATCTCATAACAAATTTTTTTATACAATGTTTGTTTTAAACATTTATTAGACAAATATAGTTGGGGATAGAACAATAATCTGTTGACCCATAGTAAGTATGGATTTCTTTTCTTTTACATTTTTAGAACAAATATTTTTTTTACCTAGAAATAGAAACATTTTTCAAAACAAAATCTTTATAATGAAATTTGAGTCATGAGATTGTCAAGTGATTGTGAGTGCCAATAGAGGTAAAAAAAAATCAAGTTCTAAAACTGTGACAAAAATGGTCAAGACTCAATAACAAAGACTCTGATGTCAAATTATTTTAGCATCGAAGATATGTCCATCTATGTTTTCTGCATATTTCCCTTCTAAGTAGGTTTGATATGGTTGATGACCTACCCGATATGGAGAAGACAGAAGGGAAATGTATGACATGCTCATATCGAAAAAAAACACAAAGAAGCTACCATCATGGAAGTGGGAAAATTATTGGAGCTTGTAAATACAAGTTTGTGGTACAATAAGAACAATATCATTATCATATGAACATTATTTCATGCTTCTTGCTGATGATTTTTTGCAAAAATCACAGGTCCTTTTTCTTAAAAAAGAGATATATTTGAGTTAGGTGCACTAGTTCACGCTAACATATTTACCAGGGATGACATCCCTGAATGTGAGGAAGCATCCCTTAGGTTTTCCTTGTAAAAGAAAAGAGATAGATACATTAATGGTTATATGAAGTTTCAGGAAAAGGTAGTGGAAGGAGGTGGTGTTAAAATAAGTATTTTACATTCTATCATAGATATCAGTTCAATATGTTAATTTTTTTTTGTAAGAAGGGATTCCAAAGGCTTAGAGGTGATGATGAAAGGTGAATTAATGGAGTTACAAAAATGATGAAGAACATTTTGCAAGACAAGTTAGTTCCAAATGAATATTGGGTTGAAGCAATGAATACAACAATATATTGGTTGAATGGTCATGGCCTAATAAGATGCCAACTGGTATAGTGGTGTCTATTTTTGTTGAGTCTCCTCGTCGGGATGCAATAATAAGGTTTTGGGAAGTTAAGAAGAAGATTTTAAATATGGAAAACACCAAGGGAGGGTTCTCAAGAACTGAGCTATCAATGAAGATAAGTTCAAAAGGGGCATCTTTGTTTTCTGCAGGAGGATCTATTAAGCTAAATCCTTCTAATGGAAGATTTCAAAAAATGGTTGTTTTGTAAGTAATTTGCTAGAATGTATCAAAACTCGATTTCTTGATGGTGATATGACAATTGAAAATGAATTGGTCGATGCAAAGATTGATGCTTGGAGTCCTGAAATCTTTCTACCTCTAGCAGTTGTTAGGAAAATCTTGGGACAAGGTGGAAACATAGAGGCACGAAGCTATAGGTGCCCTAATGGGGCTACGGAACATAGGAAAAATACCTAAACATGGTTTGGATGGGCTGTGAGTGGCCCTAGAATAGTTTTCATGAACTGTAAGCGGCCCAAATAGGGCTCATGTGAGATGTAGAAATCCCTAATAGGGCTCGGGTGGCATGGAACCAATCCTATAGGGTGTGGGGAGTAGTGCAATAGCCCTTGCAGGGCTGTTGTGAGATGGAGGAGGCCTACCCGATTTTGAAATAGTCCCTTGATAATACCAGCTACCTTCAAGGAAAATGACCAGACTATCACGATATAGAGAGGGACTATCACGATATAGAGAGGGAAGACACTAGTAGAGAACCCCATGAATTTTCCTTTTGGATTAGAGATGATGAGATCAGATGATGTGTTAACAAATGAGAAACATCTTAATTTATAGTTCATTAATGGAGGATGATTCCACAAAAATAGGAGACCGACCTTTGGGATTTTGTCACAATTCAAGCTAGTTGAACCAAATAAAAGCAATGCTCTACATAGGATTACAAGGCAAGAAAATTTGCCTTAGCGCCAAAATCTACATATACAAAAATAAAAAAATCCACCCTTTTGGAAGTATTTTCAAACATGCCCTGGATTTTTTCACAATAGTTTTACCTATCGTTTCAATCAGTCTTAGCCATATAACAGACTTTGTTTTTACATAAAATTCATTTCATGAAAGTAAAATAATACTATTAATAGACTATTACTATAATCACCAACAAAAATTCCTCAGGGAAATATAAACCAACTATTCTTTAACTTTAAGTCACACACATTAAGAAAACAATAACAATATCTCAAGAATTTCCACTTAACAAATAATATTATATATATATTTGGTCAAAATGGTGAAATGGAAACCATAAAGTAGTTGTAATATATCTCATTTGTTCCCCCCATAAGCACCAAAGATGAAAATGGACACCAACCGCTCTCACTTATCGACAATTCTAGTTTGGAATTTCTTTCAAGTATGAAATTAATATCCTATAATTTAATTAACACTCATTATACAGATGAAAAACCTCAATTGGCCATCCTAGATACAATGATAGCATATGTGTCTCATACAATTAGTTTTTTAGACTGCCCATAATTGAGTTATTAGGTTGTTAAACTAAATTCTACTGAAGAAAGTGACATAAAATTAGCAGAGACTAATGGTAGTGATTCTACCAATTCTGAGGCTTAATGATACGAATAGGTTAAATAATGTAAAAAAATTGTTGTACCTTTAGCACTTATTTCTAACCACTTCAATCTCCTTGTGATAGTTCTTCGAATTTTCCCTGAAGGGATTTACCTATAGATCCTTTTTAACACCAATGAACATTTCATTAGGTATAATCATGAGTCAAAACTAGTTCTTTTTATTATGTCAGTCTATAAACAGTTTCTAGGTTCAATAGCTTTGGCGTATGTTGAGACTACAAAAGGACCTAGAACTGCATATAACTAATTCAACACAAGTTTTAATGGTCATCTTATAGGACATGTAGTTATACCATTCACAATTACAAGAACAAGATGGAGAACTAAAGAATCATTCATGTACAAGGTTCTGACCTTTCTTTAATGGGATATCCTTCAAAATATATGGTCAAAACAATGAGGGAAAGAAGAAGAAAAAAACATACACATAAATGAGATTATGTTTCTTCCCAATGGGATTAAGAATAACATAGGGAAGTTAAGAGTTCACACCCTCAGTCAAGGTTACAATATCACATGCTTCATCTATTACCTTAAGGTATCCATGGAGGCATCCTGCATGTATGGGTTGAAACATTCTAGTGATAACCCAATTACAGGCCCAATCCCACTTCCACATTCTCATTCAGGTTTATAACATTGACCAAGTTACATCACCACATGGTTTTTACCAGCATCTTGAGGTATCCATGGTGGCACCTAGAGGAAGATTTGAACTTATGGCATAAGAATTTCATGACCCATTTGTACGTATTTTCAATTTTGGATCCAATCTCACCCCCATGTTCTTTAAAAGGATTACCAAAAATGGTATTCAATGTTAAGGTAAATTGGTAGTGGAACCCTTAATATTTTTCTAGCATGAACTACTAGAATATGTGAATCTCAACAAGATCTAAGTTTGATTATTTAATATTCAGGATCTCAAAAAGCTCTAAGATCTCCTTAACTAAAATTCCAATAGAATTTGTTCCTAGCTCTGCTCTAAATGAGTTCTATAAATCTTATTTATTCCCTCTAGAATCTGGATACAACTCATTCAGCATTGGGGGAAATACTATAGTAGATTTTAAAGAAAAGTGCCTCATGAAATTGCACTGAACCATGAACGATGGAACCTATATTGTATATGAATGCCATGACTTTCTCAGATTGATTGTATGACATTGTCAACCAACATGCCTTAATGTATTTGATATTTTATCGCTCTGTTCTTGACATCATTATTAAGCTTACAAATATGGGATATATTATGTGTGTATGTACATATAAAAGAAATAAGGAAGCCATTGAGGAATGAATCTACTATAGGTGTTCATTGTTAATAGCTTCATGGTGTGAACATGCTATGACTTCATTGGGATTAAGTATGTCATTGGAATTATTGGAAGCTCTAGATTTTCCTTGGTTGTACTTCACCATTACAAACAATAACTATAATAGGCCATGTAAAATCAACAAAAATTAAAACAATACTACTAACTTGGGAATTTTCTATTGATTCAACAAAAACAAGGGCAATATGGGACATGCATAAATTTTGACATAAAAAATTAATCAACTTTGGGTAGCCAAAATCCATAGTTGATTGAGGACTCAACTCTCACACTAGAGAACAATCTTCCAAATTTCCATAGGGGTCATTGGCTAATTGTATAGGTAACTAAAAACACAAATGAACAATGATAAATCAAGATCACGTGGTGAAAAAAAACAACTCATCTTGTTCTTAATTTTCATATTCACTCTGGCATAGTATTGTACCTCTCCTGCTTTCTAGGATGATCAAAACTTAATTTAAATTCACATATCAAAGATCACTTACAACATGAATGGATCTCTTCAAAATAAACATTTAGTGAAATAAAATCAAAATACACAAGAAAATATAAAAAACAAACACATGCTAACATAGCCCACAACTTTCCCCATGTCGGGTGTTAGCACTAGAATTGAGCCAAAGGTTGCAGAAGGTCCACTCCCAGGTAACAGCAGAACCACTTTTGAAGAGAGAACTAGCCTTCTGCTCTTCCAAGAGGGATCTCTCACCAAATATTAACAATGCCATATATGTACAATTGAAAATATAAATTGTTTGTGAAATTGGTTGAAACAAGACATAGAACCATTGGGCGATGGATTCAATAAGTGTAATAGAAATGAACAGAACTTATGCAAATGATTTCAACACAGAGGCAAGATATCCATTCAATCACATTCAAATTATAATTTGTCTGGTGGAAAAGAAGAACATGAACATACCATCACCACAGAGCATTGGAAAATGAATTCTGTATTAACTTTAGAAGAAAGATTTAGTGGATATTTGAAACAATAGATGGAGCATAGAATGTATGAATTTCAAATTGTTATACACTTATTTCAGACATGAAAGAAAACATAATGGGAGAGATAAACTGGAAAAACATTCACATGAGAAAGGAAGCAATAGACTTTAATACAAACAACACATGAATCTCTGTGTAAAATGCCAACCTCGGCTCTACAACGTTATTAAAATACTCTTGAAAGCATACCCTACAAAATTACATCAGTTCCAACCCTTTCTCCCTCTTTAGGAGATATATTTATACTATTTTGGACTTTCCCAATCTGAGGTGCGGGAATCAAAACTTGTTACAACTGAAAAACAACTTCTAACAAACTCTTAGGTGATACGTCGGCCACGATTTACATAAAAACTGAAAAATGAAATATGGATTGCAGGAGAAAATAAGCATGGGAGTCTTCTACGCTTCCATATGGTGAGTGACAGCTGTGCAAAGTTCCGAGAGAGGTGACAATTGGAAAGGGCATGCACACATAGAAAAATTCCCACATGCTATCATTGCCACTTCTATGGATGCATTTTGAGTTTGGCCAACTAGTATCGCTGAATGGATCTCCATAGGTCATGACTGGGTAGTGTCGCAACTTCCATGTCGAATGTTTGCACTTTGAGCTCCATCGTTTCTGGGTACAAAGTATCAGGGACTTCGACATAGGTGGCTTTCAAACCAAACAATAATTCAAATTCACCAGCCAACTTATCAAAAATGATCTTTTCTGACAATGATTGTTGCATGTCTCCAAACTTGTTGTTGTCTGATTGGCAATGAACCAGATGCTCACAATACATCTTTTGGAAAAATAAAGGACCCTTCTCTTTCTAGAAGAAAGGGATCCCTCTACCTACCAGCGGTTTGAATAGCCTGATAACCTCCTTGATTTTGTGCTCAATAACATCTATGTTGGCTTGTATAGTCTCCAACATCCTGTGCTTAGCAATTACCTTTCTAGCCCCAGAGACAACAACAGCCCTGTTTTGGATACCATACCGATTAGCCAAATCATTTGACAAGGAGCTTAGGAAAGCAACGGCATTTTCCACTGTTGCCATAGGTCTTTTCTATGCTTCCCCTACTACTGTCAGGACCTTTTTCTTGGCCTTTATCATAGCATTTTCCTGGTCTTCAATGAAATCTATATAAGTTCAAAACTTGTCATCCTCAATAATGATCTGATCCCAGATCAAATGTCTAGCACCTTGCAAGGAAAATTTACCGACTACCTATTGGCTTAACTTGGCATTTTGTTGAATCAGTCCTTGGCATTTCTCTTCCATCTTTTCCTTTTCTTGTCTCTCCTCTCCTTTTTCCTTTTCTAGTTCCTTGATCTGTTGCTTTAACTTAACAATATCTCTATCTTTCAAGCCTATCTGGGACATTGCTCTAGAAAGAGAACCAATGTCTATCTCTCCAGCTACACCTACGGACTGAATTGCACTCTTAGCACTCCTTCCTTGAAGCTCCCTTTCTTTTATTGCTAATATGGCTTTTAATTCTGCTTCACTTTTCTTCAAAAGCTAGATGTCTGCTCCCCACCACCTTTCCTTTTCTTCGAGCTTTAGCAGCTTGGATTTGCAGTCAGTAAGCTCAGCATTCAATGTCTCTTTCTCTTTTTCTAAATCAGCTAATTCTTCTATATGGGTGAGCTAGGTAGCGGGGATTTTCAACTTCCCTTTTAGTGTCTGGATCTCTTTCTCCTTATAATCGAGCAATTTCTAAGCCAAAAATCCATTATGTGCTGGTCCCTCTATTTGTATTGCTTCATTTTGCAAATTGTTGATTTGGGACTTGAGGGCTTTGTTCTCCACTCTTACCTTTTTCAAAAGATTCAAAGTCTTTGTTTTCCTTTCCTCTAGCTTGGACATCTGTATGGTGGCCTTAAGCAGTCTAGCATTCAAGATATCATCGGTTTCTTTGTTGAGGTGTATTATGTTAGTAGTGGGAACCTTTGATAGGTTCACATTAACCTCTGACACCTTATTTCCCATTTCCAAGTCTAAGTTAAGGGTGTCAGTGGCATGATCCCTTACAGTATTTAATGCCACATTTAAGTAAAGCAGTCGCGTTGCCTCGCTATATAGCTCTGCTATCTCTTTGAAATTTTTATCAACCCTTTCCTGGTAAGAGCCTAGCTAGTATTATTTAGATGCATGCTTGTTTGGATTCTTCCTGTCAAATACATATTATTGAATTTGTAATTTGGTTTCCTCGCGCTCTTCTTGTTTTTGGTTTTTTCTCCATATTATTCCTCTTCATATATCCCTTTGTATTGCCCTTTTTAACCTGCACTAAATATTGCCCCTATTCTATTTTCTCCCTTTTGGGCATGCTAGCCGTGTCCACCTCTTCAGTATCCATAGGCTCCATATCCCCTCTTTTCACTGAACTCGCTGAATAGCTGACAAATGATGAGACATCCCCAGCTATTGCAACTATTTTAGCCAATTCTCTTTACGGAGAAGCTATTCCTGGAAGGTGTGAGCTAGTGCTTCGTTCTATGCTGGTTTCCATCGAGGAAAGATTAGGGAAATCATCCCATTTTTTTGCTTCCCTGAGTTCGAGTATCTCAATGTATTCAAAAGGATTGCACTTGTGAGCCTTTCTCCTTTTGGAAATTATCTGATGAGGGTCGTAGTTTACCGCTTGTTCTAGAGAAAACCCCATGCCCCTGAGCAAGTTGGTAACCAGTGGCAAAGTAGCTCTGCTCCTAACTGTGTATGGTCCCACTTCCCAGGGTAAAATCTATTGAAATATTGTAACTTCGAAGAATATTCTATATGTATCTTTTGTGGTCCCCGATGGTCCTACCGGGAGAACCACGTGTATTACTTTGTATCCCGATGCCTCTAATTGGAAGAAGTAATAATATTCATGTGGTAGTCCCCTCTAATTGTAAAGGTGTATTACTCTCACTTGTGTAGCGCATTAGTAGAGGAGAGAACAGTAGCTAGAGAAGGAGGAGGATCAGGCTTTGATCTCCTTTCTGGTTTTATCTTTTGTCTTTTATCTTTTTGGGGCATCTATATTGAGGAAGCTTTTGCTGGGTTTTTTCCCTTTAGGGTTTTCCCAGGATAAATCTGTGTTGTTCTTGTGATTATGTTTCTTTCAGTGATCCTGCTTATATGATTTTATTATGAAAATGAAATGAAATACTGATGTATTATCTAAGCATATGAAAATTTAACATGGTATCAGAGCCACCTTGAATAGGACAGCTTTCACAAGGCAAAATAGCTCTCCGTATCTCCCCGAAATAAATTAGGGCTTCTTGCTGAAGAGGAATTTTTTAATGAGCTTGGCATAGGATTTCTCTCCTCGTCAAAATATAATTTTAGAGACCTGGATCAGAATTTTTTGTTGAGTGAAAATATGGGAAAGTCAAACCCTAGTTTGACCCCGAGCTAGAAAAACCCTAAATACTAAAAATGCTAAGTTTTGGTACATTCGCTATATCCCAAGATTGGCGAAGGTGCAGGAGCTGAAAATCACAGAGGACGAAGATAAAATCCTGATGTACACTGTATCCAAAATTAAGCCTCATATTCGCTCTATTCGGGGAGATATGATCCCTCCAAGTTAAGGTTCCATCCTCTTCCATAATTCATCCCTAAACAGGACACCTGGGAAACATTTCTATATCTTGGGATACAGAGGTCCAAATGGAATTCCTGAAGATTTTCCAGAAATAGCACTAACTTTAATTTCTGTGGTCTGAATTTTAGAACCCGAATATGAACCAGTGACACGTGGCATGCCGTACAACTTCGCTGTTCTGAACAGTCCTGTAACAGGTCACCTTGGGAAAATGATCATAAATGCAAATTGGTGAAACAAATTCTGATGAAACATGTGGTGTTGGATTAGGTACATGCGAGTTTACCTCAGTGTCAAATTTCAGACACATAGGAGCCGTAATTTCGGATATATCATAGAAAGAGTGACATGCATTTCTGCAGAAGAAATTGGAAAACTAGGGCTTCCTGTTCCGGGAGCTTCCCTCCACTGTTTTCAGAAAAGGAGTACATTGGACAGCTCCATTTGAAGAGATATATATTTCTATCCAATAAGATCTAAAATATTCCAAGTTTTGAAAATTAGGTTTTCTCTGACAAACCCTAGATCAGCCCGCTCCAGAAGCAGGATGGACACCTCAAATCGGTAAGATCTAATCTTTTGCTATTTGCATTTGAGGTTCTCATTTCAAAGTGATCTATCACATAAGATTGATGATAAGAGTGGTGAAGTTGACAAATTCCAAGCATGGAATTATTTGATCTCTTTGAAGAAAATGAATTGGACACCTACATGAGTAGAGAGGTTCCAGTTCTAGAAGGAGATGAGGCTCAAAGCCTTACACAAGAAGAACTTGATCAAGGCCAAGAAGATCATTGTTGATTCAATCATGGATCAACTTGTATCACAAGTGTCTTCCCTAAAGACACCGAAGATTTTTGATTCCTTGATCAATATATTTGAAGATAAGAACATAAATCATAAGAGGGCTTTGAGAAAAATAGTTGAAGAATGTGAAGATCCAGAATGCAGAACATCTTGAAGCGGTAGAAGAAGAAGCGAAGAATGCAGAAGTGGTGATAGACACCTTTAATGGTCTCCATTCAAGGAATGTGTGCCAGAAGGAAGTAATTACTTTCAACAGACTCTGGGAAGAATAAGAAGAAGCTCGTCTCATAAGAAGAGAAGAAGAAAGATGGGAGCAATTGAATATCAAGCTCTCACCATTCAAAGAAGATCCCTTAAGTGATGAGGAATATGAAGAACTCAATTCTTAAAGAACCTCTTATCCATCTTATCATTTGGATAAGAAATGATGATTTCATGAATGAAGAAGATGATGAAGCAGAATGATAAAGAAGGAGTCTACCCACGAAACAAACAAAAGATAAGTATTCAATTGTCATTTAATGATATTGTTTTGTTATGCATTTGATTATATTCAGTTGATGTGTTATGCATGATATATTGTTTGCATTAATGACTGTATACTACTAATATGCATGTGATGGGTAAGTAACTCATGGTTCTATACAACTCTCCATTGCTACTTATCTAGAATGAACCTCTTTGCTAACATATTGGATTAGTGCACAATCTCAATGTTGTCCTGGTAGAGATGGAAGGCATCTAGGAAGTTTCTGTGAGATATGGATGAATGTTGTATTGGCTAAAGAGTT
>LPNX010066025.1:342742-360463 GCA_001517045.1 Pseudotsuga menziesii | reverse complement strand
GCATATGTTTTATGAAATAGTTCTAACCATGCAACTGGTGCATTTGAATTGTAGGAAAGGTCCTGTACAACCTCCTACAAGAAAAGAAGGATGAGACTTTTTTAGAAGAACAAGTGATGACAATTCAAGATTCACTCCAATAAACATGAATCCGAATCTTCCAGGTTCAGAGACACCATGACGGAAGAAGGAGCTTCAGAAAGCGATAGATCCACCTCGAAGGATGAATACCACCATGGGTATGAGAGATAACTCAAGATGAAGAAAAGAATGCTATGAAAGAAGCTATGATCAAAGAATAACAGTTGATCATGGGGAATGATGTATACGATATGATTTCGAGACATAAAGGGAAGTACGTAGTATCTTCCATATGGATCTACAAGAACAAGTGTACAAATAAAGGTTCGTAATTTCCCTCAAAAAGAATAGACTATGACATGACATACTCTATTGACCAGTATATATCAAGCATAGAACCACCTATACATAATGAAGAAGGAAGATGATACTCAACTTCAGGGGGAGTGACTGTAGAAGATATTTGAGTTCGACATGGTACGACATGATGGACAACTTCCTGCTGGATTGAGACTTTACCAAGAGTAAAGTGAGTTCCAACCTTTAATGTTGAATGCAGAAGACTAGCATATGTTGATGACCTAACAAGATGAACTCATGGAAGATGTTATGATGAAAGAATACTAGAATGATGTATGGGATATAGTTCCCAAACCAAAAGGAAAGAGTATTGTATCCTCCAAATGGATATATAAAATAAACCATGCAGCTGACAGAAGAATCGAGAAGTATAAAGCAAGATTTGTGGCCAGAGGTTTCTATCAGAAAGAGGGAATTAATTATGAAGAGACACTTACTCCAAGAAGAAAGGTACACTTCTTTCATAACTATGATGGTAGTTGCTTCCATGATGAAGTGGTATTTACACCAGATGGATGTGAAAACAACTTTTCTAAATGGTGTGATCAAAGAAGAAGTATACATAGAACAGCCACAAGGATTTGAAGTTGAAGATAGACATAATCACGTATGCAAATTGAAGAAGGCCTTGTATGGCCTTAAACAAGCCCCTCGAGCCTGGTATGAAAGGATAGACAGTTTCCTGTCAATTATGGGATTTACCAAGAGTAAGGCTGATCCGAAACTTTATCTCAAAGTTGTAGATGATGAACCTGTCATCCTGTTATTATATGTAGATGACTTATTCCTGACAGGGAATAAGAAACAGGTCATGGAAGGCAAGAAGAAACTATTAGAAGAATTTGAGATGAAAGACCTCAGGTTAATGCATTACTTCCTAGGTCTAGAAGTATGGAAAATTTTAGAAGGAATCTTTCTCAACCTGGGAAAGTATGCAGTAGAGATATTGAAGAGATTCAATATGTTGGAGTGCAAAGCCATGGCCACACCCATGGACTCCAACCTGAAGCTATTAGCTGATGACTCATCAGAGTTAGTGGATGCAACTCATTACAGAGACAACTCCAGAGACAATCCAATGTAGGGAAGAACAGGTGGATGGCCACGTGGTTGAATGTCTGGTGGTATTATTGAAGAAGGCAGTGAATAGATGGGAAAAAATTAGAGGCAAGTTCTATTACTGTTAATGTCATCATGTAGGGGGGGAGTATCATAGAGGATCCATTCACTCACACAATGTAGATTGAGTTAAAGGACCTATGGTGGATTTGGAAACCAACAAATCAAATGATGAAGCATGATTTAATGGAATGAGCTTACAATTTAATAGAGAGGCTACATGGTAAAAGACACTCGACTCTGTGGTGGGTAGACATGGGGAGAGAAGTGGTGTGGAATTTGGTTGACACAAGAAGAAGGCATCATATCTCCAGCAAGCATAGTCCATCGGCATCCTATATCGGGTATGGGTTAACAATGCCAAAGAAAGGAACATCAAGGATCACATGTGACTAATTCCATGAAGATTGCAGTCAAAGCAGCAAAGAATTACAAAGAAACAATTCTAGAGGTGGTGCATAACAAAATTAAAATGGTTGAATATGAAGCCAATGTAGAACATGGGTTCATTAGCAATGAGAATAATTTTGTTGAGTTACAGAATTGGGTCAAATATCCAGGTTACACCTCAACCAAGGAGACTCTATTTCAGTGTACCATTGAATTTTATTGGTTAATGGATACTGTAATGGGAAATCCCTTTTCAAGAGAGGGAAAGCTTATGCCAAAATTTTAATGTAGTAAGATGCCCTCCAAGACGAGCTCCAAAATATGGAAACAAGGGCAAAGGCTATCAATAACATGCTTAACAGAAATGAAAAATATCTAGGAATCAACCTCAAACCATTTTCTAGAGATGAAAAATCCCCGAGTTATCCATCCTTCATTCCATCATATTATGACATCAAGCAAGAGTAGGTTTCGGGTTCTAGTTCTAGGTTTCAATTATTGTCATAGATTGTTATATTTTAGTAAGACTAGTGCTAGCACTTATTTTATTATGTTGTAAAAGTGGTACAGGAATAGTCATATGCTTAGCATATTCACTGAAAACACTCAAACACTATTTTATAGCATGGCTTCCCCTCAGGTCAGGAATAAAGATAGATTTTTTGTTTACTGTGGGATGGCCTTGTTTCCCATAGGGCATACAAGCAATAGAAGTCTTGTAGTTTTTTCTTAATAATGGTAATGAAAGGATTCTATAGTTCTAGCTTACAAAAAAAACCATTTCCCATAACTTTTTTCTGTCAATGTGAGCCACTTCACAGAAACGTCTCTATACTCCTCTCTGCATCTTGACCAAATCTAAGTCAATGTGATGTTATCCATCACATGAAAAATTTTGTGACTTGTCACAACATTAATAAAAAAAAGTCAATGTCTTATTTCTACTCTTATGACTCACATGCGATGGCATTGGGAGAATAATTTCCTCTCAATATGTGGAATACATTGGTAGGATACCCAACTTGTCAAAGTAAAGAAGAATTACATAACTTTTGTTTGTATATATGCTTTATGTTTTCATAGAAAAATTCCCTCCAAAAGAGTCATAAACTAAAAGAAATTTTCACGAAGTATTAAATCATGTCGACTTGTAATAGAAATTTGTATTAAATATTTTCATCTTGTAGGAGAGATAAAGGCACATTTTATGAAAATGACCTTTCAAAAATTGATTGAAATTTGAAAATAAAAATAAAATTGCAATGAGATAGATCTAAGGGTTTCCCATTAGAAATCCCAGCCTCTTTCCAAGAACTCTTGGAACCCTCCTATCCAGGCAGAGCAGAATCCATTCAATACAGTGACCAACAAAAAATAAAAATTAGAGGTCCAATCCCACAACACCCAAATACATCCTAGGAAATACTGGCCAAGGAAGGCTCCAATAGATTTAAGGCTCAAAAAATCTAGTTGATTTGCAGAGTTTCTTGTAGAAAAGGGAACATAATAAGTCCCAGTTCAAGAAATAGTTTGGGAATCCAAATAGGCTTCTCAAGTCGAGGTATATAGGGAACTACCTTTGGAGAAAGAGGCATCCCAATATTAGGAGATACCTTAGCATGTTCCAACTACGCCATTTGTATCTCCTACATATGCTGGAACATTGAAGCAATATTTGTATTTTTCTCCTCCCCTTACAAGGGGAAAGAAGGTAATTCAAGATTCAAGAGAAAAAGAAACTAATTAAAAAATTAATTTGTGCACGCAGAGAACCTTGCACTCCTTCTGCGGGCAGGATTCATCTATTTGGATTAGGTTTTTTTGTATTGCGAGGTTAATTTTTTGTGTGCACAGTTTGTAAAACTTGACAGTTGCAGCCATCATATAAATCAAGTAGTTAGTAAGTGTAATACGCACTCTGTGGTTTCTTTATTGTCATAAATCAAAATTTTAGTTCCTCAGATACAAAATTTTAAAAATTTTGTATATATATGTTGACCATTTCAACCACAAACTTTTATATAGAATTTAAAGCCAATAATTTATGTTTAAAAAAATCATGCATTCATTCCTTCTATATCTGATGACAAAAATCTTGACCTCGAGAGAACCCATGACTAGATGAATACACTAACTTGGGAAAATCTGTGTGGATGCCATCCAAAACTCTAGAAATTGACCCAATTCATTACTAAAGTGGTGTACTAGAATTTATATTGAAAGGAATTTCATGGCGCAAACTTAGAATCCTGAATCTTTTGTATGAAAATACCAAGATTTATATATGCACACTTTTTTTCTGGAACAACAACCTTCAAACGAATCCCTAATCAATAGAACTCTGGCCGCATCACACCACCAAGACGATTCCGTGTAACTTCAACCCTAATTTGGATAAATTCCATAGATTGATTCAATGCAGAGAGCTACCAATGATTTGCAAGTGCTGAGATGAATGATTCTCTTTCTCAGTTATATTTTGAAATGTCATTCCTTGGTCATCAATGATTTGGTGTTCTCCTTAAGTTGTGATATTGGACCACAGTTCTAATCTGAGCATTCCTCAAATGGTACACCTACGATATGACTTGAGAATCTCCACAATAAAAAAAAATACTCTTTCATCCCTTAGTATATTCCTCCTCTCTTCAGAGATTGGTTGATCATCCTTGCATCGAGCCCCTCCAGGAAGGATAAGGTAGTCGAGGAGGGATTAAGGAAGCCAGACCTACATATTGGGGCAGAGGTTTTGTTCATTGTTGTTTTTGCATTTTGTTTTTGTTTAATTTTTAATTTTTATATTTATTTATTTATTTTTGTTTATTTTATATATTTTTCTTTTATATGATTCTTTTTAAGAAGACTAAACATTTTCCATTTTCAAATTTCTTATTTTTCATCACTTGGGACCGAGATTGTAATTTTGGATTGATGATGATGATGTAAATGATGTTTTACCTAGTACATAAATCATTTTATCCTTGATCCTAGTGAGTTTGACCCTCATTATTCACACATGTGCCACTTCCCTCCCTTTTAGGGCCATTGCAACTTGTGACACAAAAGTCATGTTATAAAAAATTAGCATATCCCCAAGCTTAAATTTTTCCCCATTTCCTGAATTCTTATCACGACTTAATTCATAGGTGTTTCTTTTCATTTCTAAGTATATGCTTAATCTAGGCAAATAATCCATTGAAACATTGTTAGAGGACATGATGGAACTAGAAGAGAAGATGAATACAAAGACATGGTTTTATTGACTAACAACTGAAGATCTGATTTCCATGGGTAAAAGATCCTTTAAATAACGATTTAATATGTGATTCAGTATAAATGTTGATAAAGAAGGAAAATATTGTTGAAAAATGGGAAAGCAGATTCCATTGAAAAATGGGAAAGTATATCAGTATTATTAAATATATAATTATATGTGCTTTATTTACAATGTCCGTTTAATTAAAAAACTCTATATAATAATTATTAGTGCATTAAAAGAAATGTTGTTTCAATGATGTAGGGTTAATCTTTCCAATGAGATTGAGATCCCATGTCACAAAATTTGAGTAAAGTGGAGATACAAATTTCCAAGAGATAACTGGGATATGGGTCTCAATTTCATGCATTTGGCGTCAAGGGAATCTACAAATGAAGAGAAATAAGCATGCGTTAAGGTTGGTCAATAATATCCCACACAAATGATCTTTTGGGAGATGGTGTGACCATCAAAATGAATATAGTAGATGCCCTAGTGACATTCTCAAATACTATTCTTACCTTATTTTGAGTATAGGAATTGAACAATGCAATTGATATAGTAGATGGTGGGTCTGATTATATTTTCATCTTTTTGATTGAGAATCCGTATAAAGGCTTTGATCATCAAAATTATAAAAGATGAGTAGGAATTCATCATAGGTGGAATGAGTACATGGAAAGAGATAGACATTTCCCTAATATTTTCAAAGCACTTAGATCAATTCTCTCTCATTTAAGTGAGATAAACTTCTTTCTTAATGCGTAAATATAAAGCATACAAATAGTGAACAAAGTTGGAAACAACACTAAATTATTTATGTGGAATCGTCCACAGCATAAAGAAGACAAACTTGTACCCTAACCATATATTAACCCTTGCATGCATAGCCTAACCCAAAATATGGTCCAAAATGATGAGTCTGCCCACCCATGACATGACACTTGTCACAAGAACACCCATTACATTAATGTTGGTGTGAGGAATATTGATGAATTGGAGTGTTGAAGAAATGACAAATATGATAGAGATAAAACTCACCCATAAAGCTCACTCTTTCCTATCATCCTATAGTGATAATCATATCTTCATCCAAGACCAAGATGAGAGGATCAGATCTATCAAATGCACAAATATAGAAATATACAAAACTTCTTGATCCCATAATACAAAGCCCATGGTATATCATAACAATCCATGCAAGGCCATCAACAATCTATCATTATGAGAATCCCTCTCATGCACTTCAAATCCTTTGACAATTGAAAATTAAAAAAAAACAATTAGATAATAACACAACATAAGTCAAATATTAAACCATAAAGAATCATTGTATACATGTCCAAAGACATGTATCTATATTCAAAATTTGTCCAATTTTTTTGGAGACTACGAAGGAAGAAACATTCATATAAGTTTTTTTCTACAATTCTATCAATTAACACAATTAAAAAATACAAACAGAATTCAGTATAAAAAAACTCATTGCAAATGAGGCTACAAGTCATGAGGCCATTTCCTTCCACCATGACCCTGGCCTCTGTATCATGCCTCTCTACACCAGTTAAAAGAATCAATTAATGAAAAAATAGAAAGGACTAAAATTAATTCCATTCATGCTGGATAAGAATGTCATCAACTAATGATATCATTGTGAATATCTTGGGAAATGGAAAATATTTTCTAGGAAGAAAAGCACTCAATTAGACAACCTAGTTAAAGTAAACAATGAGAGATGGGATGGATGTACTTGTAGTAATCATAGTTGTAATTAATTTAGATGTTAATAAGATAGATGAAGCTATATTTTCTTCAATATTGGATGGAACAAGGGGGGGTGCATCATTTAGACTACTGTAGGGAAAAATGTGTAGCCAGTGTATGGGTGGAATGGAAAAGGTGGTTGGGGGGGTTGGGTGGTGATACATCCCTATGGGATGTAGTAACCTATGAATTACCTTTTGTATATTGGGTTATATGGAAGGAAGAGAATGACACCACCTTAGTTGCAACTAGCATTTACTGTATTGTTAACCAATGATTTTGGAAGAGTCAGATCAAAGTGAATTATCGTGAATTTTAAGAGTCAAGACTCAAGAGTCAACTCGAACTGGAACCATAACTAGAAATCAATTTTTAGTATAATGGTTTATAAATAATTCTTAAGAAATAAATAAAACGAGGGGATAAATTATGGGTTTATATGGAAGGAAGAGCATGACACCACCTTAGTTGCAACTAGCATTTACTGTATTGTTAACCAATGATTTTGGAAGAGTCAGATCAAAGTGAATTATCGTGAATTTTAAGAGTCAAGACTCAAGATTCAACTCGAACTGGAACCATAACTAGAAATCGAGTTTTAGTATAATGGTTTATAAATAATTCTTAAGAAATAAATAAAACGAGGGGATAAATTGTGGTGAAAAAAAGTCTCTTTTAGTCATATCGTAGATGTTGGATGATTCTTGTCACAAGGGGTTTCACAAGTTGGTTAAATGAGTTCAATGATGTTCTCCCCACCAGTTTGTTTCAATACCTTCCAAGAAGTGGCATGTTTAGTATAAATCGACATGGTCATTTAAGCAAACCTTGTGGTGACAAATAATTAAATACAAGATGATGTTCCAACTTTTAGTGAGGTGTTTGATGCTTTGTACTAGTAAATAATTAAAGAAACATTCCTCAAGAGTTTCATTTGGATGATTTATTTAGGTATTAAGCCTCAATTGAGATTAAAGTTACATGAGAATATATGAAAATCAAGAGCTCTTAGATATTTATTTATATCTAAAATAGTTGTACAGATACTACCCTAAGGAGAGAGCATTTTTAGTTGGATGTGCATGTGTTGTATATTGGATAATTTGATTTTGTTGAGTTATGATCTAGTGGTTGGATACTTATTCGATTGGATGGTGAAAAATTTGAACACTAGATACCCAAAAACACACTCAAATCATCGACATTCACATAATAACAATTTTTTCCTAATCCCTTGGTAGACCCCTTCACACCAATCCACATGGCAGTCGACATTCCAAAGAATACTACCTGAGGTTTACGGTCATCATTACCAATACATGGTAAAATATAGGGAGGTGAAGGGAAAGAGGGAGGTGGTTATAAATATATAGATATCATTGGCTGAGAACTTATAACTTTAGGGAGAGAAACAAAATAAATATAATGGACTATGGGGATGGGAATGATGTCATCATGTAGTTTGTATTTAGGTCATATGAGGAGTCTGTATCATGCAGTCTAGATTTAGAATCTTTGGGATTGACTTTTTCAACATATCTTTGAGATAATGTCCTTGATTTGATCAAATATCATCTTTTTTAGGTTAGCCAATAAAACTTGGATTTCAATCTTTTCCAAGGAATTCAATTTTGAGTCTAGGCATCAAAATATTTTATACTATGTTGATGCCTCTCCTAAAAAATATCAAAGTTGAGAGCCAAGCAGTGTTACCTAAAACATTTCCTTCATGCAACAAAATAAAAAATTAATATAAAGGGAATATTTGGTGTACATGTGTTGCAAGGAAATCATTATGAGGTTGTGTGCATCAATGATGGATCTCACTACACCACATTACCCATGAAAATGAATATTTGTCCCACATGTTCCATAGGTACAACATTTTGATTTTTTATGGATTATGTGTGCCTCTTGGGGAGTAAAAGAATATTTTACAGGTTATGGACTATGGACATGATCCCAAAACACCACACAAGCCTTCTAAAGGAATATTTGGACTATACTTGTTGTATGAGTGCTATTTCAAGGTTTTGCGCATTGGGGATGGTTATTGGGGTTGTGTGAATGGTGAGAGGAGGAACATCAACATCTTAGGGCCTAAAAGAGGATTTTGTAGATCATGGACCATTCACACAATCCAAAACCACTACAAAGGCCTTGTAAAGTGAATCTTTCTAGGTTTTGCACATCAAGGATGTCTCTCACAACCTTTATCATTGTTTGGGAATCAAATTTAAGGTTATAGACCCTGTAATATGATTCTTTGTGTCTAGGGTAGTAAATATGTTTACTATATCCTACTCATATGATAAAAATTCCCTATGTAGGCCTTATGTGGTAGTCTAGGGAATTTCAATGTTATAAGAGTGCTAAATAAAATTTACTTGTCCACCCCATGTATTTGGGTGCTTCTAGTAATATCCCCTAAAAAATTGGGCCAAGGTTGTACTCATAAATTTACTCTTCCCATTGGTCTAGGGATGAAAATAAATAGAATGCTTTAGATATGTATCCATTCATTGCTGCAATATTTCCCAAAACTTGCCAAGAAATATAGAGTCTTGATTAGGAACTGTTGAACTTGGGAAACAAAATGTACCCATATATTTTCAAAGAATAATTAAATTGCTTCATGGTCTACAATGGTATTATTTTGATGTCCTACTCACATGAAAAAGTTCCCATTTATAAGGCCTACACAGTGGATAAGGACCTGTTGATGCCTAGAAAAATCCTAGGTACCGACAGTAGGGATTCTCCCCAATAACCGTTCACAATTAGATCGTTTATTTTTTGGAATGGGGAATCTATCCAGTGAGTGACCTAAATACCATAGAATTAAATAAAGTTTTAATTTTTTTTTACTGGTTGTGACCCAGTTTAACATTTCTATAATTTTATATTTTATGATGAAATGTAAGTGCCTAGACTAAATGCAAGTGACTGATGAGTAAGAGCCTCACTAGATATGCATAGGTTATTACCTCCTATCTTACCGCTCTTACCTCACAATAACTTCTACAAAATAAAAGAAACATATAATCTATTCTAATATATTCTCTCTAACCTATCCCCAGTGGAGGAAAATTATACTTAATTAAGTAATGTACTATAATTATGTTAGTGGAATTCTACAGGTAGCTGTCAAATTCTACATACATAATTACAACAATAAAAGATAAACAAATGTATATTTGTTTTAATAACACATTCATTACTCATTCATTTGCACAAGATTTCTAATAGAAAATAAAATCATTCATAAACTGCAGAAATAATTCAACAAGTTGGAACAATCTCACAGTTATGTAGCAAGCTAAAACAGAAATAGTTCACATTCAGCAATCCACATCATCCATCTGGAAACTCTTACATTCCTTCCTCCAACAAAATTGGGTTCTATTTATTTATGAAAGAAGTTGTTCTCATACAAATAGCTTCAGCATATGTACGCTAGAAAAAGTCCTTTCACATCTCTATTCTACCCCTATTTATAGAATTTACATATGACTTTTTAGCTACCCTAGCCTCTTAAGCTTCCTTGACAATTCGATTGCAAATTTTTTTCTTCTAGTGACTTGCACTAGGAAAATAACAATAGAATAAGATAATCTACAAAAATTTCCACATGTACACAAGTCAAAACCTAGGAGGGCCCAACTGATCTTCCAATAAACACTTTCCATGCAACAACTTCTTCTTTGATGACTCAATAGTCCACTGTCTCTAGAAACAATGCAGTTACTTCATGTTTTTCTAGCTGGGATTCTATTTCTCTTAGCTTTGGTGAAGTCTGCCTCAACAACTCCTCAAAGAGATATTTATGGACCGAAGCTTGCACAACCCATATTTCGATTGATTCCTCACCAATGTTTTTGATCTTTTGAATTCTTTGCTCATCTGTCTGCAACTTGTCTTGGAAATTCTTAAAATGTTGATCTTTGTCTGAAAAATTATGAAACGGATTTGCTACTGAAGATTGACATTTATTGTGTGTTGTGCAAATCTTCTTGTATAATTTCTTACACTTTTCCACTGTATTTTCAACTACTGTGTTCAATATTTATGCTTCTCTATTGTTGAAATCCAAGAGTGCCAACTCCATATTCAATCCTCCTGTAGTCTTTTGGGTCATGTTGTCAAGCAACGATGCATTGGTTCCAATCCAAGCTAACTGACTTTGCACAAGTTCTTTAACTTCTAATAACCTTTTTTGGAACTCCCATGAGTTGTTTGTTATCTCCGTTAGTCTAGACTATATCTGCTTAATATTATATACTTCTTCTTCTGCTTATATACTTCTTCTGCAAAAGAAAAGCTTGAATTTGGAATGGAGTAAAATTGACCTTCTTTTCATTAGCTATTTTGAGTTGTTTCTCTAACAGGTTGTTCTGTGTTTCTAATTATTTTGCTCATTCGTTGGCTGCATTTTTCTGCGTTTCCAAATCTGACACCTTGCTTTCGAGGTCTCTTTTTTCTCCCTCAATGATTGCACTTGACGGTATTAGTGCATCCTTATATGACTCTAGATCTTGGCATGCTTCCCTGAGTCTTTCAAAAGATGACAAACTATCATCATAATTCCTCTTCAATTGTTGTCCTTCTGTTCTTTCTCTTACCATAGTTTATTTTAGCTGTTTCATTTTCTCTTTGTAATATTCAACATCCTCGCCCATCCTACCAACATTATTTACATTGGCTTGTGTTGTTGCTACACTTGCCATCAAAAGAATTCGAGGATATTCATTTGTCCCTTGAGTTTAGACTGCTAAGGGAAACTTGGCTTCCTATCATTCACCAAATGACTCTAGACTGGTAAGGGAAACTTGGCTTCCTGTCATTGTGCTACTTAATGGGACAAAAGAATCCACCTGATTATCATGGGCTTGGTCTTGCTGCAGATTCTCCATGTCCTAATATTCGTGTTCTTTCCTTTTTAGTTCTTCAGCTTCCTTATTTGCCTCTTCTCTTATCCTGTCAACTGCTTCCTTTTTCCTCGTTATCAACCCAAATGGCACTTCTCCGTCCGAGTGCCGACATTTATATGTTGGCACACAAAAGGAAATTTATGGATTGAAGGTTTCCTAAAACACTATAGATGGGCATGTTATGAAATACATTCATTATCCATCCAGCTTGCCACTTTTACCTTTTAATATTTCAATTGTTGTACGTGCATTTTCCTATATGCAACCCGCATACATATGCAACTTTTCCTACAGCATGTTGCGTACTGTACGTGAGTATTTGTCATTGCAACCTGCGTACAGATCTGTACGCGGCTTTCCCTTAGAGAAACTCACGTGTCATACGCAGTTTGCTAGTATCAATACTCACGTACGCTTTCCTTTGACATTAAAAATAATAAATCGTGATTATTTGAGATTTGTTAAGCCCTTAACTATAACCATCTTAACTGTCTCAACCTCCTCAACCCTCAAAACTGCCTTATTTCACTAAGTATAAATAAAGGACTTGGGGACGATATTAATGAATCATACTTGGAGAGCAAAGTTATGCTGGTGGTATCTATTCAGAAGTCTTTGGAGCAGCAAAATTTAGAATCATTTGGTTGGAGAGGAGTCCTTGTCTCAGGCATTGGGTTGTAACCTTAACTCATTCACTATTGTTAATAAAGAGAATCCTTATTCCAAATGTGTTTTGAATGTCTTTCATGTATCATGGTTTGATGAATATTTATGATTAAGAACTCTATATACTATTTATCTAACATGTCCTATATACATGTATAAGCTTGCACTTGGAGGATTTTGCTCTTTACAAGTGAAGGAGAAACACCCCTGAAAGCTTTGGAGGAGAAGCAGAGCGGAAGAAGACAAAGCTAGGACCAGCCGTCATGAATCGAGTGAGTCTATCCTATCTTCTTGTTTCCTTTTTGTACTTTAAAGTTGATTTCCTGAAAGTTTTAAGAGTATGTTGGTGACACCAAACCTTCGTTTATAAGGTGTTTATTCTTTACCAACAGAACTGGTGACTCCATTGGCGACCCTAGACTATTGTAGGTTATTTCTGTTACCCTTGACTAGTATTTCCCTCTAGTTTGTGTGTGGTATCTTGTCTTGGTTCATGCTTACCATAGTATTTGAAGGCCTTGTGGATTTTCCTTCTTTTTGAGAAAATTTTGTACCTATACGCGGGTTGCTCTTATACACAGTCGCATATAGAGGCCAGCGTACGCGAGTTGCTCTCTAGGGCAGTCGCATACAGTACACGAGTTGCCCTTATACACAGTTGTGTACAAGCCTTGAAATAGGGATTTTTCGGCTAGGTTTTGCTTGTCCCTATCCTTTCATGATTCTTGTTTGTTAGTTGGTCTTCCTTATAAGCATTGTGTTGTTAGTTTGATGACCTTGTTGGCCACACCTATGCTTTCCTGTAAATCCCTTGAGTTTCTTTTGTTTGGATTGTCTTCTATTTTCATTTTGAATTAGGTTTGTCTATTTGGGTTATAGGTTCAAGTGTAGGTTGTCTGAATCCATGATCAGGGTTCTAGACATTTTTTATCCTAGTCTATTTTTGGATAGTGATTGGTGTGCCACTTGCCTTTGTGTGATCTCAGTGTTTTACTTACATTGTGTCCGCCCAAGCTATGGTTCCAAGTCTTCCTTAGGTGGTTGATTTCTTGGTCTTTTTAATCCATTTACTTCACTTTGCTCATTTTATACAGTTTGTTTAATTCAAGCATTCTCAAGTTTTTTGTGCATTTAGGTGCATAGTAGTTGTCTATTTGCTTTTGCTTACATTACTTACTTGCATTAGTTGATAGGTTGTTTTTCTTTTGCATTTATAAAAGAAAAAGATAAAAAAACACACATGTGCTTTATATACATGTAGATTAGGTTTTTAGTCTAGATTGCATGGCATATCATTGTTTTTGAAAGAAAAAAAAATTCGATCTTTTTTGGCTTTCCAGTTTTCTATTTTGAAAAAAAGAAGAGAATAGTTTTTACTTTTTGCATTTCATTTCTCTTTGCTTAGTCATTTTGTTTCAACTTTCGGGCAAAACACCACATAAGTTTCACACCATTTACCCTCTGACTAAAAATAACCCTTGAAATAAACGATATAATTTAAAAATTATTAGTAAGTTTTATTTTATAGGGTCATACACCAACTAGCTCACGCTAGACTTGTGGGATAGGGAGTTTAAACTCCCCACAAGTATAAAATTTCAGACGTAGTTGGCCAATCACTAAGTAAACCCTTTTCTACATTGATTGTATCTAGGAACCTCCTCTCAAATGGGAGTTAAGCACGAGGCTGCATGGAGACTTGAACTAAGGAGATAAACCTCTGATTCCTTGTCAAAGCATAGACCAAGGTTTTTGCACATCTGGGGATTCTGTCTTAGATGAGGTTTCAAGCTTTGCTACTCTGCCCATGCATACGAAACAGGCTTGCGACTATCCCCCCAAACTATCAATATAGTTAAGGTATCCTTTAGTCTCTTTGACATCTAGGGTTCATACACAGGTACACCAGAAGGCTATTTCTGGTTGACCTTGGACGGGTTTGGAAGGTAACCCCAGTAGAAGGTGTGAGAGGGCGGTGGGTGATTCCTCTGCTTGTGCCTAAGAACATATACATGGATGCCAAGTAATTGTCTATCATCTTTCTTCTAGAAAGTATATCTTATAGCTGTTTTTCTATTTTGGCTTTAGGAATTTTTAGTGAGTGTTGTGTGGTTTGTTTCTACTTAGTGTGCCTTTAGGTGTATCCTTTGTAAGTTTGGCTGCCTGTCAACCTCAGAATCTGTCTTATTATTTGAAACTATGGCTAACAACCCTTTGAACACCAACCAAGAGATCCCCATGCTGGGAAATCCTTGTACTATTCCACTCACAAGGAATGTTGGTGTTCCCTTGATGGCCACCCTGAATCTACCTGGATTCACCCTAGGGCTACCGGTGTGGTTGTTTTCCACTCCAATTGTCCTGAATGCTCCTGTTGCTTCTCAACTAATCTCTTTATTTCAAGGGCATCAAAACATTGCTTCCCCTTCACCTGTAGTTAATTCTCCTACTCCTTCTACCTCATGCAATGAAAGTACTAATACTAGTAATCGATAGTTTAAAAGGAGTAAAAAAAGAAGGAATAGGAAGAAGGCACATAAGCAAGGGGGCACCCGTTCAACCTATGCAGGTCATGTTGGACCTAGTCTCTTAGCCTCTGTAAGCCATGCTGGGGGCAGTCTCTTAGCCTCTGCAAGCCATGTTGGGGGCAGTCTCTCAGCCTCTATAGTTCATGCTGAAGACAATTTTTCAGCCACTGCAAGTCATGTTGACACTGTTGAAAAGACTACCCATTCAAAACACAAGCCCAAGTTTCTTTATAATCTTTGTGAGGGAGACCACCTTACTTATAAATGCCCTTCTATTGAAGAGGTAAGAAGAGTCTGGTTTCATGGTCATCCCATCTTTAAACAAACTATAGTTTCTCAACAACCTACTCAACCTTTGGTTGATCAAGCGGTCAAACCAAGCTCATATTTGGTCGATTCCACTCTTCTTCCTGAGAGTGATCCTGATGTGATTGAACCAATATCATCTTTGGTCAATCCCACTCTCCCTATGGAGAGTGAATTTGATGAAGCGGTTGAATCGATTTCAGTATCGATCAATCCCACTCTTCCTTTGGAGAGTGAAGTGTCTGCTAGTCACATTTTCTTCACTGCCAATTCAGAACTTGCTGAACAAGGGGGCACTAAACTCGTTTCGTATCAACCCCCACCAAGCTCTCAGATTGCTTCCTTTGATTGGGATAGCCTAGTTGAGTCGTGCCTTCCTTCTAATGCACCTTTCAAGATAAAGGTCAAAGTTGAATCATACACGATTGCTCATTGTATTGTTGATGAAGGAGCCTCAATTAATCTCTTGTCTGCTCGTGCTTGGCAAGGCATGGGATCTACCAACCTTGTGTCGACCTCTAGTCAGTTACTGGCATTTGATAGAAGAACTAGTATAGCCTTGGCAATTCTTTCTCAAACACCTGTTACTTTGGGTGGAAAGACCATCCTAGCTGACTTCATGGTGATAAAAGACCCCCTAGACTTCAATATGCTCCTTGGATGTGATTATATCTATGACATGCAAGCTGTGGTGTCAACATTTTTTCGTGTGATGTACTTTAATCATGGTGAAGAAATTGTCACTATCGATAAGTTGGATTTTCTTGATCCTTCTTTTGACCCAACTAGAGACCAGGTTTTTCCTTTATTGATTCCCAGTGTTTCTATAGATGCTACCCTGCCACAGGTGAGCTATGTGGCCTCATGTACTTTACATTCAATTTCTACTAAGAAGTATCCTCTGTTTTCATGCTGACCTTCTCAGGACTTGGTCCCAGCAGTTGATCAGGTGAGTCATTCTATACAGACTGTGGAACCTAATCTACACTCTGTCAATCCATTTGAAATTTTAGACATGTGTTCTATCTCGAATGATCTCCTTCCTTCAGATGAAGTCTTCCTAGAGTCTTTGATACAGTCTCACCTTCTTTTGGTTGTTGGTTCAGTTGTGACTAATTCTAACCCTGAATTGCTTAATAAGCTTGATATTTCTATTGATCGATCTCCTTCTATTGGTCTTGTTGAGTCTTCGAACTCTCCCTTTGATGAGCAAGTCAGTGATCCCGATGAGTTTGATTTTTCTTATGAATTTTTTAACTCTTGTGATATTGAGTTTGTTCCTGTAGACTATATATCCCTTGTTTATTTTTTCTCTCCTTCTGAGGTTGATCTTACTGATTATAAACCCTCAAGACTTGGTTATATAGAATCTTCTTCAGTTGATTCTACCTTGACTTTACCTTTTATAGAAGATAGCAAAGTCACATGTGTTTCTGCCAAAGTGACCTGCATCAGATATTTTCTTCTGAATATGATCCTGATGTTGTTGTTTCTTAGAGACAAGATTCTTAGTTGGATTCACAACTTTTTACTGGCCTCGCCTTGTGTTTCAAGTTGTAATTTCATTTGCATGTGCCCTGCTCATGCTTATGAGCCTAATGCCAGCTTCCACGCTTTTAGCTCATTGTATAAGCCCTCATCTTTTTTCTCATTATCGCTAAGCCTTGTATCATTTTGCCTTTGCAACTTGACACCTTTTACCCTGAGGAGACATTCCCTGAGTGTCCTTATCTTGGTCACTTTCGTTGCATTATGCATAGGTTTGTTCCTTGCGCTTGGAACTAGTTTCTCCTGCCTATGACACTCGTCTCCTTGCATTTAGAGCATTCTTTATGCTCTCGTTCGACCTCATTAAAAATAGTAAGGAGGCCGCGAGTTGACATTTTCTGACTCGTTAAAACTTCATGGGAAAGATATTGAGTTTCTTTAGGCCCAATTCTGACTCCTCAAAATAGACTTGACTACCGAGTAAACTTGTCCGTTCAGGTGCATTAAGAATATGTGAATGGGCATCCACATTGGTGGTAGGTTATCTCTTTCTTGGACCATGTGGAATAATGTGAGAAAGGAACACTCTCTTTTATTCAGAATTGAGAAGAGTATTCTCAGGCATAGGTTTATTGATTTTCCGGACCTAAGGGACTAAACTTATGGAAAAGGAAGCCTAGGTATGAGCTTAGTTTTCTCTTTTTTGTGCTCTGGACCAAAACATGAAAAATATTCTGAGTGTACTTTATGTGTTTGTCATGCTCGTTAAACCCTAAAGAACAAACCATTGAGTTTACTGTTGTAAGCCCCATTTCTCATAATCAAATGGATA
>LPNX010066025.1:280120-334682 GCA_001517045.1 Pseudotsuga menziesii | reverse complement strand
TTAACTCATTCACTATTGTTAATAAAGAGAATCCTTATTCCAAATGTGTTTTGAATGTCTTTCATGTATCATGGTTTGATGAATATTTATGATTAAGCAATCTATATACTATTTATCTAACATGTCCTATATACATGTATAAGCTTGCACTTGGAGGATTTTTCTCTTTACAAGTGAAGGAGAAACACCCCTAAAAGCTTTGGAGGAGAAGCAGAGCGGAAGAAGACAAAGCTAGGATGAGCCATCGTGAATCGAGTGAGTCTATCCTATCTTCTTGTTTCCTTTTTGTACTTTAAAGTTGATTTCCTGCAAGTTTTAAGAGTATGTTGGTGACCCCAGACCTTCGTCGTATAAGGTGTTTATTCCTGAACAACAGAACTGGTGGCTCTACTGGGGACCCCAGACTGTTGTAGGTTATTTCTGTTACCCTTGACCAGTATTTCCCTTGAGTTTGTGTCTGGTATCTTGTCTTGGTTCATGCTTACTATAGTGTTTGAAGGCCTTGTGTATTTTCCTTCTTTTTGAGAAAAGTTTGTACCTATACGCGGGTTGCTCTTATACACAGTCGCATATAGAGGCCTGCATATGCGAGTTGCTCTCTAGGACAATCGCGTACAGTACGCGAGTTGCCCTTATACACAGTCATGTACAAGCCTTGAAATAGGGATTTTTTGGCTAGGTTTTGCTTGTCCCTGTCCTTTCATGATTTTTGTTTGTTAGTTGGTCTTCCTTATAAGCACTGTGTTGTTATTTTGATGACCTTGTTGGCCACACATGGTGCTTTCCTGTAAAGCCCTTGAGTTTCTTTTGTTTGGATTGTCTTCTGTTTTCATTTTGAAGTAGGTTTTCCTGTTTGGGTTATAGGTTCAAGTGTAGGTTGTCTAAATCCATGATCAGGGTTCTAGACATTTTTTATCCCAGTATATTTTTGGATAGTGATTGGTGTGCCACTTGCCTTTGTGTGATCTCAGTGTTTTACTTACATTGTGTCCGCCCAAGCTAGGGTTCCAAGTCTTCCTTAGGTGGTTGATTTCTTTGTCTTTTTAATCTGTTTACTTCACTTTGCTCATTTTATACAGTTTGTTTAATTCAAACATACTCAAGTTTTTTGTGCATTTAGGTGCATAGTAGTTGTCTATTTGCTTTTGCTTACATTACTTACTTGCATTAGTTGATAGGTTGTTTTTCTTTTGTATTTATAAAAGAAAAAGATAAAAAAAACACACATTTGCTTTATATACATGTAGATTAGGTTTTTAGTCTAGATTGCATGGCATATCATTGTTTTTGAAAAAAAAAAATTGATCTTTTTTGGCTTTCAAGTTTTCTATTTTGAAAAAAAGAAGAGAACAGTTTTTGCTTTTTGCATTTCATTTCTCTTTGCTTAGTCATTTTGTTTCAACTTTCAGGCGAAACCACATAAGTTTCACGCCATTTACCCTCTGACTAAAAATAACCCTTGAAATAAACGATATAATTTAAAAATTATTAGTAAGTTTTATTTTATAGGGTCATACACCAACTAGCTCACGCTAGACTTGTGGGATAGGGAGTTTAAACTCCCCACAAGTATAAAATTTCAGACGTAGTTGGCCAATCACTAGGAAAACCCTTTTCTACATTGATTGTATCTGGGAAGCTCCTCTCAAATGGGACTTAAGCGCAAGCCTGCGTGGAGACTTGGACTGAGGAGATAACCCTCTGATTCCTTGTCAAAGCATAGACCAAGGTTTTTGCACACCTGGGGATTCTCTCTTAGACAGGGTTTCAGGCTTTGCTACCCTACCCATGCATACGAACCAGGCTTGTGACTGTCCCCCCAGACTGTTAATATAGTTAAGGTATCCTTTAGTCTCTTTGACATCTAGGATTCATACACAGGTACACCAGAAGGCTATTTCTGGATGACCTTAGACGGGTTTGGAAGGTATCCCCGGTAGAAGGTGTGAGAGGCCGGTGGGTGATTCCTCTGCTTGTGCCTAAGAACATATACAGGGATTCCAAGTAACTATCTATCATCTTTCTTCTGGAAAGTATATCTTATACCTATTTTTCTATTTTGGCTTTAGGAATTTTTAGTGAGTGTTGTGTGGTTTGTCTGTACTTAGTGTGCCTTTAGGTGTATCCTTTGTAAGTTTGGCTGCCTGTCAACCTCAGAATCGGTCTTATTGTTTGAAACTATGGCTAATGCCCCTTTGAACACCAACCAAGAGATCCCCATGCTGGGAACTCCTTGTCCTATTCCACTCACAAGGAATGTTGCTGTTCCCTTTGTGGCCACCCTGAATCTACCTAAATTCACCCTAGGGCTACCGGTGTGGTTGTTTTCCACTCCAATTGTCATGAATTCTCCTGATGCTTCTCAAGTAAGCTCTTTATTTCAAGGGCATCAAAACATCGCTTCCCCTTCACCTGTAGTTAATTCTCCTACTCCTTCTACCTCATGCGATGAAAGTACTGATACTAGTAATCGATAGTTTAAAAGGAGTAAACAAAGAAGGAATAGGAAGAAGGCACATAAGCAAGGGGGCACCCATTCAACCTATGAAGGTCATGTTGGACCTAGTCTCTTAGCATCTGCAAGCCATGCTGGGGGAAGTCTCTCAGCCTCTGCAAGCCATGTTGGGGGTAGTCTCTCAGCCTCTATAGTTCATGCTGAAGACAATTTGTCAGCCACTGTGAGTCATGTTGACACTATTGAAAAAGATACCCATTCAAAACACAAGCCCAAGTTTCCTTGTAAGCTTTGTGAGGGAGACCAACTTACTTATAAATTCCCTTCTATTAAAGAGGTAAGAAGAGTCTAGTTTCATGGTCATCCCGTCTTTGAACAAACTATAGTTTCTCAACAACCTACTCAACCTTTGGTTGATCAAGCGGTCAAACTAATCTCAGATTTGGTCGATTCCACTCTTCTTCTGGAGACGGATCCTGAGGTGATTGAACCAATATCATCTTTGGTCAATCCCACTCTCCCTATGGAGAGTGAATTTGATGAAGCGGTTGAATCGATTTCAGTATTGATCAATCCCACTCTTCCTTTGGAGAGTGAAGTGTTTGCTAGTCACATTTTCTTCACTGCCAATTCAGAACTTGCTGAACAAGGGGGCACTAAAATCGTTTCGGATCAACCCCCACCAAGCTCTTAGATTTCTTACTTTGATTGGGATAGCCTAGTTGAGCCGCGCCTTCCTTCTAATGCACCTTTCAAGATAAAGGTCAAATTTGAATCATACATGATTACTCGTTGTATTGTTGATGAAGGAGCCTCAGTTAGTCTCTTGTCTTCTCGTGCTTGGCAAGGCATGGGATCTCCCAGCCTTGTGTCGACCTCTAGTCAGTTACTGGCATTTGATAGAAGAACTAGTATAGCCCTGGGAATTCTTTCTCAAACACCTGTTACTTTGGGTGGAAATACCGTCCTAGCTGACTTCATGGTGATAGAAGACCCCCTGAACTTCAATATGCTCCTTGGATGTGATTATATCTATGACATGCAAGCTGTGATGTCAACATTTTTTCGTTTGATGTACTTTAATCATGGTGAAGAAATTGTCACTATCGATTAGTTGGATTTTCTTGATCCTTCTTCTGACCCAACTAGAGACCAGGTTTTTCCTTTATTGATTCCCAGTGTTTCTATAGATGCTACCCTGCCATAGGTGAGCTATGTGGCCTCATGTCCTTTACATTCAATTTCTACTAAGAAGCAGCCTATGTTTTCATGCTTACCTTCTCGAGACTTGGTCCTAGCAGTTGACTAGGTGAGTCATTCTATACAGACTGTGGAGCCTAATCTCCACTCTGTCAATCCATTTGAAAGTTTAGACATGTGTTCTATCTCGAATGATCTCCTTCCTTCAGATGAAGTCATCCTAGAGTCTTTGATACAGTCTCACCTTCTTTTGGATGTTGGTTCAGTTGTGACTAAGTCTAACCCCGACTTGCTTAATAAGCTTGATATTTTTATTGATTTATCTCCTTCTATTGGTCTTGTTGAGTCTTCGAACTCTCCCTTTGATCAGCAAGTCAGTGATCCTGATGAGTTTGATTTTTCTTATGAATTTTTCAACTCTTGTGATATTGAGTTTGTTCCTGTAGACTTTTTGTGCCCTGACTCAACAGCCTTAAAAAAAAAAACATATTTCAACAAACAAAATCTTATTTTGTTCTGATGAAATGTTCGAGTTTCTTATAGAAAATCTACAGAACTGACAGCTACTGAAATGGTGACATTCCATGAGCTACTGAATTAGTGAAATTCCATGTTTTTTTTAAAACCTTTGTGAACTATGGTTAGTGGAAAAAATCACTACATTGAAATCATTATTTGGATGAATTACCTTTTAGATCATGGGGTAAGTTTTGGTTTTTACGCTTCTTACCATAAGTCTTCATCTGAGTATTAATCAATGGACAATTATTATTGGTTAATTGTAACTCGGGCAAAGTCTTAGAACATCAAAGGTTAAATATGCTATGCAGGGATGCCTTATCCTAAGTTCATATTTTAAACTCCAAATCATAATTTCTCATACTATAAATGTTTAATGTCGATTTTTATAATATGCTCCATATTATGAAGGTTTGATGTTGGATTTTATGGTTATGTCACGTCATATCCTCGCCACCTTTGAAAGGTTTACATAATCATACAGTAAGGTGTATGGGTTAACATCCAAGGTTCAATCCTTATGATCGTTTTGACCTGTGTCATCACCTCCGAAAATGATCCACTTACCGGAAAATTGATCTGGTGTCATTACACTTGTACTTAACTTTGTCAATCATATTCAATGGCCAGTACGTGCTTAGTGTCGTGGCTTCCTTCTCGTTCAACACCCGTAGCTGATGCTATGAGTGGTTGTATGTCGAGTACTCCTAATAAATAATGGTAACATGAGTTCATCTGGAGTATTCACCGTCACTTCCATTACTCGATTGCCTTTCTACGTGATAATTCTCCTTCACCCATGCCGAGTTTATAGGGTTGTAGTCTGTGTTCATTCATGTTACATTTTTTTATCACAGAGTTGGGTTTCATTGCTTGTGTTTCCTACTTAGCTTCCATCCTGAATGCTCGCTCTTCAGCCTTTTGTCCGGTTGTATTCTGTGGTGTATTCTCTATGTGCTACTGCATGAATTCATGCTTGTAGTCATGGCGTCGGTTGTTAGAGTTGAACCTGGTGACGCGAAAATCCTTGATGAGAACCTTGAGCTCTTGTCCAAGGTTGAAGTAGTTGGATGGTTTCCATTCATTCGCAAGTTCGCGGATTCGAACCCGTAGGTGACTAGGTTATTTTCCATGTCTTTGGTCGACGCCAGGGTTAGGGTGGCTGATCTCCAATTCAGGGTCGACGAACGCTCAGTTTCTTTAGCCACGAGCTTGTCGTTGACGGGTGAACGATGGTTTAAATACAAGCAGATGGAGATCACCGAATGGAGACAAATGATGAAGAATCCCTGCCAGGACGTGTCTTTTAGAACTGGTGTGTTGCGAAAGTACTTCAAGAAAGAATGGCCACCAGTCCCCGATGTTATTCACAGGTATGTGACCTACGAAGGTCGTCTCTCCTCGGCTTATGTATATCATCTTCGGTTAATGGATGTGTTCCTCGATTTTCCTATTAACTTGGTATATTATTTAGTTTAGAGTATGAAAAAAATGTCCTTGGCCATTAAGAAGGGGCCGAAGAACATTAGTCACAGCCTGTTTCATCACGGCCCGGTTAGGATGTTGATTGAAAGAGAGTTGTCCAAACAAAATCGGTCATGGGATGAGTTTCTTGAATCGAATGGATTCTTGGCCTTCTGTCATTCTCAATTTGACTATCCTAAGGAATGTGTTAGGCATCAAGAGTAATGAAATTGCAAAACGATAATCGGAAGAATGAAGAAAAGATGCGTGAGCTAAATGCTCAGGTCACTCTGATACAATTCAGGGGTCATTCGCAGAACCCGGCAAATGGTGTAAATATTCAGGTGTTTAATTCCCCTGTTAAACTATAATGTTTTGGGCACTTTTTCTATTGTATATATGTTTATGAAGGTTTCAGGTTTGAAGTTATAATCAAGTGATAATCAAGTTATTTTTTGTCACAGGTATTGGTTTGAATTTATTAATAGATTATATAGTTTACTTTATTTTATTTTTCTCTTGTGTGTGTTTTAATTGTTTTTCTTTACTATGTAGCATTGCAGGTGATATTGTTGATGCGTTTCTTTTGGATTTTGGAAATCGCTTATGTTCAGGATGATCCCTGGATAGTTGTGGACAGATCGATTGGCTACGCTGTTTCCCAAGTGTCACTACATCATTAGTGTCTTCATCGTTTATGATTTTTTTCTATAAATCAAATATTTCCAATTTCAAAGACATTATAACGCATATAGAGAAATGACATGAGGCATTTGTTATTTTTAATGAAATTGGTTAAGATTTCGATTTTATAGTTTCCAGTTTTATAGAACTGTCTTCATGTGAAATAATTTGTATTTAAAGAAGACATGTATTACTGGATAGGGGGGTCGATAGCTGGGAAAAGGACATGACAAGATCACTGTAATTATTTCTTGTGACTTGAGACAATTTTTTGTCAGCAGCTACAGTACTTTTCACTCGTGATATCTCTATATATGTTTACAGTATTTATAGTATGCAAATGTATTTAGGATATCATTTGATCTTGTCACTTTCTCTGCAACATTTATGTTTTGTCATTATTTCTTTGATGAATTTTGCAAATACATCATATTTAATCTGTCGAATTATGCTGGTTTTGATTTGCTTATATATGTCATATGGTAAATTTGATATTGTTGTCAACCAATACATGTGACATACTTGTTCACTGTGTGATCTTGTTTAAATTCTGAATTTCTTCTTAATATTTTCTGGATTGTTAGCACAGTAGAATTATTGGCAATTTGATTCCAGGTTAATGTTTTCTACGCTCCTGATCAGGATAGGATATTTAGAATAGATTAATGATATTGTTCCTTTAGTTATTTTATTGAAAATCTATTGAATCAGATCTTTACTTTTATATCACTACTAGGTCATTTTATGATCTTGTGAATAATGTACATGTGTTTATATCGTATCTCTGTAATTCATTGAGTCTGTTAATATTTGATTAACTTTTATTATTGTATTATAAATTGATTGATTGAGTAGATAAATTTTGACTGATTAATTTTGTAATATACTAATTAATTTGACTATTCTTATTTGTATATTCATAGGGATATTATAGATCTAATCGATAAATAGTAGCTTTATTTTTCTCCTCTCCTGTAGCTAGGAACAGCTTAAGGAAGGCAACGGGGCGTTAATCCCGTCAGGGACAGCTACCTAACGACTGAGAGCATCTCGAAAACTCTCGGATCGGGTTGTCTCTTGGTTGACACTCATGCCAATCTGGCCCATCAACAATGGCGCTAGAAGGAGGGCCAGCTTAAGCAAATGGTTGATGAAAACAATCCTGTTCACAAAATTAATTAGCCCATTACCCCTCAAATACAGTCATCATCTCAACCACAAACATTCCAGTCATTAGATGAGACTCCGTTGAATGATACTGTTTGAAATCTCATTCATCAGTTCAATGCTAGTGGTGCCCATCCATCTGAAGAACTTGATCAGTTTGAACAGGCCATCAATGAATCCCGCAGGATTTTAACCAGAGCCTATTCGAATCATACTGGAATCCAACCCACCGAAATTTCTCTTCCACAAATCAGACGTCCATGCACTCACCATACTGAGTCTGCACCAGCTGAAGAACAAAATCAACTGTTAGGTGTCCTCTCTAACAATCAATTATCATAGTCTCTAATAGGCACCAATCAACCTTCATATTCTTCAGGACCACCTGCTACAGGAGGATCTGGTCGACCACCATCATCGCCTCACTCACCTCCTCACTCCACCTTCACCACCTCCAACACCAAAGAACATGGCAGGTGTAAACCCGAACCCCAATGCCAATATGCCATGGTTAGCTCAAGATGCGGTTGCTGTTCCAGGTGATCAACATCCTTTGCCAAAGCATCCTGAGAAATTATTGTCCAAGTTCAATCCCGAGCTGAAAGAGCCTGCAAAAGATCATGTGAAAAAATTCATGCTAGCAGTTCAGCTTCTAGATGTTGAACACGAAGATGTAGTCTGTCGACTTTTCCCTTACACATTTGAGGGAAAAGCCTTGACTTGGTATTTTTCACTTACCGTTGGTTCTATTACCAACTGGAATGAATTCAAGTTGGCTTTCATGAACAAGTTTGGAGACGATAAGACTCCAGTTGTGTTGGTGTTAGAATTATCCAGGATCCGTATGGAAGCCAAGGAGAAGGTTAAAGATTTTAACCAGTGGTTCTTGACCCTTAGAAACAAAATCCCTGCCACCTCAAGGCCGACTGAGGATGTCACTATTGAATTTTTATACTTCAGCCCTACCCGTGTCCATGGCCATGTTTGTCAGGAGAGCTTCCAAGCCTATTCTCATCGAAAATTTTGATGAAGCCATTAAGGTTGAGAAAGACATGTTTTCTATTAAGACAAACCCTAGGGTAGACACTGATTCGGCATCTTCTTCTCGCAAAAAGGATGAGAGTCCTTCCAAAACTGCAAATCCTGAGAAGAAGGGTCAAGATGCACTAGACCTGGACAGTCTTCAAAGAGTCATAAAGAAACTATCCAATGAAATCATAGATTTGAATAAAGGTACTTCTGAAAGTACTCTGAATAAAGAACCACCTAGGCAACCTTTTAGAATACCATTTCAAAATACAGCTGCTAAACAGATTCCACCATCTAAAGATAATAATGTGGATGAAATTAATAGTTTCCTAAAACTATTAGTCTCAGGCCTAGAAACATCTGCTGAAAGTGAAACCCAATCTTCAAGCCAGAATTCTGAAGATACCCAAGGCACTGATAATAACGCTGATGATAAAACTCCTCAAGTTATTAGTCACTTCTAGGATACCATGGAATTGACTGATGATGAGGATGTGGCTGTTGTGAATGTCAATCAGCATCAATATAACACCAGAAGCAAGAAATATCAGCCCTCAGGGGAACCTTCTACAAAGTCTACAGATGACAGTTCAGCTGTCAAAACAAAAAACCAACCTTCCAATACTAAGTCTACACAATCTCTTGATTTAAAATATGACTTGGTTGAGGATTTGAAGAAAATAAAAGCCAACATTTCTATCTATGAACTCCTTAAATTGCCTGTGATTTGAGATAAGATGATGCAAGGGGTTTCTTTAGGTAAAAATGGCAAAACTTCCTCCACTCAAAACAGTTCTTCTAATACTAAAGACAACACAACAAAATCTTCAGTCAATGCCTCGTCCATAGGTAAGAAATCAGATTCCTCAACTCCTCCTTTTCTGCTTACATTTGAAATCCGCAATCGTAAAGTACACAATTGTATGATTGACTCAGGGGATTCTAAAAATGTTATGCCATATTCAGTATGCAAAAAACTTAATGCAGTCCCCGTGCCATGTGATACAAGTATTGTACAACTTGACCGATCTAATGTAAAGGTAATAGGAAAGTTGAACGAAATACTGATAAGACTAGCCTCAAATCCTCAAGTTCATTTCATCATTGATATAATTGTTGCAGATATCCCTGAGGCATATGGATTATTCCTCAGCAGAGATTGGTTTGAAAAACTGAAGGGATATTTTGCAATGGACTGGTCACACTTATGGATACCTCATAATGGTCGTCCAAACAAAATCAGAATTGATCGAGAATGTTATATGAAGCACACGGTCACCGAACTGGATGACTCAAACGAACCAGTGCTATTTACTGATACCATAATGGGAAATTACCTAGTTGATTCGTTCTTTGGAAACCTTGAGGCTGAAACTTCATCAGTCCAAGATTTGGAAAAGCAATCTAAAGTTTTCCATTTTACACAAGTTCCGGACGAAATTCCAGTTCCAAACACTGCACATTTGGACCTGAATGATGGCCTCTGGTCTCTATACTTTGACGGATCTAAGTCAAAGGAAGGAGCTGGGGCTGGTTTCCTGTTAATAGATCCTCAGGGAAAAAGGTACTTTGTTGCTTGCAGGTTAGAATTTGAATGCACCAATAATATTGTTGAATATGAAGCCCTTATTCAAGGGCTGAAAAAGGCAATTGATCTAGGAGCTAAAGCTTTGGTAGTGTTAGGAGACTCTGAGATTATTGTTAGACAAGTACGTAACACTATACATTGCATTGCTGGACATCTAATAAATTACCAAACAGAGGTATGGAATTTATTATTACCATTTGAAGCTTTTAACATAAATTCTATTCCTCGTTATTTGAACCAGGAAGCGGATATGTTAGCTAATGTTGCTTCAAGGTTAATTCTGTCTAAAGGAATGCTTGTTGATTCTTTCTTTGTTGAACTTCTTTTCAGGCCTTCCATACCTGACAATGTTGTCAACTGGAGAGTCTTCGACCATGATGAGCAATTGATCGAATTTTTGACCATGAAGGACACTTGCAAAGATGCAGTTATCGATGAAATGACCCATGATGAAGATCTGTACAACTTTGCGGTAATTCATAAACCTTGTTCAATCCAAGATTCTCTTGATCAGGTCAGTACTCTTCCTAGATCTGTAATTAAACTTGAGAAATTCTATGATTTGAAAGATAAATTTAAATGTGCAAGGAACTGTAAAACCAACATCTCCACTATGCAATCTGAAGTCATAAATTTAGGCACCGAGCACAGTCCTCAATGTGTAAATCTAGGTAGTACATGTACTCCCCAAGAAAAAACAGCCTTCATACGACTCTTTAATGAGTTCAAAGATATTTTTGCATGGACGTATGATGATATCAAGACATTTGATCCAAACATAATGCAACATGTCATCCCCATGAAAGAACATGCTAAACCATTTCAGCAGAAATTGAGAAAAATGCACCCTATCCTAGAACCGGCTATTAAGAAAGAGTTTAACAAACTCCTAGCCGCTAGAATAATTTTTCCAGTACGGCATGCGCAGTGGGTAGCAAATATTGTCCCCGTTAGAAATAAAAATGGTGATATTAGGTTGTGCGTTGATTTCCGAAATCTGAACAAGGTTTCAGAAAAATACAATTATCCCGTTCCACCTATGGAGAAGATATTACAACAGGTCTCTGGATCTGAAATGTTCTCACTTTTAGATGGATTTTTGGGATACAACCAAGTGTTAGTATCCAAAATAGATCAATTGAAAACAACCTTTAGAACCCCTTGGGGAACTTATGCCTACAGGAAAATTCCGTTTGGCTTAATTAATGCTGGAGCAACATTTCAAAGGGCAATGGATATTGCATTCAGAGGCTTAATCGGCCAATTTGTCATCATTTACCTTGATGATATAACTGTATTTTCAAAAAATAGAGTTGACCACCCAACACATCTTAGAAGGGTCTTTGAGTGTTGCAGGAAATATGGGATCTCTCTGAATCCCAAGAAATCCATTTTTGCAGTTACTGAAGGTAAGTTATTGGGTTTTGTAGTTTCAAAACAAGGTATCAACATTGACCCTGAACGTACCCAGGCTATAGCACAGATTTCTATGCCTCACTCAAAGAAAACCATGCAGTCATTTCTAGGAAAGATAAATTTTGTCTCCAGATTCATTCCTGGTTTCACTGAGATTGTCAGACCACTTCATAAAATGATTAAGAAAGATGTTGAGTTTAAATGGTCTCCTGAAGAAAACAATCTTTTCACGATATACTAAAAGCTATTGCTGAATCTACTACCTTAATAAGCCTGGATTTCTCTAGACCATTTATTTTGTATACGTTTACTTCTGACTCTTCGTATGCTGTTGTTTTAACACAAAAAAATCAAGAAAGCAATGAAGCTCCCATTGCTTTTACGAGTTCCAGTTTGAACGGCGCAGAGCTCAATTATCCAGAAGTAGACAAACAAGCATTTGATGTTTTTAAGTCAGTAAAACATTTTAGGCCTTATCTGCTGAAGTCACACACCAAGGTTATTGTGCCATATTCTGCGGTCAGAAATATTTTGGTGCAAAAGAACCTGGGTGAAAAGCGGGCCCATTGGGTTATAGCACTTCAGGAGTATGACCTAGAAATCAAGCCTTTAAAGATTGTCAGAGGACAGGGACTTTGCAAGTTGGTAGCCGGGTCTTCAGATGTCTCTGAATCTGACCTGCACTTCGTCGATGAACATTTTTTGTTCGAAAGGGAGGTTTTGCCAATCTCAACCCCCTCCGATTCCTGGTATCATGACATTAAATTTTTTCTGTTGCATGGAAATGCTCCTGAACATTTAGATTCCCATAGCAAAAGAGCTTTGAGATTAAAATCTGCACCTTATCAGCTGATTGATAATATTCTGTTCAAAAATAATTTTGAAGGAGTTCTCCTTCGTTGTTTAGAAAAGAATGAGGCTGTTAATGTGTTGTCTCAATTACATGCAGGGCCAGCCGGGTGACACTTTGGTGGGGAAACCACTGCACACAAAGTACTCAAAGCTGGTTACTACTGGCCTATGTTGTTCAAATATGCATATGCCTTTGCGAGGAAATGTCAAGAATGTCAAAGAGCTGGCGGCAGGCTTAAGAAAGCAACGTTACCTCTCTAGCCTGTTATTATTGAAGTCCCATTTCAACAATGGGGCTTGGACATTGTTGGTCCAATTACACCAGCTTCCTCACAGTAGCACAATTATATTCTGACAGCCACCGATTACTTCACTAGATGGGTTGAAGCCATCCCTTTGCGAGTGGTTAACTCAAAACAGGTGATATTTTTCCTTGACTCCTTTATTGTCACCAGGTTTGGTGTTCTGGAATCTTTGATTTTTGACAATGCAACCTATTTTTCGTCTGTAAAGTTAACAGAATATGCATTAGAAAATGGCATAAAGTTAAAAATTCAGCTAATTATTATCCTCATGGTAACGGATTAGCTGAATCTTCCAATAAAAATTTAATCAAAATTCTAAAACGCACAGTGGTTAATCACCATAGAAATTGGCACAACGCTTTATCAAATGCCGTATGGGCTGACAGGGTGACTCCCAAGGCCGCCATAGGTAACTCTCCCTTTTTCTTGGTATACGGTAAAGAAGCTATCCTGCCTCCTCATCTATTTTTACCCTCTCTACAACTCTCCCAGTCAATACAGGAGACACCATATTCGGCCATGGAACATCGAATCAATACCTTGCTTAAACTAGAAGAAGATAGAGAGTTGTCTAGAAAAAAGTTTGACCAACACCAAAAGACTATGAAACAATGGTTTGATCATAGAAAATCAGCAAGTAGAGATTTGGAATTAGGTGACCTAGTTCTGAAATGGGATAAGGAGCACGAAGACAGAGGAAAACATACTAAATTACAATGCCTGTGGCTGGGACCATTTATTATTATAGAAAAACTTGGTCCTAGCATGTTCAAGTTACAGACGCTGGAGGGGGACATCGAGAACCTTCCAGTAAATGGTCATCTGATCAAGAAATTTTTCTGTTGATCCCCTTCGAGGGATTATCCTGTACATACCTTATGTGGTGTCCTTGGTTTGTGGAATTTATTAGTGTGTTTATTTTACTTGTTTGCTTTGAATATTTTCTCATACTCATTTGCTGTTTTATTTGCATATTGTTGAGTCTGATCAATTTATCAAACTTCAAGCTGATGACTTTTCATCAAGTTCTGTGATTGATCTACAAATCATGCATGAAGATCTTATTATCCTGAAAATTGTCATACCGTTTTACGTTTTGAACAGTGAACAGGTTTCCATCTTTCTATATTTTACCAGAAATTCTTAAATCATGTTAACATAAATCAATAATATGAGTCTCTGCAAAGATTTTTCCAAAGGAATTAGGGCATTATTTGTCAAGGTTATCTATTTAAGTCTTTTACGCCATCCCTTCTCGTAAAGAGAATTAGATTTGCCTCCCCATCTAGTAAGATAATCTCACTACAGATTAAATATGACTACATTCTGGCCATGGTTGGATTTGAATATTTTCAAAATAATCTGAAGGACAGAGGGTCTCATAATGAGCCAGTCTGTTCAGGATCATAGGTTTGCATTCAATAACATTGTTTTTTCCGGTCACCAAGCGTGGACAATGGCCCTTGGATAGAAAACTTTGAGGGATAAAAGGTCTCATCACGAGCTGGTTTATTTACTATGGTGCGGACTGGTGACTGACATGGTTACTATCTGGTTACCAAGCCAGAATCATGGCCTTCAGAAGTATTAAAAAAAAATGATGGTAACAGTTCAGCCTAACTAGAATTGTATATCTATAACTGGTAGACGGGATACTGGCATTCTTTGGGCTTTGAAGCAACCCTGTCGAGGCTATAAATGCATGCTGGTAGCAGGGTCATGCTTATGGTATTGAGATTTTATTCTTTATAACCAAGCCATTTACTGTTTTACTTCGTTTGGGCTTATTTTTGTGAGAGACTAAATTTTTTTATCAAATAAATAATTAAAGGTGTAAATTTCTGGTAAATTTCTAGAGATGTGAAATTCATGAATCTATTTAAGATGCTAAAATACTGATGTCTGTATAATGGCATACATGAAGGATCTAATTTTTTCGATTGTATGGTTTCAGGTTAAGAAACAGAGATAACTGTTCCGCCCAGTTAGTCGCCATCTGTTGTGCCTTGACTCAACAGCCTTAAAATATATAGATATATATATATGTCATCAAACAAAATCTTATTTTGTTGATGAAATGTTTGAGTTTCTTATAGAAAATATACAGAACCGACAGCTACTGAAATGGTGACATTCCATTAGCTACTGAATCAGTGAAATTCCATGTTTTTTTAAAAACCTTTGTGAACTATGGTTAGTGGACAAAATCACTACATTCAAATCATTATTTGGATGAATTACCTTTCAGATCATGGGGTAATTTTTGGTTTTTACGCTTCTTACCATAAGTCTTCATCTAAGTATTAATCAATGGACAAGTATTATTGGTTAATTGTAACTTGGGCAAAGTCCTAGAACATCAAAGGTTAAATATGCTATGCAGGGGTGCCTTATCCTAAGTTCATATTTTAAACCCCGAATCATAATTGCTCATACTATAAATGTTTAATGTCGATTTTTATAATATGCTCCATATTATGAAGGTTTGATGTTGGATTTTATGGTTATGTCGCGTCATATGCCCACCACCTTTGAAAGGTTTACATAATCATACAGTAAGGTGTATGTGTTAACGTCCAAGGTTCAATCCTTATGATCATTTTGACCTGTGTCATCACCTCCGAAAACAATCCACTTACTGGAAAATTGATCTGGTATCATTACACTTGTACTTAACTTTGTCAATCATATTCATTGGCCAGTACATGCTTAGTGTCATTGATTCCTTCTCGTTCAACACCTGTAGCTGATGCTATGAGTGGTTGTATGTCGAGTACTCCGAATAAATAATGGTAACATGAGTTCATCTGGAGTCTTCGTCGTCACTTCCATTACTCAATTTCCTTTCTGCATGATAATTCTCCTTCGCCCATGTCGATTTTACAGGGTTGTAGTCTGTGTTCATTCATGTCGCATTTTGTTTATCACAGAGTCACGGTTTCATTGCTTGTGTTTCCTGCTTGGCTTCCATCCTGAATGCTCGCTCTCCAGCCTTCTGTCCAGTTGTATTCTGTGGTGTCTTCTCTGTGTGCTACTACGTGACTTCGCACTTGTAGTCATGGCACCAGTTGTTAGAGTTGAACCCAGTGACGCGAAACTCCTTGATGAGAACCCTGAGCTCTTGGCCAAGGTTGAAGAAGTTGGATGGTTGCCATTCATTCGCAAGTTCACGGATTCGAACCCGGAGGTGACTAGGTTATTTTCCATGTATTTGGTCGACGCTAGGGTTAGGGTGGCTGATCTCCAATTCAGGGTCAATGAACGCTCAGTTGCTTTAGCCACGGGCTTGTCGTTGATGGGTGAACGATGGTTTAAATACAAGCAGATGGAGATCACCGAATGGAGACAAATGATGAAGAATCCCTGCCAGGATGTGTCTTTTAGAACTGGTGTGTTGTGAAAGTACTTCAAGAAAGAATGGAAACCGGTCCTCGATGTTATTCACAGGTATGTGACCTGCGAAGGTCGTCTCTCCTCGGCTTACGTATATCATCTCCGGTTAATGGCTGCGTTCCTCGGTTTTCCTATTAACTTGCCATATTATTTAGTTCAAAGTATGACAAAAATGTCCTCGGCCATTAAGAAGGGCCCGAAGAACATTAGTCACAGCCTGTTTGATCACAGCCTGGTTAGGATGTTGATTGAAAGAGAGTTGTCCAAACAAAATCAGTCATGGGATGAGTTTCTCGAATGGATTCTTGGCCTTCTGTCATTGTCAATTTGACTATCCTGAGGAATGAGTTAGGCATCAAGAGCCTTGTCGAACTCCAGTTTCACCTGTGCACAAGTCTGTGTCAAACCATGAAGAAAGTGTAAGCCCCAGCATTCGCAATGATAGCATTCCCAATCCTGTGAGTAGTCCTGATACTCCTATGCCTTCCAAGCGTAGGAAGAAAGCTTTAAATCTATCCTATGTGACACTGAAACGTAATGAGGATACCTTTGAACCGAAGGGTAAAAGGCCAATTGTTAAGGTCAATGGTAGGTTTACAAGGAGTATGGTGAACAAGGTTAGTGCTGTTAAGTCGGCCGTGAGCAATAATGTTGACATTGAAACAGTTGTGCTAGACAATGAGGAAGAGATACCTATTTCAGCTGATTATGGTCTTGATATTGATCATGATCCTTTCGTAAACCCTACAGATAGTAGTCCTCATGTGTCTGATAAGAATCTTCAGGTAGACCCTGTGGTTGATTCCCCAATGAAGGGAAAGTCTATTGAAGTTAATTTACCCGGGTCCTATCAAATTGGTGAAGCTCTTCACCCACTCTTTATCAGTTGTCTGCTAGATAAAATACACAGAATGGAAATAGAACTGACAGAGATGGTGACACGTGATGATGTTGTCAAAGATGAAAATTTGGGGCTGAAGGAGAAAGTTGATTCAGATAGTAAGTGTCTGCTGCGTCTAAAGAAACATAAGAATAGGTTGATTCGTAGAGTAATGAAATTGCAAAATGATAATCAGAAGAATGAAGACAAGATGCATGAGCTAAATGCTCAGGTCACTCTGATGCAATTCAGGGGTCATTCGCAGAACCCAGCAAATGGTGTAAATATTCAGGTGTTTAATGCCCCTGTTAAACTATAATGTTTTGGGCACTTTTTCTATCGTATATATGTTTACGAAGGTTTCGTGTTTGAAATTATAATCAAGTGATAATCAAGTTATTTTTTGTTACAGGTATTGGTTTGAATTTATTCATAGATTATATAGTTTACTTTATTTTATTTCACTCTTGTGTGTGTTTTAATTGTTTTTCTTTACTATGTAGCATTGTAGGTGATATTGTTGATGCGTTTCTTTTGGATTTTGGCAATCACTTATGTTCAAGATGATCCCCGGATAGTTGTGGACAGATCGATTGGCTACGTTGTTTCCCAGGTGTCACTACATCATTGGTGTCTTCATCGTTTATGATTTTGTGCTATAAATCGAATCTTTCCAATTTCAAAGACATTATAACGCATATAGAAAAATGACATGAGGCATTTGTCATTTTTAATGAAATTGGTTAAGATTTTGATTTTATAGTTTCCAGTTTTATAGAACTGTCTTCATGTGAAATAATTTGTATTTAAAGAAGACATGTATTACTAGATAGGGGGGTCCATAGTTGGGAAAAGGACATGACAAGATCACTGTAATTATTTCTTGTGACTTGAGACAATTTTTTGTCAGCAGCTACAGTACTTTTCACTTGTGATATCTATATATATGTTTACAATATTTATACTATGGAAATGTATTTAAGATATCGTTTGATCTTGTCACTTTCTCTACAGCATTTATGTTTTGTCATTATTTCTTTGATGAATTTTGCAAATACATCATATTTAATCTGTCGAATTACGCTGGTTTTGATTTGCTTATATATGTCATATAGTAAATTTGATATTGTTGTCAACCTATACATGTGACATACTTGTTCACTGTGTGATCTTGTTTAAATTCTGAATTTCTTCTGAATATTTTCTGGATTGTTAGCACAGTAGAATTATTGGCAATTTGATTCCAGGTTAATGTTTTCTACGCTCCTGATCAGGATAGGATATTTAGAATAGATTAATGATATTGTTCCTTTAGTTATTTTATTTAAAATCTATTGAATCAGATCTTTACTTTTATATCACTACTAGGTCATTTTCTGATCTTGTGAATAATGTACATGTGTTTATATTGTATCTCTGTAATTCATTGAGTCTGTTAATATTTGATTAACTTTTATTCTTGTATTATAAATTGATTGATTGAGTAGATAAATTTTGACTGAATAATTTTGTAATATACTAATTAATTTGACGAGTCTTATTTGTATATTCATAGCCTGGATATTATAGATCTAATTGATAAACAGTAGCGTTATTTTTGTCCTCTCCTATAGCTAGGAACAGCTTAAGGAAGGCAACGGGGCCTTAATCCCGTCAGGGACAGCTACCTAAGGACTGAGAGCATCTCGAAAACTCTCAGATTGGGTTGTCTCTTGGTTGACACTCCTGTCTTTTGGACCTTCCTGACTAAATATGGAAAAGGTGCGCCTTACTTCTTTGGAAGCTAAGAGAGTTCTTCTATGGTTTGTTTTATACTTTTTTGGCCTCAGGAGACTAAATTGGACGAAAAAGCACCCCCTTGGATTCTTCTTTGGAGTTTTGAGACTCTCTAAACTATGAAAACATCGCTAAGCATGTAATAGTTTGGGCTCATTAAATCCACGAATCAGTGACACTATCAAGCATTATTTTCTCTTCTCTTTAAGCTTGTTAAAAAATGAAGAGAGATCCAAGTTGACTTTCCTGGACTCGTTAAAATTTTACAGGGAAGGCAAGGAAGAAGTTTTCTCCTATTTTCAGTTAGTGGCAGCATATCATCCTTGAACATAGCACTTTTTTTTTCCAATACCCATGTCTCAGTGTTCACTTTCAGTTCAGCTATTACTTCGAGTTTATTACTCCTCCTCTTATCTGTTATACCTGGGGAATCTGATCATGTCTCCTACATGACAGATAAGTCTAGTTGTTCTATCTATAAGTTTAAAAGCTGCCTTGGGTCATCTTTGTGTTGTGCTCACTGTTCAAGGACTCAACCCAATGTTTGATCTTTATCCTAATCCCATCATTGTTATATCTGTTATCTCTTGTGTCTCCCTTCCTTTTCCTAGTTCCTAGTCACTCTTGTGATCCATTGGAGGATCTATTGCCTTCCTTATCACAGTATGGTTCTGCTTCAATACTTCCTGATGAAAAAGACCTAGAGTTTTGATGATAGTATCTTAGGATAAACTTCCATCATTGGTGAATTCCTTTGCTTCAGTTGTCGATTATCACCAATTGATTGACAAACTGTTGAATCCTTTCCATGTTCAACTTCATCCTACACTTATTCACATGGCTTGGATTGTATTGGTTCTTTGGGATTGTTTATGAAGACCTTAGTTCCTCACCTATGGACTAAGTTGTGCAAGATTATGTTCCATTTATGTCCACAGCTTCCAGATCTTTGAAGATTCATCATTACTATATATTGTGGTTTCGATCCACCTTTGTAATATATGTGGTCTTGTACCCATATCATATGATGTACTCAAATATTGTAAAGGAGCTAGTGTTCTGGTATATTGAACATAGCATCCTTAGATATGACTTTGTATATGACATTATTATGTATTTGTTTCAAGTACTACCTCTGCTCCATTTGATTTCTGAGTTCTCCAAAGATAAAGATTATAATGTATTTCAGCAATCGCTTCCCTCTAACCTCACACATTAGGGGGCATCTGTTATCAACCCAAATGGTACTTCTCCATTCGAGTGCCGACATTTCTATGTTGGTGCACAAAATGACATTTATGGATTGAAGGTTGCCTAAAAAACTATAGATGGACATGTTATGAAATACATTCATTATCCATCCAGCTTTCCATTTTTACCTTTTAATATGTCAATTGTTGTACATGCCTTTGCCTATATGCAACCCACGTACATACGTGACTTTTCCTATAGCATGTCACATACTATACGGGAGTATTTGTCATTGCAACCCACGTACAGATTTGTACATAGGTTTCCCTTAGAGAAAATCGCGTGTCATACAGGAATTGCCAGTATCAATACTCGCGTATGCTTTCCTTTGACATTAAAAATAATAAATCGTGATTATTTAAGATTTGTTAAGCCCTTAACTATCACCATCTTAACTGTCTCAACCTCCTCAACCCTCGAAATTGCCTTATTTCACTAAGTATAAATAAAGGCCTTGGGGAGGGTATTAATGAATCATACTTGGAGAGCAAAGTTATGCTAGTGGTATCTATTCAGAAGTCTTTGGAGCAGAAAAACTCAGAATCCTTTGGTTGCAGAGGAGTCCTTGTCTCAGGCGTTGGGTTGTAACCTTAACTCATTCACTATTGTTAATAAAGGGAATCCTTATTCCAAATGTGTTTTGAATGTCTTTCATGTATCATGGTTTGATGAATATTTATGATTAAGCACTCTATATACTATTTATCTAACCTGTAATATATACATGTATAAGCTTGCACTTAGAGGATTTCTCTCTTTAAACGTGATGGAGAAACACCCCTGAAAGCTTTGGAGGAGAAGCAAAGCGGAAGAAGACAAAGCTAGGACCAACCGTCGTGAATCGGGTGAGTCTATCCTATCTTCTTGTTTCCTTTTTGTACTTTAAATTTGATTGCCTACAAGCTTTAAAAGTATGTTGGTAACCCCATACCTTAAATTATAAGGTGTTTATTCCTGAACAACATTCGTCCTTTCTTATTCTTCCCTTCGCCTTTGTTCCTCCTAATCTCTCTGTATTTGTTCTTCTTCTTCTTTCTTCCTTTGTGCTTCCTCAGGTATTAATTTCTCAACTTCTTTGACTAACCTTGGGGATTCCTCCTTCTTATTCTTGGAAGATTCTTTCTCTTGTGTCTGTTGTTCGGAGTTGCTACTACTACTGCCTTTGCCTCCCGTGGTTCTGATATTTTTCTTGAACCTTTTTTCAGAGCAGTCATGCTACATGAAATTCGGTATACCTTCTCATCCTTGTCGAAGTGATCAAAATAATTGAAATGTACTCCCATGGATGCACATTATTTTGATACTTTTTCCCAAGCATTGTTTATTGGGAATCTTTTCTCTGCAAAATGAAAGTTTCCTAGTTCTTTAACAAAATCAAGAGCACTCTTTACCTTGGTAAAATTATAACCACCAATGCAAAATGGAAAGGGTGGGTAGAAGACCTTCTTCATATCAAACAAAAATTTATCGAAACCATCTATGTATAACTACCTTACCACCTCCTTATGGATGACATAATCAGTGGCATATCTAGGCAACAGTGAAGGGGCTTTGGATCCTCCATACATCCTTAAGTACAAAACTTCCTTGGAGATAAAATAATCCCCATATTCACTTACAGTATTTAGTTCTCCTTCATACATGCAGTTACATTCTTCAAGGAAAATCAACTCATATAATGGTATCAAAAATTCTTCGTAGATAGCTTTGTAAAAACTCAAGTACTTATGTGCCCACAAGAGTTGATATGCGGAGTACATAGGGGTCTTGGTTGGATACCAATCACAGTTTAAATTTGGGAATGAGTGGGTGTATAAAATACAGTCAATCAAGAAGAAACCCATGTAGAACTCATACTTTCTTTGGGTCAGACCCCCTAAAGCTGCAACTATGCACGATGAGAGGCTATTAGCCACGATGTATTCCCAGTTGAATATGGTTCCTTGCATGGCCACATGATCTATTATTGGAATCTATCTTACTTTATAAAACTTCTCATTTGTCCAGCCAAAAATACAATTCAACATTAGGGTTATGAGATGGTAGAGGATGCGCAAATTAGCAATCTCATATTCTCCGAAATTCTTGTGGAGAAACTGCTTCCCAGACAACATCATCTTCTTAAAATAGTCAAGCATGTCCAAATCCATATCCTTTGTCCAATTATCTCTCATGAAATCCTGGGGTGTCAGTAGCTTGCACGCTATGGCTATGTATGCAAGGTTGAAAGAAGCAAAAGCCTTCTTTTGTGTGTTAGTTACGATCATAATAGCTACATCCACCCGAGATAGGATCCAACGAAAAACTTTAGCACACGAGAAAAGCTTAGGGCGTGTAGCCAATTTTGTAATGGAGTATCTTTTGATGCTTACATACAACGATATGTCTTCTAAACCTACATCTAGGATAGTCTTGGGTTTGATCATCTTGTAAATTTCCCCCCATTTAAATTATGGATCAACCCCTGTGATAGACTTCGTGTATTCGTAGATAATTTACATTTTGGACACAATCTCTACATCTAGATCATCTCCTGTGGCCTGAGCGTTAATTTTCTTTTTCTTTGGCAATGTTCTATGAAGGCTGATACGGTAACACAACATACCAAGAAATGACTTCAAATTTATTTGGTCTGGAAGCATGCATTCATTATTGATGAAATCTACAGAACATACACACTATATCTGAAATGAAAAATTATAAATGAAACATAAAGAACCAACATAAGATTGTATTTAATAATACATTGTTTACTAACTCATCCTGGAACATCTCAAAAAGGCTTCGTGAGGAAAAAAAGAAAGTTATTCAGCTACTCTAAAAACCATAAGGTAATGATAGGTTATGGCTGGACCATTCCATAAGAAAAAATTCTCATGTCACATGGATTTTGGAACTCAGGTTTTGGAAACACAACAGCCACTTGAGGCTTTCTACCGAAATCCTTCTGTGTACCATAGGACTGGGATTTTCTACTGGCTTGATACTCACATTTTACTCTAAACGAACAAACCAGGAAATCCCCCCTCGACAACCAATGGAAAAACTTACAGTGGCTCAGTGGCTTTGACAACAATGGGCCGGCCTAAACCTTAACCTCAATCAACCAGGGAAACCTCCTCAACCCTACTTCTTCCAATGGTGATATCCTACCCATAAAAATATTGATCAAGTGAGGCACAATTGATGAAGCATTCAACTGGACAAAACCCCACCAATGCTTGAGTCTAACATGGTCTGAGCGGTGAGGCCAAGTGCAGCGGAGCAGGTGAGAAAGGGCCTCTAAAACCAAGAAACCTTCCAGAGGTTGGAGAACCCTAAAATCCAAATGCAAAGGCCCTCTAGGAGTTTGGATGCAAATATAAATACAACGGTCTATGGAAAACCCTAAATCCGTAAAACCTTGAAACACTTTTTTTCCCCACTAAAAAAAAAACAAAGTGGTGATTAGGGTGGAAACTGAATCTTACTTGGTAGAAAATCTTGACAGTTGGTGAGAAAAACAAATTGTATCATTGGCTTGATCTCGGTGGCGCTTGATAGCTTGGAGTGCTCCAAACGGTAGGTGAAAATAACCATAAAGCAAATCCTCCAAGGCTTAGATAGGAAACAATCATGGAAAGGAATTAATGTGGTAGCTGGGTGATTAAATGAATGAGGATAAAACATCGTTTAGTGCCAAAGGTAAAAAACTTTATCGACAAAAAACCATCTGAATCGGTAAACAAAATAGAGGAGGTCGTGACAGTGTCAGGTGGACTCACAGGGCAGATTCGATGCTATTAGATAACATTCAACACTCCAACTGATGATAAGACTATTGACGGGATCCTTAACTCTTTATTGGTGGTGAAAATAAAGATCACCTACGATGGCATCGACTCCAATACTGGAATTTTTCTAATACCATCGCAGGAACTCAATAAGAAATTCCACAAACCTCATCAGTAAGACCTTGAAAAATCATCGGCTACAAAATATCAAAACATCCGCATGTATTGGCTTGCAAAAATGAGTCCCGCCGATGTTGTTGGCAGATACTTCTGAAAAGGAACATCGATGAACTTACAAAAAGTTCCCGAAAATGGACTGGTAGATAATAAAAACAAAACCTTCCCTAAATAATCGGTTCAAATCTCCAAGTTGGACCGATACCCCCAGAAAAACGTGTTGATATGTTCCAAAACGCATATGTGAAAGCTACAAACAAACCATCAGAAAGAGGATTAAAACCTCACCAAGAAGGTCGGCTCCAAAACCTGAGTTTCACCGACGTATCAAAAATATCGAAAATGTTTTCCAAAAATCCACAAAGAATAATCGAAAAATCGAATGAGCAACATGAGCTTCCCCGAAATGTCGTCTAGACTCAAGAATCTCAGCCGACACATCGGGTGAGAAACCTGAGTTTCAACTTTCAACAAAAGACTTTCAAAATCATGCAAAAAATACAGTAAGTCATGAGAAAATTCTCAAAGAGAAACAATTACTTGGGGAAGCTTTAAATCTAAAAAATCCAAGGAGGGGCCCTAAACTCACATAAATTTTTGGGTAGTGGTTGCAACAACAACAATTGGTGACTAGATGGTGAACACTGATCTCTGGAAAAACTATCTTTCAAAACACAAACTGCGTTCTGGAATTTCATTAGAGAAACTCATCCTAGTCCTTTTCAAGATTATTTAAAAATCCATACTTCTCCAAGAATGCAAAATTCAAAACACCCCATTTATTATAGTCCTGTGGGGTATGGTAACTAGGCTATAAAATTCACAATAACTCTTTTGGGGCCAAAATGTGAGATTCATTTACCTCTTTATTTGGATTCTTTCGACTGTGACACCATAGGATCGTAACAGAGTTGAACATGTGCATTCATTTGTTCCATATTCCCATTCCTTTTGCATTCTTTTGATGCTTAATACTTTTGTCTTTTGATTCTTCTCGGATCGCTTCCTTTGTATTTGAGATTTGATTTAGGTTCTTCCATCCATGGTGTCCTTTTGTGTGAGTGATAATTTGTTTCATCTCATGGACGGAGAAGAACCTTTTTGAGCAATCCAATCATTTTACTAATTTATGTCTTCAGTATATCCTTTTGATATATATTTTCTTTCATGGAAATTTATTTCTTTATATTAAGCCTTTTGGATTTCATTTGTGGCATCGGATTATTTTGAATACCATACACTTGTCTGTTTTTCTTCCTTTCTGTAGGTATTTTTCGGTGAGCTTCCTAGGATAGATATTAATGTGAACTGGATGAATCCCAAAATAGTATTCTACACTTCATTTACCTCAGTTATTTTATAGGGTTTAAAATAGGACTTCAATGTGTTCTTAAAATAACTTCCTTTCAGCAGTCTATCAAATTAAAGATTCTTGTTCTGACCAAAAATTTCACATAGATAAATTCCAATGAGCAGTTCTTGGATTAAAGTATTGACAATTTGTCCAAGTTACAATATCCCCTAAGCACCAAATGATTGAGCTAAATTATTCTGAAATAAAGACCGAACTAAAGAAAAATACTGAAATAAATCAAATGCAAAGAAAACAAAATCAACAGAAAGAAAGTAAACATAACTAAAAGAAAACAAAAACCAAAAAAGAAAAGAGTTATTTGTGTATAACGAGCTCCTACAGTACTAAGTGAAATAATTTTTGAGAACCATGCCATTGACAGAAATATTCTCTTCCCAACCCTATAAATCCTGTAACTTATAAGTCAAGGGGCCTAACTTTTGAGCAATATGAAATGGGCCAACCCATAGGTGTTGAAACTTTGTGTGTTTTCCCTTTTTATCATGCAGGTGATCCCACTTGAGAAACAAGTCTCCAACTTCAAAACTTCCCTTCCCTGACTTATGTTTATCAAACTACCTTTTAACAATCTCTTGCTAGTGTTTAAACCTCTCCTTAGACTTGAGCCTAGACTCTTCCAGTTTCAGCAAGGTATTAATTTGAGCTTGCAAAACTTCACTACCAAACCCTCGTTATGCTTGGGATAAATGAGAATATGGAAGTACAATGTTCGGGGCTAGATTAGATTCTTTCCCATATACTAGAGTATAAGGCGACATTCATAAGGAATTCTTCGGGGTGACCCTATCTGTCCAAAGTGCATTTGGAAGAGCTACATGCCAGCTTCTCTGATTTTCTATGACATTCTTTTTTATAATTCTGATAAGGATTTTATTTGTTGATTCAGATAACACATTACCTTGTGGATAATAATTATCATAGTGGTGCAATTTCATTACTTTTTCATTATCAAATTTAGTTAGCGTAATCGATGAAAATTAAGACGCGTTATAAAAAACTAGTGAAATTGGAACCCCAAACTTGGTCCTAATATTTTCTTGTAAAAAGTCTATGACCACGTCGTCATTCACTTTACGTAACGAAATTGCTTCCACCTATCTTGTGAAGTAATCAATGGTTGTGGGGATGTATTTTTGTTGCAATGAATAATTTGGATTGATTTCTCCAATGATATCAATTCCCCTTTGTTCAAACGGCTCCAAAACAACAACTAGTTGCAATGCTCCAACTGCTTTTGCTAGTCTCCCTCCACTTCTCTAGCATGTGTCACACTTCCTTACATAAGCATGAGCATATTTAAACAAGTTTGGACAATGATATCCAACTATTAGGATCTTGTGGGAGGTAGTGTCTACTGAGAAGTGTCCTCCAGTGGGACCATCATGCAATTCTTTGACAACTTTAGAGGCATCCTCTTGTTCCAGGCATCTCAGAAATACTCCATAATAGTTATTTTTAAAAATAAATTCATCAATTATCTGATAAGATGTTGACTTTAAACGAAGTTCTCTTCTTTGTTTAGAATTCCAATCATGGTAAATATCCTTGTTGGAGGTAATGTATCTGATGTTTGTACCAAGACTCGAGAGTTGTAAATATAGGACACATATCGATCATATGCAATTCATATTCATTTTCCCAATCATCATATTTATTGTTATGACTTTCATCCATTAACTTGCAAAGCCCTTATCCTTTGATAATGGTGGTTGGTTTAAATTCCAGATCATATTATTGTAACGTTTTCAGCCAATTTCCTCTTCGTTCTCCTAACTCCTTTTGTACGAAAAGGGTTCGAACCATCGAGTGAGGAACAATTAATTTGGTTCTATTTTTAAGAATGTGAGGCTTGAATTGATTCACTTCATATGCATGTTTGTCAATAGCAGGGTAGTTCAATTCAGCACCTTGCAACCTAGTTCTCATAAATTATTGGGGTACTCATCTCCCCTTTCTTCTTTCTGTGTAATCACTGCTACAAGTGAGTTATCAGAAGCAAAAGTGTATAGGATAAAATCCTTTTCAAAATTAGGACTTTTAAGAGAAGGTGCGTGAGATTTTTCCAATTTGATGTTGTTAAATGCACCCTTCTCTATGTCATTCCATTTAAATTGTACACTTTTCTTTACCATTTGTTGCAAAGGCTTCACTATTTGTGCAAAATCAGGAACAAACCTTCGAACAAAATTTATAGTCCCCATGAAGGATTGCATACCTTTTTTATTGTGGGGTAAGGGAATATGTGCTATAGCTTCTATCCTCTCCGAGTCTATGGAGATTCCCTTTTTAGAAATAATGTGGCCCAATAGTTTTCCTTCTAATACTGCGAAAATGAATTTCTTAGTATTTAACAAGATACCATATTTTTTACAGCAATCAAAAATTTGTTTTAAAGGAAACATATGCTCTTCTCCCTTCTTAGAGAAAACTATTACATCATCTAGATAAACTACCACACTGTGGCCAATTAAACCCCAAAAATCTATATCCATGGACCTTTTGAAAGTGGCTCCAGCACTGATGAGACTGAAGGGAATTCTTCTATAAGCAAAGTTTCCCCACTTTGTTCGAAATGTGTTTTACATCCTATCTTGATATGCTACCAATACTTGTTTGTATCCTGAAAACCCATCCAATAGGAAGAAAAATTCAGAACCTGAAACCATATGTAGGATTTGCTCCATTGGTGGGACTGGATAATTATATTTTTATGAGGCTCTGTTCAGATTCCTGAAGTCTACACATAACCTTATTTCACCATATTTCTTTCTTTCCGGTACCATATTTTCCACCCACTTTGAGTGCCTAAATTTGAAAATGATCTTCACATCAAGTAACTTATTTACTTCATTTTGGATCAGCGGTTCCATCTTGGGATGCATTTTCCTCAGTGGCTGTTGAAACAGTTTCACGCCTGCTTTAATAGGGATGACATGTTATATGATGTGGGTATCATAATTCTTCGAATATTCATATGTCTAGCACAAAACATCCTTACATTGTCGAAACAAACTGATAAAGTTGCTTCTTTCCCCCGGTGAACAACATTTTCCCATGTTTACATACTTGGGTTCGGCATCTGTCCCAAGATTAATCAAATCATATAGCATAGATGAACTGTTTCTTTTGACATTGGCAGGATTTCTAAACTTTCTATTCAACTCAAAAATCCCTTCCAATGTACTACCCCTTTAGGCATGAAGTTTCCACTTTGAATATTGGCTTGATGTTCTTCGTCGTCAATCACTGACTCCTTGAAAGTCTCATCATTTGTTAAAAACTGTAAGATTTGTTGATCATTGTTAAATACCCTTAAATTTGTGACATTATCTGGTATAAATGGCCTAAAAACCAATTCAATTGAGTATTTGTTATTAGTGGGATCTAGTATTGCAGTCGAAGTAGCTAACAAATCAGTTCCTACATTTTGCAATCTAGGAATTGAATTGATATTGAAAGCATTGAAATTTTCTATAAGATCCCAAACTTCAGATTGGTATCCTTTAAAGTGTGGTGACAGACAGTGAATTGTGCTTCGAACTTATTTGACGATTATTTCAGAATCACCAAGAAATTTGAAATTTCTTACTTTGAATTCAATAGCCTTTTTCAATCCCTGGACTAGAGCTTCATATTCTATTGTGTTGTTAGTACATTTGAACTCTAGCCTATAAGAGATAAACGGTTTGTTCTTTTTAGGATCAATCAGGACCCAAATTGACCCTGATCCCTCTTGAGTTTTGGAACCGTCAAAATATAACAACCAAAATTTATCTTCTAACTCTATAGGACTAGTGTTACTCTCTAAATCAGAAACTAAATTAACTATATTACAATCAATATTATCAGCCTGTGAAAACTGAAGGAATTTGGACTGCGTGTCTGACTCACTATTGGCTTTTTTTGCTTGATATTTTCTAGGTTCAATCTCTATGAAATAGTTACCCAAGGCTGAATGAGAGAAATTCACAGGTTCATTTTTTTCTTTCAATTGTTTCACAATGTGCTTCATGTGTGGTTCCCTCGTTACCTTTATCTGATTCTAGATATTCTTATAGGGTAGCTACAAGTGTGACCAATAAGTTGCAAAGTACCCATCCAGTTTTGAAGACCAAACCCTGCTCAATATCAAACCATATGCTTCTGGTATATATGCCACTATGATGTCTATAAACTAGTAGGCCCTTTCATCTACAAATAACCAAATGAACACATTCTTCATTTCTCCTACTACCTTGACTGTTGATCTATCCAACTGAATGATATTACATGACGAGGGTGTAGGTTGACGATTTATCTTTATACAAACTGAAAGAGGCATGAAATTAGAGGAATCTTCAATATCTACCAAAACATTATGCAAATTGTGACTGAAAATCTCAAAAGATAGTAAAAATGGCAAGGTTTGAAATTTAGAATTCCCTCCAATGCTGGCTTCATTAATCTCTTTATCTAAATGAATTTCATCCTAGGATCTACTGGATTGTTTATCAAAATCTTCCAGGAGCTTCTTTCTTTGTTGAGGTAAGTTACACATTTTAAATAAAGAAATATTTTCTTTTTTTTCTTGATGTCTTCTATTATGTCATATCCTATATCACATTCTGCTAGACCCTTTTTATTGTTTTTTGCTTCATTTTCCACAACATTCACAATATTACTCACTGCTATAACTTTGTCAGACTTAGGTGGTGTTTGGGTATTACTGCTAATCTTCTTCATACTTTCTTGTATCTTCCTAATATTAGGCAATAATAGGATTTCATCCATTATTGGTCCTTTTCATTTGGTTGTGACATTAACTACTCGAATTTGAATTTATTCAATAGGTTCCTCTTCATCCAACCCAAGTTTAGGTGCACAGTCCCATAGGACCATCATTGTTTCATGCGATTCTTTTGGTTCATTTGTTTTTTATTCTTTCATCTCAGGCTCTGTTATTTGAGCATCTAATATTTGATTCATAGCTCGAGTCATTGAGTTAATCCATTATGGGAAACTCTTTTTAGTAATATGTTCTTAATGAAAAGTACATAAATGATCCATTCCTACCTCATTAAAATTTAAAACAGAAGAACTATATATGGGTGGTTGAGATGTGCCACCTTCCTCTCTTTTCTTGAAATAAGGTTTGAATTGTTTCTTGGATGAAATGGATTCTTTATCCTTTTCTAAATCGACAATATTATTTGATATACTTTTTACCATTTTAATCATGTTTTCCAATTTACTTGAATGTTCCTCTTTAGGTATGGTTAATAGCAAAGGTTTCTTACTGCTAAAAGTCCTTACATATGGTTTTGTAGTGTGTTTGTTTGTGCTTTCAAGCTCAGCTTCTACTTAATTTTCTTCTTCATAAGTTTCTACCAAAGAAGGTTTAAATAGCCTCTTAACAAACATTTCTATGATGGGGCTAAGGGATGAAGTGTAGTATTCTATTAACATTTCTTCAGAAGGATTTATTGAAGCACTGAAATTGTTCAAATGGGCAGCAAACCTATGATTAAATTTTGCACTTTTTCTCTCTTGTCCATCCTCAGAGCCAGAAATTATTTCATGATAGTGGTAGTGGTTTGTTAACTACCAAAATTTCCCTTAAAAACCCTTTCAAAAGTATCCCACTTTGTTATCGAATTTTCTTGTAAGCCAAAATACCAAGAAGAGGCCTTATCTTCAAAGGTATGCGGAAAAAATCTGCATACTACATCTTCATGCTCCACGTCTAAAAGTTCTAAATCCAAATAAAAACTTTGCAAGTGGTGATCCATAGAAATGCCCTTTCCAAGGTCAAACTTAGGTAATTCTTTTTCATCATTCTGAGGCAAAGCATGCAAATGAGCGTCCAGGTTGAGTGGTGTTCAGGCTCTCCAAGCTAGTGGTGGATTAGGATTTACAGGTTTATTATCATTTGGGGGTACATTTGTTGGGCTACATATTTGTCCATTTTTCCATCACTTATCGACATATATTTCATCCCTTTTCTTACCATTATCAGTCATTTATCATTCCATTTTCCATCAATTTGTTGTAACTACATGTAAAACACCATACTACTTCCATTGATGCTTTAAGTGGTTAGTAATGATTATTTTCCTTTATCTTTGATGACTTGAAATATATTATGCATAATTTTACTAAGGATGGTTTGTGGAGTGATTTGTCACATACAAGACACTCACAGCTAGTTGTTATAGCCTTAATAAAAAATGCATGTTAGATAAGAACACCTCACTTCGCGTCTCGATTTGCAGGAATATGGAAACAATTCATGACAATCCAATACATGGGTTTTGTGCATAACAACCTTTTTTACCTAACTAGCAAGGAAATCACCAAACAAAGCCACAATTTGTGATATACAACTGGTTCTTCGAGAAGGTATTTCCCATATTTACTGTTGCGGCTGGCTCCAAAGTTGTTAGGAGTTACAACCATGTTTCAACTGTTACATATCACAAGTTTGGGATTTGGTTCCTCATTTCCCTGGGAGAATTTTATGTATAAATATTTAATCAATCTCATTGAGAGGGAGGAAGAGAGAAAGAAATGTTATGCTATAGGATTTGATCCAGATCTATTGTAATCATTCCATTATGATAATACATGCTAGCAGTTTCTTAATTCTGGAGTTATAGACTTTCATTATGGAGATCCATCTCTGCTCAGTGGAGGAAGGGACTTCTTCCCTGAGAAGATGCTGGTAGTGTTAATTGTAGGTGTTTTATTTTGTAGATGTGTTTATTTGTTAGTTCATGGTTTCATTTGATTTATCATAGTTGTTTTTATTATTTAGTTCATGCTTTCATTAGATTGATCATAGTTGTTTTCATGTTAATTCATATTAATAGATTGTTGGCAAACATAACATTTCTTCTAGGTTTATGTAGTTAGATATTGCTTTGTAAGATTTTATTTTTATTTCCATGTTTAAAGTGTGATTAGGATACACTGTGATTTTATGAATATGATTAGGGTTTGATTTATTTTCAAGAAAGTATGATCTAGTTTACAAAGAGTTTATATTTCATACCAATAGATAACAGTGTCAGGTCGAAATTGTGCTTGCATAGATCTTGCATGATAGCTTTGAAATAAAAGACTTCCTTGGGTTGAAAATTTATGTTTAGCACTCTGCATGTTAAGTTTTAATTAACTGGAATATAGTGGGCCCAACAACATTTCCAACCATGATTCTACGAGGAGGCTGTGGTGGAGACTGAACAAGTGACTGAAAAATTGGGGAATCTGGCCCCAACTGATCAGGTGGTTGATCAATATCTTGTATAGACAAATTCACCAACTCTTCCAAATTTCCCACCAAAACTAAATATTCTATGTAAGTAGGTACTCTTCTGGTAGCTCACCTAGTTGGTAATTCTGGGATTGTCTACAATCCTCCAAGATTCTTCATGTAATACCTTGTATGTCTCCTTAAGTGATTTACTACTTCAAAAGGAATAGGGTAGAGGTGTTATAGAACTTCTACTTCAGGGTTTACTCTTTCTTCGGAAATGAAATCTTCAGTGTACCTAGTCTCATATCTATCACTAGTGGAATAGTTTCGAGTAAATGGATTTCCAATGCCATCCATGCATTGGCGGCCCTCCTTCTAGCACCAAAAATATTTATGCCTGGAAACATCCCAATTACCGACAATAGAGATTTTGTCCCAATAACTGTTCCCAATTAGATCATTTACTATTTGGAATGAGGAATCTATCCGGCTAGCGGCCTAGATACCGTAGAATTAAAGAAAGTTTCAAGTTTGTTTTACTAGTTGCGGCCCGGTCCACCCTTTATGTAATTTTATATTTTATGATGAAATGCAAGTGCCTATACTAAATGCAAGTGACTGATGAATATAGCCTCACTAGAGATGCGCAAGTTCTTACCTCCCATCTTACCTCTCTTGCCTCACAATCACTTCTACAAAAGCAAAGAAACAGTTGAATCTATTATAATCCATTCTATCCAACCCCCAAGGAGTAGATATTACACAATTGAGTAATGTATTATAATTTTGTTAGTGGAATTCTACAAATAGCTGTCAAATTCTACATACATAATTACAACAATAAAATATAAACAAAGGTAGCTCTGTTTTATTAACAAATTCATTACTCATTCATTTGCGTGAGATTTCTAATAGAAAATAAAATCATTCATAAACTGCAGAAATAATTGAACAGGTTGGAACGATCTCACAGTTATGTAGCAAGCTAAAACAAAAATAGTTCACATTCAGCAATCCACATAATCCATCTGGAAATTCATACAGTCCTTCCTCTAGCAAAATTTGGTTCTCTTTATTTATAAAAGTAGTTCTCATACAAATAGCTTCAACATATGTGTGCTAGAAAAAAACCTTTCTCATCTCTATTCTACCCCTATTTATACAATTTACATATGAATTTTCAATACCCTAGCCTCTTAGGCTTCCTCGACTCTTAGATTACAAAATTTTGTCTTCTAGTGAATTGCACTAGAAAAATAAAAATAGAATAAGATAATATACAAAAATTGCCACATGTACACAATTCAAAACTTTGGAGGGCCCAGGTGATATTCCAATAAAAAATTTCCATGAAGCAGCTTCTTCTTTGATGACTCAGTAGTCCAATGGCTCTAGAAACCTTGTAGTTACTTCATGTTTAGCTATATGGGATTCTATTTCTTTTAACTTTGGTGAATTCTACCTCAACGAATCTTCAAAGAGATATTTATGGACCGAAGCTTGCACAACCCAGATTCTAATTGCTTCCTCACTAATGTTTTTGATATTCTGAATGCTTTTCTCATATGTCTGGAACTTGTCCTAGAGATTCTTGAAATGGTGATCTTTGTCTGAAAAATCCTGAACCTGAGTTGCTGCTGAAGCTTGAAATTTATTGTGTGTCGTGCACATCTTCTTTTAGAATTCCTTATACTTTTCCAGAGCCTTTTCAATTGTTGTGTTCAATACTTATGTTGCTCTGTTGCTGAAATCCAAGAATTCCAACTCCATCTTCCATCCTCCTATAGTATTTTGGGGCATGTTGTCAGGAAAAGTTGTGTTGGTTCCAATACAATCTAACTGAATTTACACAAGTTCTGTAACTTCTGATAAAATTTTATGGAACTTTAATGAGTCGTTTTCTATCTCCTTCAGTATGGCCTCTATCTTCTTAATCTTATATACTTCTACCAATTTTGACTGAACCTGGTTTATTTTTCTTCGTAAAAGACAAGCTTGACTATGGAATGGAGTAACATTGGCATGCTTTTCATTAGCTACTTTTAGTTTTTTCTCTAGTAGGTTATTCTATGTTTCTAATTCTTTTGGACGTTGGTTAGCTACTTTTTTCTACGTTTCCAAATCTGACACCTTGCTTTCGAGGTCTCTCTTTTCTCCCTTAGTGATTTCACTTAACAGTATTAGTGCATCGTTATCTAACTCTATAGCTTGGCATGCTTCCCTGAGTCTTTCAAACTCTGACAAAGTATCATCATACTTCCTCTTCAATTGTTGTCCTTTTGTTCTTTCTCTTACCATAGTTTATTTTATCTGTTCCATTTTCTATTTGTAATATTCAACATCCTCGACCATCCTACCAACATTATATGCATTGGCTTGGGCTGATGCTAGACTTTCCATCCTGAGAAGTCAAGGATCTTCATTTTCCCCATGCATAACCGCCTTCTCTATCACCGTAACTTCTACAGGTTGATCACCTACCTATAACCTCTTCTATGTCCTTGTTACTATTCTTTTATTCTTCTGGTCAAAGAAAATTGTGTCTAAGTTAGCCACGGTGTGTTGATGAGATGGGATGAATGGCACCAATCCAAGTTCTACTGGGGAAACTTGTCTTCGTGTTATTTTACTACTTGATGGGACAAAAGAATCCACTAGATTATTATGGGCTTGGTCTTGCTGAATATTCTCCCAATCCTGATCTTCCTATTCTTTCCTTTTTAGTTCTTCAACTACCTTCTCTGCCTCTTCTCTTATCCTGTCAATTGATTCATTTTTCCTCCTTTATTATTCTTCCCTTCTCCTTTATTCCTCCTCATCTCTTTGTCTTTGTTATTCTTCTTCTTTCCACCTTTGTGCCCCCTAAGCTATTAATTTCTCTGATTCTTCGACTAACCTTTGGGCTTCCTACTCCTTCTTCTTGGAAGCTTCTTTCTCATGTGTCTATTGTTTGGAGGTGCTACTGCCATTGCCTTTGCCTCCTGTGTTTGTGATATTTCTATTGAACCTTTTGTTTAGATAAATCATGCTACATGCATTCCAGTATACCTGCTAATCCTTGCAAAAGTGATCGAAATATTCGAAATGTACTCCCACAAATGCACAATATTTTGGGACTTTGTCCCAAGTATCATTTATGTGGAAGATTTTCTTCCCAAAACAAAAATTTTCTAGCTCTTTAACAAAATTAGTAGCACTCTTTACCTTGGTAAACTTATAATCACCAATGCAAAATGGCAGCGGTGGGTAGACACCCTTCTTCATATCAAACAAAAATTTCCCGAAACCATCTGTGTATAACTTCCTTACTACCTCCTTATGGATGACATAATCAGTGGCATATCTAGGAAGTAGTGAAGGGGATTTGGATCCTCCATGCATCCTTAACTACAAGCCTCCCTTGGAGAGAAAGTAATAAGCATATTCACTTACATTCTTTAGTGCTCCTTTGGACATGCATTTACATTCTTCAAGGAAAATCAACTCATATAATGGTATCAAACAATATTCATAGATAGCTTTGTAAAAAATAAAGTACTTATGTTCCAACAAGAGTTGATATGTGGAGTACATAGGGGTCTTGGTTGGATCCCAATCAGAGTTTAACTTTGGGAATGAGTGGGTGCAAAAAATACAGTGAATCAAGAACGAAACCATGTAGAACTCATACTTTCTTTGTGTTAGACCCCCTAAAGATGCAACTATGTAGGATGACAGGATATTAGCCACGATGCCTACCCACTTGAATATGGTGCCTTTCATGGCCACATGATATATTATTGGAATCCAACTTATTTTATAAAAATTATTGTTTTCGAGTCCAAATATTCGATTGAGCATTAGGGCTATGAGACGGTGCTTGGTGCACAAATTAGTAGTCTTATATTCTCTTGAATATTTATGGAGAAACTGCCTCCCAGAAAGCATCATCTTCTTAGCACATTCAAGCATGTCCAAAACTAGATCCTTTATCCATTTATCTATCATGAAATCCTGGGATGTCGGTAGCTTGCAGGATTTGGAAATGTAGGCAGGGTTGAAAGTGGAAAAATCCTTCTTTTCTATGTTGCTCATGATCATAGTAGCTGCATCCGCTCAATATAGGATCCATCCTATAACTTTGGCACATGGGAAAAGCTTAGGGCATGTAGCCACCTTTATAATGGAGGATCTCTTGATGTTTACATACAATAGTATGTCTTCCAAACCTGCATCTGGGACAGTCTTATCTTTGATCATCTGGTAAATATGCCCCCATTTGAATACCATCTCAACCCCTATGATAGACTTCGTATCTTCGTAGATAATTTCCATTTTGGACACAATCTCTATATCTGGATCATCTCCTGTGGCCTGAGCCTTCATTTTCCCTTTCTTTGGCATGTTGTTGTATGAAGACTAAGACTGTAACACAACATACCAAGAAATGACTTAAAATTTATTTGGTCTAGAAGCATTCATTCATTATTGATGAAATACACAGAACATACACACTATATCTGAACTGCAAAATGATAAATGAAACCGTAAAGAACCAACATAAGATTGTATTTAATAAAACAGTCTTTACCAACTCATCCTATAACATCTTGAAAAGGATCTGTGATGCAAAAAGGAAAGTTATTTGGCTACTCTAAAAACCAAAAGGTGAATGGTACATTACATTTGGACTGTTTCGAAAGAAAAAATTCTCATGCCGCATGGGTTTTAGAACTCATGCTTTGGAAAAAAAATAGCAACACAAGGATTTCTACCGAAATAATTATGCATACCATAGGACTGTTCTTTCCTACTAGGTTGATACTCACATTTTACTCTAAAGGGACAGACCAAGAAATATCGCCTCAACAACCAATGGAAAACCTTACAGCGAGTCAGTGGCTTTGACAATAATGGGTCGGCCTGAACCTTAACCTCAATCAACTAGGGAAACCTCCTCAACCCTACTTTGTCCAATGGTTATATCCTATCCATAAAAACATTGACCAGGGGAGGTGCAGTTGACGAAACATTTGACTGGCAAAAACCTTGCCAATTCTTGAGTGTGACATGGTATGAGTGGTGAGGCCAAGTGGAGCGGAGAAGATGGGAAAACCCTCTAAAACCGAGAAACCTTCCAGAGGTTAGAGAACCCTAAAAACCAAATGTAAAGGCTCTCTACGGGTTTGGATGTGACTATAAATACCAAGGGTTTGGGAAAACCCTAAATCCGTAAAACCTTTAAACACTTTTTTTCCCCACTAACAAAAAACAAAGTGGTGATTAGGGTGGAAAATGAATCTTACCTAGTAGAAAATATTGATAGTTGGCGAGAGAAATAAATTTCATGGTTGGATTTATCTGGGTGGCGATTAACAGTTTGGAGTGCTCCAAATGGTATGTTAAAATAATAGTAAAACAAACCCTCTGAGGCTTAAATAGAAAACAACCACGAAAAGGAAATAATGTGCTAGCTGGGTGATTAAATGACTGAGGATAAAATGTTGTTTAGCACGAAAGGTAACAAACCTTATCGACAAAAACCATCTGAATCAATGAACAAATCTGAGGAGGTTGTGACAATGTCAAGTGGACTCACCGAGTGGATTTGTTCTTATCCGATAGCATTCTACACTCTTGTCGATGATAGAACTATTGGTAGGATACTTAACTCTTTATCGGCGGTGAAAAGAAAGATCACCCGTGATGGCATCGGCTCCAATACTAGAGTTCCTCCTATACCATCACAGGAACTAAACAAGAACTACTGCAAAAATCATCGGTCAGACATTGAAAAATCATCGACTACAAAAGATCAAAACATATGCATGTATCGGCTTGCAAAAACGAGTCCCACCAATGCTGTCGGCAAATACTTCCGAAAAGAAACGTCGGTGAACTTACAAAAATATCTAGACAATGGATCAATGGATAAGAAAAACAAAACCTTCCCGAAAGAATCGGTTCATATCTCTAAGTTGGCATGATACCATCGAAAAAAACTTGACAAGATGTCCCGAAAAAGAATCCATGAAAGCTATAAACAAACCTTCAGAAAGAGAATTAAAAACTCACCGAGAAGGTCGGCTCTAAGACCTAAGTTTCGTCGATGTATTGGCAAACTCGAAATTTTTTTTCCAAAAATATGCAAAGAATAAGCCAAAATTTGAATGAGCAACATGAGCTTCCCTGACATGTCTGCTAGACTCAAGAATATCAGCCGACACATAGGGTGAGAAGCCCGAGTTTCAACTTTCAACAAAAGACTTTCAAAATCATGCAAAAAAATAGACTAAGTCATGAAAAAATTCTCAAAGAGAAAAAATTATCTGGGGAATCTTAAAAGATAAAAAATCCAGGGAGGGGCCCTAAAATAACAAAACGTTTGGGGTAGTGGTTGCAGCAGCAACAGGACCCCACAAATTATGGCTCACAAAACCTTTACTTTGGTATCATTTGTAACCATCCATGTTGTTGATCTAAACCTCAAAATGGCCATTAACATATCCAACTTGCATGCCAAATATTCCTTGTGGAGGGCTTGTGGTGCTAATTTGGGGCCCCATGTATGGAGAATGAGCTTTAGAAGCAAATGTTAGAGCCTAAGACCATAGTTTTGAATATATTTTAGGTCATGCATCAAGAACCATCTTCTATGCACAAGTTTTCAAAATGATGACCATATATCACATGTAGACTAAATATTTTCTATGTAGATTCATGCTATGTGATAGTCAAGGCAATCGTGAAGGTCCATGACCTCATAAAAAAATGGTGTGTGTTATCCATCTGAATGGCACCTCTCCATCCGAGTGCAGACATCCCTCATGTTGGCACGCAAAAGGACATCTATGGATTGAGGTTTTCCCATAACACTATAGATTGGCTTACTATAATACATTCCTCCTACATCCAGGTAGTTACTTTTCCATTTTTCTATGTTAAGTTGTATTCGCGACTCTCTATATATACAACTCGCGGATCATTCACGAGTGTTGGTTGCTGCAAGTCGTGAATGGATGTATTCGCGGGTTGCTCTTATAGCAACTCATGAATCATTCGTGGGTTGTCCATCTACATACCCACGAATATTTCCCTTAACATTTAAAAATAAAAACACACGATGATATGAGATTAGTTAAGCCATTTACTTTAATCCTCTTAACTGTCTCAACCTCCTCAACCTTCGAAACTGCCTTATTTCCTCCATATAAATACAAGCCTTGGGGAGGGTGTTTGATATATAGACTTGGAGAGCAAAGTTATGCTGGTGGATTGTATAAAGAAGTCTTTGGAGCAGTGGAACTCAGAATCCTTTGGCTACAAAGGAGTCCTTGTCTCAGGCGTTGGGTTGTAACCTGAACTCTTTCCATTATTGATAATAAAGAGAATTCTTCTTCCATATATGTTTCATGTATCTTGGTCTGATAAATGTTTATGTTTCTGCATCTTATATGTGATTTATCTAACCTGCTTATATGTATATGAATCATCTTGTATCTGGAAGATTGACTCTTGACAAGTGAAAGAGGAGCAACCTTGAAGACTTTGAAGGTGAAGCAGAGTAGAAGAGGACTAGCAAGGATCGACCTTCGTTAATTGAGTAAGTATTTCTAATCCTCCTATTTCCTTTACTGCACTTTAGAGTCAATTGTCTGCAAGTTGATTGAGTATGTTGGAAACCCTATACCTATGGTTATTAGGTGTATAATCCTGTACAAAAGAACTCGCGACTCCGCTAGGGAGGCCTAGACTGCTGTAGGTTGTTTCTGTCACCCCTGACCAGTCTTTGCTTGAAGTCTGTATGTGATCTTACATCTTGGTTCATACTTGCCTCAGTATTTGAAAGTCTTTGGAATTTTTCTTGTTCTTTGAGAAAAATTTTATGCCCATTCGCGAGTTTCTCTTCTAAACAGTCGCGAATCCAAGTTTGTATTCATGGGTCGCTGTACTGGACAGTCGCGGATCATCCGCGGGTTGCTGTTATATACAGTCACGAATCTGCCTGGAAGTAGGGATTTTTTAAGTTGAGGTTTCCTTGTTCCTTTCTTTCTGTAATCCCTGTTGGTGTGTTGATTTTCTTTATGAATGGTGTATGGCTTGTTTGAGTGCCTCTATTGATCACACTTTGTGCTTTTTCGAAAGCCCTTGAGTCTCTTTTACTTGGATTATTTTCTGTTTGCATGTTGAAGTGGTTGGCCTGTTTGGGTTGAGGGTTAAGGTGTCTTTGTCTAGATCTGTCATTAAGGTCTTGGGATCTGTTTTTCCAGTCTGTCTTTGGACAGTGGCTGGTTGTCATTTGCCTTTGTAAGTATACAATTATTTTTGTCATTGTGTGCACCCAAGATAGGGTTCCTACCCTTCCTTTGTTGGTTGTCTTTTCGTTCTGTCAGCCTGTTTGCTTCAGTTTGTTGCTTTTAGACAGTTTATTTGATTCAAGTTTTCTCAAGTACAGTGCATTGTGATTTTTATTTTTGCATTTATAAAAGAAAATTAAAAAGAACCTATACTTGTTTTTGTTGCTTCCCCCACCCCCCCCTACCTCTTTCTTTGGCTTGACCTTGTTGGACAAGGTGCTGAGCAGCCTTTGTTTGTAGGTTTAGATTGATACTTGGGACTTCTTTACCTTTGTTTATGTCAGTCTTTTTTCTCAGTCTCTCCATTCCAAATTTGTTGGCTTGTTTACCTTTGTAAGCCTTCCTTTCAAGAGAGGTCGATATCTAACTTTAGGGAAACCTAGGGTTTGTTTGAGGGGTATAGAGTAGTTGTCTATTTGTTTTGCTTACAGTACTTGCTTGCATTAGTTAATAGGCTGATTTTTCTTTTTCATTTATAAAAGAAAAATACAAAACACATGTTTTCTTTATATGCATGTAGATTAGGTTTTTTAGTCTAGATTGCATGGCATATCATTGATTTTGAAAAAATTAAAAATATAAAAAGAATTTGTTCTTTTGTGGCTTTCAAGTTTCTATTTGAAAATGAAAAATAAAGAGAATAGTTTTTACTTTTTGCATTTCATATCTCTTTGCTTAGTCATTTTGTTTCAATTTTGAGTCAAAACACCACATAAGCTTCATGCCGTTTACCCTCTGACTAAAAACAACCCTTAAAATAAACGATATAATTTAAAATTTACTAGTAAGTTTTATTTTATAGGGTCATACACCAACTAGCTTAGGCTAGACTTGTGGGATAGGGAGTTTAAACTCCCCACAAGTGTTAAATCTCAGACGTAGTTGGCCAATCACTAGGTAAATCCTTGACTTTATCGACTATATCTGAGAAGCTCCTCTCAAACGGGAGTTAAGCACAAGGCCGCGTGGAGGCTTGGACAGAGGAGATAACCCTCCGAATCCTTGTCAAAATGCAACTCAGGACTTTTACGCATATAGGGACTCTGTCCTAGACATAGTTTCAAGCTCAGCTACCCTGCCCATGCGTACGAGTCCGGCTTATGACTGTCCCCCCAGACTGTTGGTATAGCCAAGTTAGCCTTTAGTCTCTTTGACATCTAGGGTTCATACACATGTACACCGGAAGGTTATTTCTGGTTGACCTTGGACGGGCTTGGAAGGTAACCCCAGTAGAAAGTGTGGGAGGGCGGTGGGTGATTCCTCCGCTTGTGCCTAAGAACATCTACAGGGATGCCAAGTAACTGTCTCTCAGCTTTCTTCTGGAAAGTATATCTTATACCTGTTTGTCTGTTTGGCTTTAGGAATTTTTAGTGAGTGCTATGTGGTTTGTCTGTACTTAGTGTGCCTTTAGGTGTGTGATTTGTAATTTTGGTTGCCTGTCAAACTCAGACTTTGTCTCCTAGTTTGAAACTATGGATAACACCCCTTCAAACACCAACCAAGAGATCCCCATGCGAAGAACTCCTTGTACTATTCCTCTCACGGGGAATGTTGGTGTTCCCTTGATGGCCACCCTGAATCTACCTGGATTTACCCTAGGGCTACCGGTGTGGTTGTTTTCCACTCCATCTGTCCTGAATGCTCCTGATGCTTCTCAAGCAAGCTCCTTATATCAAGGGCATCAAAAAACTGCTTCCACTTCACCTGTAGTTGATTCTCCTCCTCCTTCTACCTCATGCGGTGAAAGTACTGGTACTAGTAACCGGCAGTCTGAAAGGAGTAAAAGAAGGAGGAATAGGAAGAAGGAACATAAGCAAGGGGGAACCCGTTCAACCTTTGCAAGTCAAGTTGAACCTTACCACCCAGTCTCTGTGGTTCATGCTGGGGGCACCCATCCAACCTATGCAAGCCATGTTGGATCTAAGCACTTAACCTCTACAAGTCAAGTTGATCTTCACCATCCAGCCTCTGTTGATCATGCTGGTGGGATCCTTCCAACCTTTCCAGGTCATGTTGGATCTAGCCACTCAGCCTCTGCAGGTCATGCTGAGGACACCCGTTCAACCTCTCTTGTTCAAGTTGAATCTCCCCATCCAACCTCTGTTGTTCATGTTGGATCCATCCACCTATTCTCTGTTGTTCATGCTGGGGGCACACACTCAACTGCTGAAAAGTATGTTGATCCTAACCATTCAACCTCTGTTGTTCATGTTGGTGGTTCCCATCCAACCTTTGCAGGCCATGTTGGATCCAGTCTCTCTCCCTCTGCAAGTCATGCTGGGGGCAGTCTCTCAGCCTCTATGGTTCATGCTGAAGACAATCCGTCAGCCACTGCGAGTCATGTTGATACTATTGAAAAGACTACCTATTCAAAACACAAGCCCAAGTTTCCTTGTAAGCTTTGTGAGGGAGACCACCTTACTTATAAATGCCCTTCTATCATGGAGGTGCGAAGAGTTTGGATTCATGGTCATCCCATTTTTTAACCTTCTAAAGTCTCTCAACAACCAGCCTCTCCTAGTCAGGTTGGACCAAGTCACCCAACCTCTGTAGTTCATGTTGGGGGCAAACTCTCATCCTTTGCAGGTCATGTTGAGAGCAAACAGTCAGCCGCTGCTAGTCATGTTGACACAGTTGAGAAAATTGGTCGTTCGAAGTGCAAACTTAAGTTCCCTTATATGCTATGCGAGGGAGATCATCTTACTCACCTGTGCCCTGCTATCGCGGAGGTATGAAGAGTGTGGTCCAAGACTCAAGATTTTCCTTCTCCTGAACAACCTATAGTTTCTCAACAACCTATTCAACCTTTGGTTGATCAAGTGGTCGAACCAATATCAGATTTGGTCGATCCCACTCTTCTTTCGGAGAGTGATCCTGATGTGATTGAACCAATGTCATCTTTGGTCAATCCCACTCTCCCTTCAGAGAGTGACTTTCACGAAGCGGTTGAATCGATTCCATTGTCGATCAATCCCACTCTTCCTTTCGAGAGTGAAGTGTCTACTAGTTACATTTTCTTCACTACCAGTTCAGAACTTACTGAATAAGGGGGCACTGAACTTGCTTCGGATCAATCCCCACCAAGCTCTCGGATTGCTTCCTTTGATTGGGATAGCCTAGTTGATCTGTGCCTTCCTTCTAATGCACCTTTCCAGATAAAGGTCAAAGTTGAATCTTATACAATTTCTCGTTGTATTGTTGATGAAGGAGCCTCAGTTAGTATTTTGTCTGCTCGTGCTTGGTGAGGCATGGGATCTCCTAGCCTTGTGTCGACTGCTAGTCAGTTACTGGCATTTGATAGAAGAACTTGTATAGCCTTGGGAATTCTTGCTCAAACACCTATTACTTTGGGTGGGAAGACCGTCTTAGTTGACTTCATGGTGATAGAAGACCCCTTGGACTTTAATATGCTCCTTGGATGTGATTATGTCTATGCCATGCAAGCTGTGGTGTCAACATTATTTCATGTGATGTACTTTAATCATGGCGAAGAAATTGTCACTATCGATCAGTTGGATTTTCTTGATCCTTCTCCTGACCCAACTAGAGACCAGGTCTTTCCTTTAATGGTTCCAAGTGTTTCTATAGACACTAACCTGCCACAGGTGAACTATGTGGCCTCTTGTCCTTTGTTTTCAATTGCTTCTGAGAAGCAGCCTCTGTTTTCATGCTTACCTTCTCGGGACTTGGTCCCAGTAGTTAACCTGGTGAGTCATCCTATACAGACTGTAGAGCCTTCTCTCCACTCTGTCAATCCAATTGAAATTTTAGACATGTGTCCTATCTCGGATGATCTCCTTCCTTTGGATGAAGTCTTCCTAGAGTCTTTAAAACAGTCTGATCTTCTTTTGGATGTTGGTTCAGTTGTGACTAAGTCTAACCCTGATTTGTCTAATAAGCCTAAAATTTCTTCTTATGCTGGTCTTGTTGAGTCTCTTGACTCTTCCTTTGAACCAAAAATCAGTGATCCTGATGAGTTTGATTTTTCTTATGAATTTTTCAACTCCTGTGATATTGAGTTTGTTCCTACAGACTCTATCTCCCTTGTTTATTTTTTCTCTCCTTCTGAGGTTGATCTTACTGATTATAAACCCTCAATCCTTGGTCCTATACAATCTCCTTCGGTTGATTCTGCCTTGACTTTACCTTTTATAGAAGATAGCAAAGTCACATGTGTTTCTGCCAAAGTGACCCGCATCGGATTGTTTCTTCTGAATATGATTCTGATGTTGTTGTTTTTTGGAGACAGGATTTGTAGTTGGATTCACAACTGTTTATTGACCTCACCTTGTTTTTCAAGCTATAATTGCATTTACATCTTCCCTTCTCGCGCTTTTGAGCCTGATCCCATCTTCCACGCTTTTAGCTCGTTGTATAAGCCCTCATCTTTGTTCTCATCGTCACTAAGCCTTGTATCATTTTGCCTTTGCAACTTGACACCCTTTACCTTGAGGAGATGTTCCTTGAGTGTCCTTATCTTTCTCACTTTCCTTGCATTATGCATAGGTTTGTTCCTTGCGCTTGGAACTAGTTTCTCCTGCCTATGAAAATCGTCTCCTTGCATTTAGAGCATTCTTTCTGCTCTCCTTCGAGCTCGTTAAAAACAGTAAGGAGGCCGCGAGTTGAATTTTTCGGACTCATTAAAACTTCACGGGAAAGATATTGAGTTTCTTTAGGCCCAAGTCCGACTCCTCGAAATAGACTTGACTACCGAGTAAACTTGTCCAGTCAGGCTCGTTAAGAATATGTGAATGGGAATCCACATTGGTGGTAGGTTATCTCTTTCTCGGACCATGTGGAATAATACGAGAAAGGATCACTCTCTTTTCTATTTGAATTAAGAAGATTATTCTCAGGCATAGGTTTATCACTTTTCCGGACTTGAGGGACTAAACTTACGAAAAATGAACCCCCAGTATGAGCTTAGTTTTCTCTTTTTCGTGCTCTGGACCAAAACATGAAAAATATTCCGAGTGTACTTTATGTCTTTGTAGTGCTCGTTAAACTCTAAAGACCAAAGCATCGAGTTTATTGTTGTAAGCCCCATTTCTCGTAATCAAATGGATCTTTCTGAGTGATCTTGCCTTCCTTCACACTCGTAAAAATCAGGCTATATGCTGCTTTTGAAGGAGCATTAGGTAGGTGGTAATTTAACCTTTTTCGGACCTTCCTGACTAAGTACGAAAAAGGTGCGCCTTTTCTTCTTCGGAAGTTAAGAAATTTCTTCTTTGGTTTGTTTTATACTTTTTCGGCCTCAGGAGACTAAATTGTACGAAAAAGGACCTCCCTGGAGTCTTCTTTGTAGTTTTCAGACTCTCTAAACTATTAAAAAGCCGTCGAGCATGTACTAGTTCAGGCTCGTAAAATCCACAAATTAGTGTTTTATCAAGCATTCTTCTTTCTTTTCTTCGAGCTTGCCAACAATGAAGATGGTCTCGAGTTTTCTTTCCTGGACTAGTTAAAATTTAACAGGGAAGGTAAGGAAGAAGTTTTCTCTTGTTTTCAGTAATGGCAGCATGTTATCCTTGCACATAGCACTCTTTGTTTTCCGATATCCATGTTTCAGTGTTCACTTGTGTTCAGCTATCACTTTGAGTTTCTTACTCCTCCTCTTGCCCGTTATACGTGGGGAATCTACTCATGTCTCCTACATGATAGATAAGTCTAGTTGTTCTCTCTATAAGTTATACGCTGCCTTGGGTCATCTTTGTGGTGTGCTCACTGTTCAAGGATTCTTCCCAAATGTCTGATCTATAGCCTCATCCCATCATTGTTATATCTGTTATCTATTTGTGTCTCCCTTCTTCTGCCCAGATCCTAGTCACTCTTGTGATTCGTTGGAGGATCTATTTCCTTCCTTATCACAGCATGGTTCCGTTTCAGCATTTCCTGACGACGAAGACCTAGATTTTTGACGATGGTACCTCAGGATTCACTTTCATCATTGGTGAATTCCTTTGCTTCAGTTGTTGATTATGATCTATTTATTGACAAACTGTTGAATCCTTTCCATGTTCGACTTTAGCTTCCCTTATTCACATGTCTTGGATTGTACTGGTTCTTTGGGATCCTTTATGAAGACCTTAGTCCCTCATCTATGGACTAAGTTGTGCAAGCTTATGTTCTATTCCTATACACAACTTCCAGATCTTTGAAGACTCATTATTGTATATTGTGGCTTCGATCCACTTTTTGTAATATACGTGGTTTTCTACCCATATTATATGATGTACTCAAATATTGTAAAGGAGCTAGTGTTCTAGTAAATTGAACATAGCATCCTCAGATGTAACTTTGTATATGAAATTACTATGTATTTGTTTCAGGTACTCTCTCTGTTCCATTGGCTTTCTGAGTTCTCCAAAGATGATGATTATAATGTATTTCGGCCATCGCTTCCCTCTAACCTCACACATTAGGGGGCATCTGTTATCCATCTAAATGGAACCTCTCCATCCAAGTACCGACATCCCTCATGTTGGGATGCAAACAGACATCTATGGATTGAGGTTTGCCCATAACACTATATATTGGCTTACTATAATACATTCCTCCTCCATCCAGCTGGTTACTTTGCTATTTTTCTATGTTAAGTTGTATTCACGACTCTCTATATATACAACTCGGGGATCATTCGCGAGTGTCAGTTGCTGCAAGTCGCGAATGGATGTATTCGCGGGTTGGTCTTATAGCAACTCGCGAATCATTCGCGGGTTGTCCTTCTACATACCCGTGAATATGTCCCTTAACATTTAAAAATAAAAACATGTGATGATCTGAGATTAGTTAAGCCATTTACTTTAATCCTCTTAACTGTCTAAACCTCCTCAACCTTCGAAACTGCCTTATTTCCTCCATATAAATACATACCTTGGGGAGGGTGTTTGATATATAGACTTGGAGAGAAAATTTATGCTGGTGGATTGTATACAGAAGTATTTGGAGAAGTGGAACTCATAATCCTTTGGCTACAGAGGAGTCCTTGTCTTAGGCGTTGGGTTGTAACCTGAACTCTTTCCATTATTGATAATAAAGAGAATTCTTATTCCATATATGTTTCATGTATCTTGGTCTGATAAATGTTTGTGTTTCTACATCTTATATGTGATTTATCTAGCCTGCTTATATGTATATGAATCATCTTGTATCTGGAAGATTGACTCTTGACAGGTGAAAGAGGAGCAACCTTGAAGACTTTGAAGGTGAAGCAGAGCGGAAGAGGGCTAGCAAGGATCGACCTTCGTTAATTGAGTAAGTCTTTCTAATCCTCCTATTTCCTTTACTGCACTTTAGATTCAATTGTCTGCAAGTTGATTGAGTATGTTGGTAACCCTAGACCTATGGTTATTAGGTGTATAATCCTGTACAATAGTGTGAAATTTGGCCATAAATTTATACCCTATTCCATTGTGTGGTCCAAGAGATCGATTATCAATGTTATAAATCTAAAAATACAAAGATATCCCACTTGTAGTTGAAATAATATTCCCTCAATAGAGATTATGTGTTGTCTCAAGGCCTTACAACGCATCACTCATGAGCCACATTGTTACATATAGGATAGAGTTTCCATACATAGTTCTTATGTGGTAATCTAGGTTAACATGCAAGGACCATCAACCACATAGAAAATTAATATGGAATAAGACCCTAAATTTAGTTCGCGGGCCATGCTATAGGCCACAATAATTATTGAAATGGACACCGTATCTCACTTGTAGGTAAAGTAATCATGGGTAGGGCCCTACACAAGGACCATGACAACATAGGTCCTATATTTTTCCTTATTCTGTGGAATGGTCCTCAAGATCCATCCATAGTGTGCCCCTCCTCAATGTGGTGGCCACATATCACATGTAGGCAGCTAAGGAATCCCTACATAGGCCCTATGTAATGGCATAGGTTATTATACAATGACCACGAGCCCCATTAAAAACTATTTTATCCCAACAACATGGGTTTTGGTATCAAACGATGGATTAATGACGAAGAGGCATCCATAATGTGACAAACCTAAAAATGGCCACCATATCCATGTCATAGGTAAAATATGGGTTAGTGCCTCATGGATGGCCTATTTGTAACCCGAAAGCCACATGTTATGGACTAAAAATATGTATCTTCACCCTGGGCCACGAATTGGGTTGTGTGAACCATCCTTGATGTATTAAACCTATCTTGAAATGGCACATGACATCTTACTCACATGCCATATATTTCCTATGCATGGCCTATGTTGTGGCTTAAGGCCCCACACATGATATGTAAGGGTTAGAAATAGAATCCATGGATTAGAACCTAGGATTTTGCACCAAATATTCCCTTATCCCCAAGAAACATATTAAGTATTTCAAACCCCGAAATCACCACCATACCAAACTTGTAGGCCAAAGGTTATGTATTAACAACATGCGTGATGCCCCAAGTGATGAAACATGGCATGCGAGCTCCATAGAAATATATGTTATGGCCTAGTACCTCACCTTTTATCCCTAGAACATGGAATGGGAATTGAGAACCATCCTTGGTATGTTAATTCTCAAAATGATGTACATATCTCACTCATTTGTTAAAAATTTCCTATACAAGGCATGTGTAGTTTTTTTGGGTACTACATGACCCATGGGAACTAGAAGAAGCGATATGAACTTTGGCCCTAGATGTTAATATCAAACTATGGCCTAATTATAAAAAAACCCTTCATGGTGTTATACATCCCAAATTGGCCACCATATCCAACTCACAAGCCAAAAGTTTTGTGATCTATAATTCCTATTTGATTGACTCGATCCCTACACATAGTTAGGGGCCATTCATGAGTAATTAGGGGTTAATTAGTGATCATTTAGGGGTAATTTTTTGTCAATTATGGGTAATTAAGGGTCATTTAGGGGTAAGTGTTGGGTAATTATTGGGTATTTAGTGGTAATTAGCGGTTAATAATTGGTCATTTAAGGGATAATTAGGGGTTAATTAGTGGTCATTAGGGGTCAATTAAGGGTTAAACAAGGGTAATTCTTGTGGTGGTTTGAGACCCGACACATGGACCATGAGATCCATACTAAAATGTTATGGCATAAGATCCTAGCTTTTTCCTTATACCACATAATGGTCCTCAAGATCCTTTAGTCACAATCCTGACTTCAATTGTGTGCGGTGATTGGATTATCTGGTCAAGAGCACTTATCAATATACATACTTCAATTAAGTTATAGAAAACTTATTTTTTAATGAAATATTTCTGAAAATCATTGTGGGATAGGCACACACCATCCAACCTTAGAAATCTTGCAATCAATAATATATCAATTTAGATGTCATCCCTAATTAATTCTATGACATCACAAGGACATGGATTCAATCTCACACTCCAGACCATATTCAAGGTAGTCTCCCTATTCTAAAAATGTCAGTATCCACAAGGTTATACCCTCTTTGTGGTCTCTCCTCTCTCTCCCCCTTTAGATTTTGTTCTAGTGAATAATAATACCCTCCATGAGGAATCACCTACCAAATATTATGAACCCCCTCACATTTGGAAATCATATCTCCTTCAATTTAGGTTGTCTTGCATAGTAAACTTTGGGTTTTATCTCACTTTTACTTAACTATTACAAAATATTCACGATTTGACATGCCTTTCAAGTACATGAATGATAAAACTTGATTTCCTTATTATAAGACAAACTATTTCACTAGTGGAGAGTTGGTTTGAGCTCCACACTATGAATATTTGTTATATATTGAGAGTCAAATACTCCAACACAAGTCCAATATTGAAACTAACACAATCAACAAATCCTCTATTGATCACGTAATGTGATGATTTGTCTCAATTTGAATCTAGTGAGAGCACACTCTAAAATAGACAAGAGTAATCCTAAGGCTTTACATCCAATGTCTTCACATGTATGTTGATATAACAATAAGAATTCCCCTTTACAACATGCAATGCTCAAATAGAGAGCATTTTAAGGTTGAGACCCTCAAAGAGTTCCAATCAAAAAAAATGAGAGAACATTTAAGACCTCTCCAAATCTCAAAAATGAGAAGGTTAAATCATAGAGTGACTCAATGAGTGCTCAAGAATATGGTCAATCAAAAAATACTCCTTGGGGACAATACCATGCTTAATGGAGGGTTGAGCACTTTATATATTAAATAAGGAACTATTGGTTGAACCTTAACTACTTAAAGATAATTTCAGCCACATCATCTTAAATATTTTTGAAAGGTAACTTCTTTGCATAGACACATGAATAATTCTTTTGTTTCAAAATTTCCTCTATATGTTTTGTCATGGAAAGCATTTCCAAGGATATTATAGACAATATATGCAAAAAAATAACTCGAATAAAGTATAAGTGAAATAAACAAGAAATACTAGTCAGCGTAAAAACCCAATAAAAATAAAACAAATCACAAATATGTCAAAGAAATGGCCAATAAGGCTAATGAGTCATACAAAAACCACATTATACATTAAATCAAAGCAATGAAAATATGATAAATATATGGTGATCAAAGGCTATTCATTGTAGGTGGGATACCAAGATGTAAGAAAAAGGTTAGATTATTTTCGATTCCCAAGCATGATACATATGCTCATCATGCGGCTTATAGAATTTATCAATGAGACACCATTTTTTGGGCTATAATTCTTATGAAATATGCCCATAATGGTAGGATGGAAAAATATCAAAAATGTTTAATAACATGCTTGAGAATAATGTTGTCTTGTGGAATGTTGTGATTTGGGATTGCATATAAAATGGGAAAATCAAGGAGGCTCAAAAATTGTTTAAAAGAATGCTACAATTGAGATATGCGTTGTTTCAAGCATGGGGAGATGTTCTTACAGTGGTATTTTTGTTTCTTTATGTGGACCTAATAGATACTTGGAGTGGATTTGACATACTAGTTACAATTACCAGCAAAAATTGCCAAACAATGAGGGAATTCCATGATGGTACCTTTTAAGATTATCATCATAGTTTGGACATTGACCTTCATTTGTCTAAGACATGACTAGTGAGGAAATTGAGGGAGTCAAAGAATGTAATATGTGATTAATGTGTCAAGACAAATGACAAAATACAAGGAAAACATTGGGCATTTACAAGGTGGGAGCAAACATTAATTAAACTCAAAACCTCACACATCCAAATATATCATGTAAGTAAGGATAATTGTTTTGCATCAACCTTACCTTAGGCCATTTTGTCTCTAGGGATAATGTGACATTAATAGGCCTATGTCCACCATACAATCCCTATAAAGGGAATGTTTATCATGTAAGTGAAATATAGTGTTAATTTCAAGTTTGGCACACTAAGGATGTCTCTCATGTCCTAGTGCATGTTCTAGGGTAAACATATAAAGTCCTAGGCCATAAAATTTTTCTCAAGGGACCGGGGCCCACAAATGGGGCCTAGCTAATCCATAATGTCATCTCTTATATGTGGGAAATATTTGGCTTCCAAGCAAGAAATGGTCATTTCAAGCTCTATGCGACCAAGAATGGTTATCATGATTGGGCCATATTATCAAGTCAAAACATAACGTCTAAGTGTAAGGGCCTCATGGGTCATGTGTGATTCCCTAGACCACCTCAAAGGCCTCATATACTACATAGGTAATACTTAGCCAATGATTAAGATATGTTGGACATTTTGAGGTTTGGTAGACCAAGTATGATTTTCAATCCCTAGGCCATGGACCAAGGTTTTAGGGTACAAGGCCGTATGAATTACCTCGGGGATCATGGCCCATGAATGAAGGATTAGATTATAATAAAAGGCCTACATAGGAAATCTTATCCTAAATGTGAGATACGTTCAGCATTTTGAGGAAGGGCATGCTAGGGATGATTTCCAAGGACCATGTTATGCTATAAGGTTAAATAAGGGTCTTAGGTCATAACACTTTTCTCTAAGCTCATGGTCCATTTTCAAGCCCTCAAACCGCCACACATACCCTCCATAGGGAATCATTAGCCTACAAATGAGATATGATAGACATTTCGCATTTCTAACACTAGACATTGTTCTCAATGCATATGTCATGGTTCAATGCTAAAATCCCTAGGCATACACTATAGCATTCATATATGGGGCATATGATCTATTTTTGGGGTCATAAACCACAACATAGACCTTACAAATGGAATATTCATCATGCCAACCAGATATGGTCCTATAATGGGGATGTAACGTCTTAGTGTTCAAGCCAAGGTTGATACAAAAATACAAGTTATTAGCTCATAAAATTTGTCTTTGGATCTCATCGTCCATACATGGGACCCTGTACCACCACAGAAGTCCTACAAAGGAAATCTTTGCAATATGAGTGAAATGTGGTGTTTATTTCAAAGTTTATCACACCATGGATGGTCTTCAGGAATCATAAAATGTTTTAGGGTTAAAAATTCAAGATCGTGAGCCATTACACTTTTTTTTAAAAGCACATGGGCCATGTGTGGTCCCACAACAACCACACAACAAATTAGTAGGAAATCTCACCCCAGGAGTGCATTATGGTGGTGATTTTGAGGTTTTCCAATTTAGAGGTTAGTTTCAATGCCGAATAAATGGTCTAGTGCCATGATACAAGTTGTTTGGCCATAACATTTGTCCTTGAGCCTCATGGGCCATGTGTGGGGCCTCAAGCCACCATACTTTGGCACATGAGAGTGATATGGTGCTCATTAATTGAAATATTTGGGATGCTAAGTGTGGTTCTCATTTCCCATTAAGTGGTCCAATGCCAATAGTACATTTCCTTTGTATGGCATGTGTGGTCATTTGGGGTACTACACATGACCCATGAGACCTAGAGGAAACTATATGAACTTAGGTCCTAGAAGTTAATCTCAAACCATGTTCTGCTTATAAAAAATTAATCATGGTGTTATACATCCCAAAATTGTCACCATGTCCCACTCATAATCCAAAAATTCCCTTTATAAGGCCTATGTGATGGACTCGGGCCCTGCGCAAATTTATGGGTCATTTATGGGTAATTAGGGGTTAATTAGTGATAATTTAGGGATAATTCGTGGTCAATTATGGGTAATTAAGGTTCATTTAAAGGTAACTTTTGAGTAATGAGTTGTGTCAATTATAGGATAATTAGGGTTCAATTATGGGTTAACTAGGGGAAATTAATGGTACATGTGGATCAATTATAGGTAAGTAGGGGCCATTTAATCCCAAGGGCTTAGCTAAAGTAGTGCTTTTCCATGATGTTGGGAATTTAGTTAGGTTCATGGAGAAATGTTCCCATTCTACATCCTTGTGTGTGAATATATCTAGTCTAAATCGATAGTTTTACAAGGGAATATGCCATCTATATGGCCTATGTAGAACCCAAAAGCCTCATATTATAGACTAAAACTTTGGATCTTCATCCTGTAACATGAATTAGGTCATGAGAACCATCCTTGGTGTACTAAACCTTCAAATGTGATACTACATCTCAATCACATGCCAAATATTTCCTATGCATGGGATATGTTGTGGGATTTTCAAATGAGATATAACCACCGCCCCCAAAAGTCCAAATTCTCATGACTTTTAAGGGATGTTTTTTTAAAATCGCCTTAACAAGGACCTTTAAGGGGGGTTTGAGTCAACCCCGCCTAAAAATTCATTTCAATTAGAATTTTGAGGGCGTCTTTATCACAATGC
>LPNX010066025.1:252943-279688 GCA_001517045.1 Pseudotsuga menziesii | reverse complement strand
GGGGGGGGGGGGGGGGGGTCATTTAAAAACATCCCCCAAAAGTCCAATTCTCAAGACTTTTGAGGGGGTTTTTAAGAACCTCCCCCAAAGACCTAAAAAAAAAATTTGGGGGGCGAGGGGGGAGGTTAGTATAACCACCGCAAGCCAAAATCGTCCCCAAAATGGTATTTTGTTGTAGTGATAGGAAGAGATAGAATACATGTCCAAGGTTCCCTATTCATCAGCAGTTGGCAGCTTGATGTATGCCATGGTGTGCATAAGACCATATATTGCACATATAGTAGGATTTGTGAGCAGGTATATGAACAATCTAGGTAAAGATTATTGGAAACTAGTACAGTGGATTCTCAGGTATTTGAGAGGTACCACTTCTCATGCATTATGTTTTGGAGGTTCATACATTATTCTAAAGGCATATGTTGATGCAGATATGGCAGGTGATACAAACAACAGGAGGATCACCAGAGGGTATGTTTTTATTGTAGGTTGAAAAACAGTAAGTTGGATTTCGAAACTACAAAAGGTTGTTGCATTTTCAACAATGCAAGAAGAGTATGTTGCTTCAACAAAGGAGAGTGAAGATATTATTTGATTGCATAGTTTCATGGAGGAATTGGGTAAGAATCAAGAGACTAGCAGGTTATAGTTAGAGTTCTAATCATCTTGCAAATAACTCGACCTTTCATTAAAAGACTAAACATATAGCTTAAGTACCATTTTATAAGATCAGTTCTAGAACATGAATTGTTAAAGTTGGAAAAGATACATACTAGCCAGAATCATGCAAACATGTTGACAAAGGAAGTCACCAAAGAGAAATTGATTTCATGATCGGTTTTTGTTAGCCTTCAAGCATGAAGGTGAAGAAGAGAAATTTTCCAAGTCCAATGTTCAGAAAATAGTTCAGCAAGTGCAGTAGTGTCAGAGTTTTTGTGATCAGTCTCCAAGTGGGAGATTGTTGGTTGTGTATCCTGATCTTCTAGATCTAGAGATGCTATTGTTCATTCATAATTTTAACCCATTTTTAGTATAAACTCGTCTCAGCCAGGGTATTTTTTAAGGATTCTACTATTATACTTAAGTATAGTATTCTAGGTGATTGTTCTGGATTGAAAAAATATAGGTAGGTGGATTTTAAATATGAAACATAAAATTAACACTGAAATGTATAAAGTTTGGCGAATATTATGATAAAAAAACATGTTTTATGTAAACATAGGCGATATTAGACACCAAATAGAGAATTTATTTTTTGAAAACAACCCAAAAAGTAGCCAATTCGTGAAATTTCACCGCTAAAAATTACCCTAGTCCCAACATGGGGCTGTGGGGGTACACCATCCCCCCGCGGGGGTATGGGGTCTAGTGGGCCCTTGGCGATGGTTTGAGTGAAACACCCCCGAGAAAGGAATTTCGACAAAAAATCCCCCAAAATAAATTTTTGATATGCTTGATGGCCAATAGTTTATGGGCCCATCATGTTGGGTGACCCATGGTATTTTCCCATGGTAATTCCCCTTTAAATGAAAAGCATTGTAATACGGTTGTCTATATTTTGTATTCTAGCATTGTAAAACAACCTATGTGATTACATGAGAGAGATTGTGAGAGGGTGAAGAGGAAGTACAACGAGGTTTTTGTAGGTTGTATCCCTTAATTTTGTTGGATGGTATAGTAATAAAGGAATAACAATTTTTGTGTGGAAGTAGCCCATATTGGGTGAACCATGTTATATATGTGTCTCTATTGTAATGTGTTTTAATATTTCCATCTTGTTTATTTTTTATTGTTATTTCTCTGCAACCCTATTTTTCTAATAGGAGTGGATGAGAGAGAGGGGGGGGGGCATTGTTATGGGCTTGCGAGAGAGAGAAGGGTTGGTGGAGGAGTACGAGAGAGAGAGAGGGTTATCAAGGGTTAGGGGGAGGAGGTGTCATTGTGGGGTGTGATTGCAGGATAGCAGGGAGGAGGGGGCTTGGGGGAGAGAAAGAGATAGATATTGAGGGACAAGGAGTTTGGGGGTTTAGGGAGGATTAGGGAGGTATAGGTGAGGAGTGGGGGGTTGGGGTTAGAGAGAGAGAGAGAGAGATGAGGTGGAGGATAGTGGTATGGGATAGGGGGATTAGAAGAGATAAAGATAAAGGTGGTATTAGGGGTAGAGGAGTAGCGAAGAGAGAAAGGGGGTTAGGGGTGGAGGGATAGGGGTGTAAGTGGGTTAGGTGAGAGAGAGAGAGAGTGGAGGGTGGGGGTGTGATTAGGTGTATAAGGGAGGAGAGTGTGAGAGAGAGAAGGGGAGGGGTGTTAGGGTGTAGGGTGAGAGAGAGGGTGAGTTTTATAGGGGTCAAATTGTATGGAAACATAATGAGTACATTTTTATTTGAGTATAAATGGATGCACATTTTTTTCCACTAAAACTTTACAATATCCATGTAACTATCACCTTTAATGTTTAAAAATTTGTGATATTTTGTATAGACAACATATCAACATATGAAATAGTCACTCTAATAGGTTGAACAACATATTATAGTTAGATGTGCACATTGTTTGGGAAGGAGAAAAAAAAAATCTCAATTTGATCATCACATTTGACTATATCCATCATTCAGTTGCTGAGAATTGAGGAGAATCAAATACATTGAAAAAGGTTGAATAATATCCATAGAATAGTAGCATAGAACATATCAAGCTAAATAGCACCATGAGAATCTCCAATTGAAGAGCATAATGACCATCCCCAATTGAAGAGAACCATACGACATCTCCATTTTTCAGTTACTTACAATTCAAGGGCACCAAATACATTAGGCAAGGTTGAAGAATATCTAATCGAAGAGAACCATAGACCATATCGACCATTCATTTTCTTAAAATTGAGGAGAGCCAAAGACAATATTTGTCATTGCTAATTATAGTGATGGAGTATATTCACAATTGAGGAAGAACATAAATATTGAAGAAAAACTAATTGAATAGCACCATAAACCATATCCACCATTCATTTTCATAGAATTTGGGAGAACCAATGATAATTTTCATCTAAATGATCATAATGGTGATGGGAAATATATGCAGTCTAGAAAGAAAATCAACAAGGAAGAAGAAACAGGAAGAAATCATTTAAAAAAATAGAGAAAATAAAATATTAGACATGATCAATCAAAGACATTCCATGGACACTCATCCAATTCCAATTATAGATGATGCCATGGTTCTTCCTATTAATCCTCAATAATAAAAATGGAAGCATTCACTTGAGGGGCCCTCAAATTCCACAAAAATTGAAGAACAAGCACCCCTTGGAACTAATCAATAATTAAAATGTAGGTTCTCATTGGAGGGATGTTTCAATTCTTGCATCAAGTCAACCCCAAATTAATGAATCCTGATCTCAAAATCAAGATACTCATTTTGTATATTGTGGTTATACAAGTGATGAAGTGAGAGATATAGTGCATGTAGAACTTATTGTTGAAGAAGCGGATTTTATTGACCATCTAAGACAATGTCGATTGCCACCATCTAGTTTCTAACAAGATAATGAAGGACACAAATTTTATGTTGAAATTCTAAAGCATCTTGGTGATGTAGTACATGGTGTAGTTCCAACCTCCCTACCTCCATTAGAAAGTATTAAATTGACCGCATAGATCCATGGATCAACAAACAACTCACAAAATAGATCACACAATTTACTCAACAATTGAAGAATGAAACAGTGCAAAATTGACTTGCAACTGCGAATAAGTAGATAATAATTACAATGAAGTACAATGGCTAAATAGCCACAAGCAATTCGAATCCATGTGAGGAAATTCGAATTGATTAGACTCTACTTGATTGAATGGTTAACTGACCTTGTCTAAATCATTATTGTAGGAATAAATGGTTAACTGACCTTATCTAATCATTATCGAATTTCATCATATTTCTAAATCACAGCTCAAGTGTCTAATTCAGTGTTAACTAAGCCTAACCGACTAAGGTAGGTGAGAAATGCACCTCTCCTACATGCAACAATGAAAACCTAGTGCTAACTGAATATAGAGGACTAGAACCGAATGTAAATGACTCCTTACGGAGCTTGACTTGTTACAAACTCAACTCCACTAACCTTGGTTGGTATCGGCACTCCCAATGGCTCCTAATTTGTAGGGATTAATCTAGGAGGCTCCTAAACTTATGCGTGCAAGTGAAATCAGTGGAAGTAGGCCTCAATTAGTGTTCCCCACACTTTAGTAACTAGAACATGTTCCCCAATTAGGCAAGGTGGACCCAATGGTGCTAGTGACTAAAAATAGACTAGATGGACTCCCGATTTAGACATGACTCCTGATTTAGACATGTGACCAAATTGGACAAGGGGGGATTAATAATCCTAACACCCCCTTTGAATGCTAACTTGGAAAATCTATGGGACCTAGTAAATAATACCATAGGCCACCCATTACATCAAGTAAGGTAAATTAACTTCTCAATACAAGGAGCTGGGGAAAAAACCACATGGGAAAAAATCCCCCCCTCTAACTAAGCAGGTAGAATCTGGATTCAAGTTTGAAAAACTTGAAAATGTGTTACTGCAATCTTTGTAATGTAGAGAAGAAGCATGCATGATATTCTATGGACATGTATCCTAGGGCCTGGCATATAGACTTATCCATGTTCTCCGAAAATGATGATGGAAGGAAGGAGGAATGAAACCTTTGTCTCTTGCTGGATGAAGAGGTATATGATCATCTCTATTCTTTTGAATGTAGTGAGATTGAGCCCTTTTCATGTAGCATCTTAGAGGGAGTCTATTGCATCTCTCTGAAGGAGTTAATATTTCATGACATAGTGCAAGGGTCTTTCCCTTCTGGGTGTCAGATGGATTTCCAGTCATCTTCCTAGCTTCCAATTTGGAAGGATGGACTAGATCTGGATTTGAATCACCCTGAATCTCAATCTCATAAACTGATGTAGTTGGATCTGTAATACTAGTGGAAACTACAAAAGAAGTAGATGAAATTTTTTTACCTTCCCTTGCAAGTGGCTACTGAGACTACACTGGTTCTAAAAATGGCATGAAGTGTGAGAACTCATATGCCTAGGACGCATGATTTGCAGCACCCTTCGCTATGATGTTCCCAATAGATATATCTGTGATCTCTACTAAGTCAAGACCAAATATGACTCACTTTGGACAACTAGTATGAGTCATCTGGTATACAGATAATAGGTTTGTAGCAAGGGAGGAAACATAAAGCACATGTTTGAACTTTCCATGTTAAAGCTTGATAGAGTCATTCCCTTTGGCTTGAACTTTACTATTGTTTCCCATATGAATACTAGGACCATCAAAAGACTTCAAGGAAGAGAATGATTCTATGGATGCAACCATATGATTGGAAGCTCCAAAATTAATGAGGAAGGCATGTGTTGTGGAGCATCTAGCCTTCAGTGCATGGCATGTCTCTTCATATTCTTCAATTTCTTCCTTATGGTCAGCCTTCCTTGCGCTAGTAGGTACGGTAATGTTATGCTTCTTTAGAAGAAGAACCATCTCATCTATTGTTCTTCTCATACAGATGATTTCTAGATGAAATCCCCTTCCACAATAATAACATAGTGTCTTTCCTTTTCCATTCTTATTGATTCTCTTCAAACCTAAAGGATATTTTGACTGCTCTTTCTCTACATGAGACTCATTCTTTTGATTCCCTTTTTCATTGGCTAGCTTAGGTCCTCCTGCAGCAAGTCCTTGATCTCTATAGGATCAAATGATCCCTATTTGGATCAACTTGTCATGCTCCTGAGTGAGAGATTCAATGAAAGAGTTAAGAGTAGGCATATTCTAGTTCGGATTAGAGAGCTTCGCGGAATGAAATGTTGATACAAATACTGAATAGTTTTCACTAAGCTTGGAGAGAATGGAAAGGATGAGTTGATCATCCTCCTTCTCAACCTTGCACAGCTTGAATTTTGTGAAGAATCCATTGAGTGTTTTGAAGTTGGCTAAATGAAGGGAAATCAACTCATTCTCTAGCTGATAGACCCTCAGATCATATTTCTTGTCAAATAAGGAGGAAGTATTATCCCAAACCTCCTTGGGATTATTCAATCCATTGATGTGGAGGAGAATATCTTGAGATATTGAAAGGCACAAGCATTTGTAGGCTTCATCAAGCCTATTCCAATACTTTTCTTTGTCAACATAATGAATTGGCTCTTTCTCTGCCTCCACTGTGAGTCTCAAAAGTATTTTGGAGCGTAGTTGCATCTCCATGTCCTCCTTACACTGGTGATAGTTGAAAGGAGTGAGGATCTCCATTAGAGGGGCCATCTAGAATGTAGTGGTGAAGATTGAGCTGCTATAGCGAATGTTGTGAAGGAGACTGAGCTGCTTCTGGAAAATGCAGTGAAGAGGAATGATAAACCTGTAAATCAAACAATCAAATAGAAAAAATAAGGTCGACATTATGCACTTCTGGAATTTCCTTCACACCCAGCATAGTTGATTAAGCAATCCTGATCAATAATTCCTTAACTTGGGATATTAAGTGGTAAATTCTTTGCTTCTAGTGCAGTACTGGAAGAAGAATTTTTTCTCAGAAATATTTGATCCAAGTATGGATCTAGAGTAGGAGAAGTTCCCTATCCTACCGAGGCTATGATACCATATTAAATTGAGCACATAGATATATCGATCAACACAAAACTCACAAAATAGATCACACAATTTACTCAACAATTGAAGAATGAAACAATGCAAAAATGGCTTGCAACTGTGAATGATTTCATTAATAAAAAGTAATTAGATAATAGTTACAATGAAGAACAATGGATAAATAGCCACAAGAAATCTGAATCCATGTGAGGAAATTCGAATTGATTAGACTCTACTTGACTTAATGGTTAACTGACATTTTCTAAATCATTATCAGAGGACTGAATAGTTAACTAGCCTTGTCTAAATCATTATCAAAGTTCATCGGAGTTCTAAATCACAACTCAAGTTTCTAATTCAGTGTTAACTAATCCTAACTAACTGAGGTAGGTGAGAAATGTACCTCTCCTACATGCATCCATGCAAACCTAGTGCTAAATGAATGTAGAGGACTAGAACTGGATGTAACTAAATCCTAACTGAGCTTGAATAGTCACCAACTCAACTCAACTGACCTTGGTTGGTATCATCACTCCCAGTGGCTCCTAATGTGTAGGTATTGATATAGGAGGCTCCTAAATTGATGCATGCAATTGCAACTAGTGGCAGTAGGCCTAAATTAGTGTTCCCCACACTTTAGTAACTGGAACATGTGCCCCATTTAGGCCAAGTTGACCCAATGGTGGTAGCGACTAAAAATAGACTAGATGAACTCCTGATTTAGACATGACTCCTTATATAGACATATGACCAAATTGGACAAGGGAGGATTTATAATCCTAACATGAATTACATGCCAAATAAATTTGAAACATATATATATTGGTGAAAGTCTTATTTGTTTGCTTGAAAGTGCATTATGAAAATGAAATATTGCATATCAAACTCAATAGATACTAAATAAATAATTTGATTCTAAATGTGATGTCAATAAATGTAGATCATTTTATCATTGTTAAAATCTAGGTGTATGAGTGTCGTTAGGATAACGTTAAGGATAAATATGGCAAACAATTCCAAAACAATTTCTCATATTGTTAAAATTGTAGTAGATTCCTTAAGCACAATTGCTTAGAATAGTCATTCAAAGGATCACAATGTGATTTGTCATGTGTTGTCATAAACAATTGTGAACGCTAGGAAATTTTTGAGGCAAAAAAGAGCTTCAAAACAAAAAAATTTACCATCAAAATTCACTTTATAGGAACCAATAGGATTCAAGATGGTAATGTCAACCATAGGGATGAATTTTTTAAAAACATTTGGAGCACGGACTAAAAATCTACCTTTTCTTATCGTATTTTTGGAATATCTCCTTATTGGTTTACCAAAATTTCAAGCTTGGTAATTCTTTGGATATGCAATTTGATTCCTCATCCAACTCTTACCCACATGGCATACTTTCTAGGCACCCACGACATGAAAATTGAAACGTTTTTTATTGAATTTTTCATTTTTCATGCTGTGAGTGACTCAAAAGTATTCCATGTGGGTATGCATCAAATGTGGATTTAAATTTCACATCCAATGAATTCCCAAAATTGAGATTTGGGTAAACCAATAAGGAGATATGTCAAAAATATATCTCTCACTTTGTAGCTTACTTTATAAAACTTCTCGTTTGTCGAGCCAAAAATCCGATTCAGCATTAGGGTTATGAGATGGTACAAGATGCGCAAATTAGCAGTCTCATATTCTCCTGAATTTTTATGGAGAAACTGCTTCCCAGACAGCATCATCTTCTTATAACAGTCAAGCATGTCCAAATCCATATCCTTTATCCAATTATCTCCCATGAAATCCTTGGGTGTCAGTAGCTTGCAAGATATGGCTATGTAGGCACGGTTGAAAGAGGCAAAAGCCTTATTTTCCGTGTTGGTTAGGATCATAGTAGCTACATCCACCCAAGATATGATCCAATGGATAAATTCAGCACATGAGAAAATCTCAGGGTGTGTAGCCAATTTTGTAATGGCAAATATTTTGATGTTTACATACAACGATATGTCTTCTAAACCTACATCTAGGACAGTCTTGGCTTTGATCATCTTGTAAATCTGCCCCCATTTAAATTATGGATCAACCCCTGTGATAGAATTTGTGTCTTCATAGATAATTTCCATTTTGGACACAATCTCTACATCTGGATCATCTCCTATGGCCTGAGTGTTCCTTTTCTTTTTCTTTGGCAATTTTGTATGAAGGCTAAGACTGTAACACAACATACCAAAAAATGGCTTAAAATTTATTTGGTTTGGAAGCATGCATTCATTATTGATGAAATCTACAGAACATACACACTATATCTAAAATGAAAAATTATAAATGAAACATAAAGAACCAACATAAGATTTTATTTAATAAAACAGTGTTTACTAACTCATCCTGGAACATATCGAAAAGGCTCCATGAGGAAAAAAATAAAGTTATTTATCTACTCTAAAAACCAGAAGGTGAATGATAGGTTATGGTTGGACCGTTCCAGAAGAAAAAGTTCTCATGTCGCATGGATTTTGGAACTCAGGTTTTGGAAACACAACAGCCACTTGAGAATTTCTGTCAAAATCCTTCTATGTACCATAGGACTGGTATTTTCCACTGGCTTGATACTCACATTTTACTCTAAAGGAGCAAACCAGGAAATCCCCCCTCAGCAACCAATGGAAAACCTTACAGTGACTGAGTTGTTTTGACAACAATGGGTTGGCCTAAATGATCCAGGAGGATATTGGTGGCCACCCACCTATTCCACTTGGACCACCACCATTGTTTCTTTTAGTTTTCCAGCTTCCTTAATTGTAGCACAATTTACTATTTTTGGCAGTTTTCAGGTCCTAAACTTCTGGAGTCGTTTTGAGGCCCTAAACAATGTTTTTTCAACATCGAATGGCATTAGAGGAAATTTGAGGTCTAAAATGGGCCTTATAAGAAAACGTGCCAAAATAAGTTTTTGTGAGTTGGAATTCAAGAACCAATAGAATTTCAATAAAATAAGTCAACCATAATGGTTGAATTGACATATTTGTCATTAAAAAAAACTACTTTTTTTGTTCGTATTTTCGACATATCTCATTGTATTTTTACTCAAATTTCGATCGGGAGAGCTCGTTGGATGCGGAATTTGATTCCGCATCCAACGAGTACCCACAATGCATACTTTTGACCGACTCCGCTACCCCAAAAACAAGAAATACCTGAAAAAACGTGATGATGACAGCATTATCACGTTTTTTCAGGTATTTCTTGTTTTTCGGGTAGCGGGGTCCATCAAAAGTATGCAGTGTGGGTACTCGTTGGATGCGGAATCAAATTCCGCATCCAACGAGCTCTCCCGATCGAAATTTGAGTAAAAACACAGGGAGATATGTCGAAAATACGAACACAAAAAGTAGTTTTTTTCTTTCTTCCTCCAAAATTAATCAATATTATTTTATTATTTTAACTATTATTTTATTATTTTCCTTAGGAGGCCCATTTTAGACCCCAAAATTCCTCTAATGTTAGGAAAATATGAGTGTATTTTGAACCCAATAGGTTTTGTTTATGGATGTAGTCCTTAAACTGATCTTTCTAACGATGTATCATGTGCATCAAATGGAGTTAGTAAGCTAAAGTTATGACCTCAGGAAATCGATGTACCAAGTTACCCAACGAGGCCCACACTCTAGCGTTTCACCTCCTAGGGTTAGGTTTTTTGATGTGGAGGGTTTCCATTGTTTCTCAATAATATATAGGCCTTCGAGCCTCATTGTAACATAGATTTCAGAGGCATGTAACCACCACATCTCTTCTTAGAGATAAGCTACCAGCACTCTAGATAGTTTATTTCCATTATGTATGTAAACAAGTTTCAACTATTGATTAATGAAATGAAGTGTTATTTCCACTACATATTTGTTTCTATGGTTATTTGTGTATTTTGTTGCATTCCTACATAAATCTGGATCAATGGTATCAGAGAGATTTGCTCTTTCTTGATCCTTCTTTGCATGTCCCCAAAGAGGGGGGGAATAAAGAGTTAGGGCTTGATCTGGTTGAACCTTTGCAAGACCAGCCTCGCAAATCTTGATGGCCACCAATGAGGGACAAAAAGAAAGATGAGGGCACAAAATATCCTATCAAAATGTTTCTCGAGGAGACCCTTGAAAAAAAAGGAATGCGATGATGGATAGCTTCGCCCAGATCCTTCAACGACTTCCCACTGGAAGCGCATCTGCATCTAGCAACCACTCTAGAGGCGCAACCCCTTTTAAGGTACAAGTAAACTTCAACATTCCCATATTTGATGGTTGAATAAATGCATACGACGTAGATAGATGGTTGAATCTATTAGAGGAATATTTCTCGGTTCATGACTTTTTCGACCGGGAAAAGATTACTTTTTCTCTACTCAAAGCCACCCCCCATGTCAAGGATTGGTGGGAAACCTACTGTGAGAGAAAGGAGGAGGAGGAACCCTCTCTGTTCTCAGCTGTACCCACTTGGAATTCTTTCCAAGATGCCATAAAGGGACAATATTATCCGGTGGGGAGCTATGAGGACAGTTACATACAATGGACTACGCTACGACAACAAAGAGATCAAGATGTACATGAGCTGACGAAACTGTTCCATACCCTACGCACCAAGTTGGGTATAAAAGATTCATAGAAACATTTGGTGTTGAAGTACCGCAATTGTCTACATAGATACATTCAGGAGGAAATGAAGTTCCTCGACATCTATTCACTTAGCACGACATATTGGTATGCTACCAAAATTTAGCAAAACTTCAAACAGAAAAAGAGAGACTTTGGATCTACAAATCAGAAGCAAGGGAAAGGTGCCCCCAAACCACAGAACCAAGGACATAGCCAAGGCATGACGACTCAATAAAACTTACCAAAGCCACAAGCAAAGAGAAACACTACAAAGTCAAAGAAGGAAGCGGTAAAGTGGTGCGAGTTCCATAAGAGCCCCATTCACAACACAAGTGAGTGTTGGGCCAAGCAGTCACTAGTGGCCGAGATAAAGGATTCTGAATCAGATGCATACTTTGACACTAAATCAGAAGCTAAGAAGGGGAATGACAGAGGGAAGAATATTATTGATGCAAATCCCAATGCCACCGTTTCCACCACAAATATCCAAAAGGAAGAACCAAAAGATTCAAAGAAGGAGGAGCGTCTTTTCCACTCCCAGATGTGGGTAAAGGGTTCCCCACTACAGTTCATTGTCGGCAGTGGGAGCCAAAAGAACCTTATTTCAGTAGAGGTCATGAAGCGGTTGGGTTTTTCGACCATAGCACACCCATGGATGTACACCATCAGGTGGCTTCACCAAGGACAGGATCTCTGTGTTAGCTAGCAATGTCACCTTCCCTACAACATCAATCCCTTCATCGATGAGGTGTTATGTGATATTGCTCCTCTTGATGTTTGTGATGTATTATTAGGTCAACCATACTTATGGAAGCGACATGTTGTGTATGAGTCCCGGCCTCACACTGTTATTATTACGTTGGGAAATAATTTATACAGGATACCAGAGGTACCACCTCCTATCGCTATCTCTTTGGTTACTGCAAAACAATGTAGTAAGCTCATTTCCAAAATCGAGAAGATTGTTTTCTTGATGATCCGCCCTGAAGGAAAGAATAATATCATGGCCACGACCTCCATATAGGGCCCCTCCACATGACAACAAAAAATAGACAAGGTCGTGGAGGAGTACCGGGACATATTCACCTCACCCATCGAGGTGCCTCTCCACTATCAGGTCAAGCACCCCATGAATCTGAACCTAGGTGCGCTACTTCCAAATGGACTGATCTATCGATTTTTTTTTCTAGATAATGGTGAAATCAAGAGGCAAATTCAGAAGCTGCTACAAAAGGGTCAAATCCGGCCAAGTTCATCACCTTGTGGGAGCCCGATCGTGTTGGTACAAAAGAAGGATGGGACTTGGAGACTCTGTATTGACTATTGGGCGTTGAACAAGATCACTGTCTAGAAAAGGTACCCAATCCAACTGATTGATGAACTCCTGGACCAGCTTAAAGGGGCGAAATATTTTAGCAAGATCGACTTAAATTCTGGGTATCACCAGGTATCGATCGAACTGACCAATGTGTGGAAGACTACCTTCAAATCCAAGGAGGGCCTTTTCAAATGGTTGGTCATGCCTTTTAGGCTGTCGAATGTTCCTGCAAACTTCATGAGACTGATGGACTACATCTTGAGGCCATTGACCAACTAATTTGTAGTAGTGTACTTGGATGACATCCTGATATTCAACCAGACTTGGGAAGAGCACCTCCACCACATTCGGTAGGTCCTCCAAACACTGCAGCAGCACAAGTTGTGTGCCAATTTGGACAAGTGCACTTTTGGCATGACCCAGGTTCAGTATCTGGGATACATTATTGATGAGTGTGGGGTACATGTGGATCCAACCAAGATCCAATTCGTTCGAGATTGTCCAGCCCCAACTACTCTAACAGAGCTTCGCAGCTTTCTGGGCCTTGCTAATTTCTACTGCAGGTTCATTTTGGGATTCTTTCATATCACTTGACCCTTGAGTCAAGTCACCAAGGGAGGAGAAAAAGAAAAACTATTTTGGTCGAAAAATCAACAGAAGGCATTTTCAGAATTGAAACATCACCTCTATTGTGCCCCAGTGCTCACATTACCAAACTTGCAACACTGATTTGAGATCGAGACACATGCCTCTGACTATGCTATTGGGGAATTCCTTAATCAACAAGGGCATCTAGTTTCTTATCACAGTGAGACACTATCCGACACAATCCACAAATATCCCACTTATGACAAAGAGATGTATTCCATTGTACAGGCTTGCCGACAATGGAGGCATTACATTTTTGGGAAAGAAACGATCATCCACATAGACCACTGACCCCCGCATTTCATACAAACACAAGGGAAGTTACAGAATGATCGCCATAAAAAGTGTTCCACATATCTACAACAGTTTCATTTGAACATCAAGTACAAGAATGGAAGCACCAATAATGTTGCAGACTTACTCAGCCAACCACCAATCATGGCGATAATCACCATGCTCAACTCTTGTGGGCATGAGACTTCTGATTGACCACTTATCTACAAGAGCGATCCAGAATTTAGACACACATACCAAAAACTCTTGGAGGGAAACCAAGTTCCAAAATTTCACCTCCAGGATGCACTACTATGTCACATGGGACACCTTTGTATTCCTTCAAGCGAGCGTGCCAAGATGATTTGGGAAGCGCACTACAGTCGGGTCGTTGCGAATTTCAGGGTGGAGAAAATAGTGGTAGTACTATATAAGTATTTATATTGGCCAAACCTCTGACATGACGTCGGGAAGTACATACGATCCTGCATTGCCTGCACCATTGCCAAACCATCCATCAAGAAGCAAGGCCTCTATACTATGTTGCCTACCCCTATTTGACCTTGGAAATCCATCTCCATGGATTACATGTCAGGCCTTCATTCTACTAAGAATGGAAACGATTGTGTGTTTGTGTTCATTGACAGATTATCAAAGATGGCCATAATGGTGGCCTGCAAGAAGAATATCACAATAGAAGCCACTGCTAAACTCTTCTTTGAATGAGTGTGGGTACACTTTGGGATCCCATAGTATATAATCTTAGATTGGGGCAATAGATTCCTTAGTACATTCTAGTCTAGCCTATGGTCAATGCTAGACACCAAGCTCACTAAGTCCACAGCTTTCCATCGCCAGACTAATGGCCAGATAGAGGTCGTCAACAGGATGATCGTACACATTTTGTGCATGTAAAACTCAAAGCATCCATGCACATGGCATGAGAGCCTCCCCTATGTACAAAACAGCTATAACTGGGCCCTCCACAGCTCAACCAACCATAACCCCTTTTAGGTGGGCTTGGGATTCCAGCCACTATGTCCCATTGACATAGCCATGCCATTTGCAGCTACTCAAGTTAATTCAGCTCATATCCAATCTAAAGTTTCCAAGGCGAGAAGCTTCATTGAGCACATTTAACACATTCACCAATAGGTTCATGACATACTGGATAGATCCAATGCTACGTACAAGCAATGACATGATCAGCATCGGGTGCAACACAACTTCTAGGTGGGCGACAAAGTGTGGCTACATTTGTAAAAGGAGCGCCTCACTGGACCCCACCACAAGCTTCACCCACTCCGATATGGTCCATACACCATCACCAAGGCTAATGGGGACAATGCCTTCAAGCTTAGTATTCCACCATTCCTTGGTCTCCACTAAGTGTTCAATGTGGACTGCCTCCGGCCCTACTTTCCACCTCTACTAGACACATCAGACATGGAAGAACAACTCACACCAACAGAGTTAAACCCCGACTGCATGGAATAAGACACAACTAATCAGATTATGGACACACAGATCAAGAACACCCACCAGCAGAAGATCCAGCTATATTGAATTGTCAAAGCAGGCCAACTCCTTCACCAGGGAAAGTGGCTCATCAAGGACCAAGTTCAGCAAAAGTTTCCTCATCTCATGGAGGAACTCAACACAATGGGGGGCATTGCTTCCTAAGGGGGGAGGAATGATCTAGGAGGATATTGGTGGCCACCCACCTATTCCACTTAGACCCCCACCATTGTTTCTTTCAATTTTCTAATTTCCTTAATTGTAGCACAATTTACTATTTTTGGCAGTTTTCGAGTCCTAAACTTATGGACTCAATATTTGTCATTATGGATGTATTCCTTAAACAGATCTTTCTAACAATGTATCATGCACATCAAATGAAGGTATTATGCTAAAGTTACGACCCCAGGAAATTGATGTACCAAGTTACCCAACGGGGCCCACATTTTGGCGTTTCACCTCCTAGGGTCAGGTTTTTGGATGTGTAGGGTTTCCATTGTTTCTCAATAATATATAGACCTTCGAGCCTCATTGTAACATAGATTTCAGAGGCATGTAGCCACCACATCTCTTGTTAGAGATAAGCTACCATCACTCTAGCTAGTTTATTTCTATTCTGTATGTAAACAAGTTTCAGTTATTGATTAATGAAATGAAGTGTTATTTCCATTGGTTATTTGTTTCTATGGTTATTTGTGTATTATGTTGCATTCCTGCATAAATCCAGATCACTAAAACTTAACCTCAATCAACTGGGGAAACCTCCTCAACCCTACTTCTTCCAATGATGATATCCTACCCATACAAATATCGACCATGTGAGGCACAATCGACGAAACATTTGACTAGACAAAACCCCGCCAATGCTTGAGTCTAACATGGTTTGAGTGGTGAGGACGACTACAATGGAGCAGGTGGGAAAACCCTCTAAATATGGGAAATATTCTAGAGGTTGGAGAACCCTGAAAACCAAATGGAAAGGCCCTCTAATGGTTTGGATATGACTATAAATACCACAGGATGGGGAAAACCCTAAATCCATAAAACCTTCAAACACTTGTTTTCCCCACTAACAAAAAACAAAGTGGTGATTAGGGTGGAAACTGAATCTTACCTGGCAGAAAATATTGACAATTGGTGAATGAAACAAATTGTATGGTTGGCTTGATATGGGTGGTGATTGATAGCTCAGAGCGCTCCAAACAGTAAGTGAAAATAATCGTAAAGAAAATCCTCCAATTTTTAAATAGGAAACATCCACAGAATTGAATTAATGTGGTAGTTGGGTGACTAAATTCCTGAGGATAAAACATCGTTTAGTGCCAAAGGTGACAAAATTTATCGGCAAAAAAACATCTAAATCGGTGAACAAAATAGAGGAGGTCATGACAGTGTCAGGTGGACTCATGGAGCGGATCCGATGCTATCAAATAACATTCGACACTCCAGCCAATGATAAGACTATCAGTAGGATCCTTAACTCTTTATTGGTGGTGAAAATAAAGATCACCTGCGACAGCATCGGCTCCAATACTGGAATTTTTCTGATACCATCACAGGAACTCAACAAGAAATTCTACAAACCTCATCAGTCAAACCTTGAAAAATCATCAGCTACAAAATATCAAAACATCCGCATGTATTGGCTTGCAAAAATGAGTCCCACCGATGTTGTCGGCAGATACTTCCAAAAAAGCACGTCGACAAACTTAAAAAAAGTTCCTGACAATGGACTGGTAGATAAGAAAAACAAAACCTTCCCGAAATAATCAGTTCAAATATTCGAGTTGGCCTAATACTACCAGTAAAACATGCTGATATTTCCCAAAAAGCATCTGCGAAAGCTACAAAAAACCATCAGAAAGAGGATTAAAACCTCATCGACAAGGTCAGCTCCAAGACCCGAGTTTCACTGAAGTATCAGTAATCTCAAAAAAAATTTCCAAAAATACGCAAAGAATAATCCAAAAATTGAATGAGCAACATGAGCTTCCCCTACGTGTCATCTAGACTCGAAAATATCAACAGACACATCGGGTGAGAAACCTGAGTTTCAACTTTCAACAAAAGACTTTCAAAATCGTGCAAAAAATAGAGTAAGTCATGAAAAAAATTCTCAAAGAGAAAAAATTACCTGGGGAAGCTTAAAATCTAAAAAATCTAGGGAGGGGCCCTAAAATCACATAAATTTTGGGGTAGTGGTTGCAACAACAACAATTGGTGACTAGCTAGTGAACACAGATCTCTGGAAAAACTATCTTTCAAAACACAAACTGTGTTATGGAATTCCATTAGAGCAACTCATCCCAGTCCTTTTCAAGATTATTTAAAAATCCAAACTTCTCCAAGAATGCAAAATTCAAAACATCCTATTGATTGTAGTCCCGTTGGGTATGGTAACTAGGCTATAAAATTTGCAATAACTCTTTTTGGGCCAAAATGTGAGATTCATTTACCTCTTTATTTGGTTTCTTTTGACTGTGACACCATAGGATCATAATAGAGTTGAACAGGTGCATTCATTTGTTCCCCATTCCCATTCCTTTTGCATTCTTTTGATGCTTAAGACTTTTGTCTTTTGAGTCTTCTCGAATCGCTTCCTTTGTATTTGAGATTTGATTTAGGTTCTTCCATCCATGGTGTCCTTTTGTGTGAGTGATAATTTGTTTTATCTCATGGATGGAGAAGAACCCTTTTGAGCAATCCAATCATTTTACTAATTTATGTCTTCAATATATCCTTTTGATATATATTTTCTTTCTTGGAAATTTATTTCTTTATATTAATCCTTTTGTATTTCATTTGTGGCATGGGATTATTTTGAATACCATACACTTGTCTATTTTTCTTCCTTTCCGTGGGTCTTCTTCGGTGAGCTTCCTAGGACAGATGTTAATGTGAATTGGATGAAGACCCAAAATAGTATTGATCTAGACTTCATTTACCTCGGTTATTTTACAGGTTTTAAAATAGGACTTCAATGTGTTCTTAAAATAACTTCCCTTCAGCAGTCTATCAAATTAAAGACTCTTGTTCTAACCAAAAATTTGAGATAGATAAAGTCCAATGAGTAGTTCTTGGATTAAAGTATTGGCAGTTTTTCCAAGTTCCAATATCCCCCAAGCACCAAATGATTGAACTAAATTATTCTTAAATAAATACCGAACTAAAGAAAAATACTAAAATAAATCAAATGCAAAGAAAAGAAAATCAACAAAAAGAAGGTAAACATAACTAAAAGAAATTAGAAATGAAAAAAGAAAAGATTTATTTATGTACAATGAGCTCCTATAGTACAAAGTGAAATAAGGTTTGAGAACCATACCATTGACAGAAATATTCTCTTCCCAACCCTATAAATCATGTAACTTATAATTCAAAGGGCCTAACTTTTCAGCAATCTGAAATGGCCCAACCCATAGGTGTTGAAACTTTGTATGTTTTTTCTTTTTATATTTTTATCATGCGGGTGATCCCACTTGAGAAACAAGTCTCCAACTTCAAAACTTCCCTTCTCAGACTTATGTTTATTAAACTACCTTTTAACAATCTCCTACTGGTGTTTAAACCTCTCCTTAGACCTGAGCCTGGACTCTTCCAGTTTCAACAAGGTATTAATTCGAGCTTACAAAACTTCACTACCGAACCCTTGTGACGCTTGGGATAACTGCGAATATGGAAGTAAAATGTTTAGGGGTATAATAGATTCTTTCCCATATACTAGAGTATAAGGTGACATGCATAAGTAATTCTTGAGGGTGACCCTATCTACCCAAAGTGCATTTGGAAGAGCTACATGCCAACTTCTCTGATTTTCTATGACATTCATCTTTAGAATTCTGATAAGGATTTTATTTGTTGATTCAGCTAACCCATTACCTTGTGGATAATAATTAGAATAGTGGTGCAATTTCATTACTTTTTCATTATCAAATTCAATTAGAGTAATCGATGAAAAGTAAGACGCATTATAAAAAAAACCAGTGAAATTGGAACCCCAAACCTGGTCCTAATATTTTCTTGTACAAAGTCTATGACCACGTCTTCATTCACTTTACATAACGGAATTGATTCCACCCATCTTGTGAAGTAATAAATGGTTGTGGGGATGTATTTTTGTTGCAATGAAGAATTTGGATTGATTTCTCCAATGATATCAATTCCCCATTGTTCAAATGACTCCAAAACAATGACCAGTTGCAACGTTTCAGCTGCTTTTGCTAGTCTCCCTCCACTTCTCTAGCATGTGTCACACTTCCTTAAATAAGCATGAGCATATTTAAACAAGGTTGGCCAGTGATATCCAACTCTTAGAATCTTGTGGGAGGTAGTGTCTCCTGAGAATTTTCCTCCAGTAGGACCATCATGCAATTCTTTGACAACTTTAGAGGCTTCCTCTTGTTCCAGGCATCTCAAAAATACTCCATCATAGTTCTTTTTAAAAATAACTCCATCAATTATCTGATAAGATGTTGAATTTAAACGAATTTCTCTTCTTTGTATAGAATTCCAATACTCTGGTAAATATCATTGTTGGAGGTAATGTATCAGACCTCTATACCAAGACTCGAGAGCTGGAAAGATAGGACACATATCGATCATATGCAATTCAGCTTAATTTTCCCAATCATCATCTTTATTGTTTTAACTTTCATCCATTAACTTGAAAATCCCTTATCCTTTGATAATGGTGGTTGGTTTAAATTCTAGATCATATTGTTGTAACGTTTTTACCCTATTTCCTCTTTGTTCTCCCAACTCCTTTTGTACGAAAAGGGTTCGAACTGTCGGGTGAGGAACAATTACTTTGGTTCTATTTTTAAGAATGTAAGGCATGAATTCTTTCACTACTTTAAATAATGCATACGCATGTTTGTCAATAGAAGGGTAGTTCAATTTAGCACCTTACAACCCATTGCTCATAAATGATTGGGGTACTCATCTCCCCTTTCTTATTTCTGAGTAATCACTGCTGCAAGTGAGTTATTAGAAAAAAAAGTGTACAAGATAAAATCCTTTTCAAAATCGGGACTTTTAACGGAAGGTGCATGATATTTTTCCGCTTTGATGTTGTTAAATGCACCCTTCTCTATGTCAGTCCATTTAAATTGTACACTTTTCGTTACCATTTGTTCCAAAGGATTTACTATTTTTGCAAAATCAGGAAAAAACTTTCGAACAAAATTTTATAGTTCCCATGAAGGATTGCATACCTTTTTTATTGTGGGGTAAGGGAATCTGTGCTATAGCTTCTATCCTCTCCGGGTCTATGGAGATTCCCTTTTTAGAAATAATGTGGCCCAACAATTTTCCTTATAATACTATGAAGATGAATTTCTTAGGATTTAACAAGATACCATATTTTTAACGTCAGCGGTCAAAAATTTGTTTCAAATGAAACATATGCTCTTCTCTCTTCTTAGAGAAAACTATTACATCATCTATATGAACTACCACACGGTGGCCAATTAAACCCCAGAAATCTATATCCATGGCCCTTTCAAAAGTGTCTCCAGCATTGATGAGACTGAAGGGAATTCTTCTGTAAGCAAAGTTTCCCCACTTTGTTCGAAATGTGTTTTTAATCCTATCTTGATCTGCTACTAATGCTTGTTTGTATCCTGAAAACCCATCCAATAGGAAGAAAAATTTAGAACCTGGAACCATATGTAGGATTTGCTCCATTGGTGGGACTAGATAATTATATTTTTTTGAGGCTCTGTTCAAATTCCTGAAGTCTATGCATAACCTTATTTCACCATCTTTCTTACTGGTACTATATTTTCCACCCACTATGAGTGCCTAAATTTGAAAATTATCTTTGCATCAAGTAACTTCTTTACTTCATTTTGGATCAGTGGTTCCATCTTGGGATGCATTTTCCTCAGTGGCTGCTGAAATGGTTTCATGTCGGATTTAATAGGGATGACATGTTATATGATGCGGGTATCATAGGTCTTCAAATATTCATATGTCTAGGATAAAAAATCCTTATATTGTTGAAACAAACTAAGAAAGTTGCTTCTTTCCCCTGGTGAACAGCATTTTCCCAAGTTTGCATACTTGGGTTCAGCCTCTGTCCCAAAATTAATCAACTCATATAGCATAGATGAACTATTTGTTTTGACATTGGGAGGATTTCTAAACATGCTATTCAAATAAAAAATTCCTTCCAACGTACATACCCCTTTAGGCATGAAGTTTCCACTTTGAAGATTGGCTTGATGTTCTTTGTCATCAATCACTGACTCCTTGAAAGACTCATCATTTGTCAAGAACTCTAATATTTGTTGATCATTTTCGAATACCCTTAAATTTGTGACATTATCTGGCATAGATGGCCTAAAAATCAATTCAATTGATCATTTGTTATTAGTGGGCTCTAGTATTGCAGCTGAAGTAGCTAACAAATCAGTCGCTGCATTTTGCAATCTAGGAATTGAATTGATATTGAAAGAATTGAAATTTTCTATAAGATCCCAGACTTCAAATTGGTAGCCTTTTAAGTGTGGTGACAGATAGTGAATTGTGCTTCGAACTTATATGATGATTATTTCAGAATCACCAAGAAATTTGAAATTTCTTACTTTGAATTCAATATCCTTCTTCAAGCCCTGGACTAGAGCTTCACATTCTATTGTGTTGTTAGTACATTTGAGCTCTAGCATACAAGAGATAAAATGTTTGTTCTTTTTACGATCAACCAGGACACAAATCGACCCTGATCCCTCTTGAGTTTTGGAACCGTTAAAATATAACAACCAAAATTTATCTTCTAACTCTGCAGGACTAGTGTTACTCTCTAAATTAAAAACTAAATTAACTATATTACGATCAATATTATCAGTCCATGAAAACTGAAGGAATTCGGACTGTGTGTCTGACTCACTATTGGATTCTTTTGCTTGATAGTTTCCAGGTTCAATCTCTATGAAATAGTTACCCAAGACTGAAGGAGAGAAATACATAGGTTCATTTTTTCCTTCCAATTGTGTCACAATGTGCTTCATGTGTGGTTCCCTCATTACCTTGATCTAATTCTGGCTATTCTTATAGGGCAGCTACAAGTGTGACCAATCAATTGCAAAGTACCCATCCAGTTTTGAAGACCAAACCCTGCTCAATATCAAACCATATTCTTTTGGTATATCTACCACTATGATGTCTATAAACTGGTAGGCCCTTTCATCTGCAAATAACCAAATCAACACATTCTTCATTTCTCCTACTACCTTGACTGCTAATCTATCCAACTGAATGATATTACATGAAGAGGGTGTAGGTTGACCATTTATCTTTCTACAAACTGAAAGAGGCATGAACTTAGAGGAATCTCCAGAATCTACCAAAAAATTATGCACATTATGACTAAAAATATCAAAAGATAGTAAAAATGGAAAGGTTTGAAATTTAGACTTTCCTCCAATGCTAGCTTCATTAATCTCTTTGTCTGATTGAATGTCATCCTACGATCTACAGGATTGTTTATCAAAATCTTCCAAGAGCTTCTTTCTTTGTTGAGGTAAGTTACACATTTTAAATAAAGAACTATTTTCTTTTGTTTTCTTGATTTCTTCTATTATGTCATATCCCATATCACATTCTGCTAGACCCTTTTTGTTGTTTTTCGCTTTATTTTCCACAACATTCACAATCTTACTCACTGTTGTAACTTTGGCAGACTTAGGTGGTGTTTGGGTATTACTGCTAATCTTCTTCATACTTTCTTGTATCTTCCTAATATTAGGCAGTAATAGGATTTCATCCATTATTGGCCCTTTTATTTTGGTTGTGACATTAACTGCTGGAAGTTGAATTTCTTCAATAGGTTCCTCTTCATCCAACCTGAGTTTAGGTGCACAATCCCATAGGATCATCGTTGTTTCATGTGATTCTTTTGGTTCATTTGTTTTTTCTTCTTTCACCTCAGGCTCTATTATTTGAGCATCTAATATTTGATTCATAGCCAGATTCATTGAGTTAATCCATTGTGGGAAACTCTTTTTAGAAAGAGGTTCTTGATGAAAAGTACAGAAATGATCCATTCTTACCTCATTAAAATTTAAAATAGAAGAACTATATACGGGTGATTGAGATGTGCCACCTTCCTCTCTTTTCTTGAAATAAGGTTTTAACTATTTCTTGCATGAACTGGATTCTTTATCCTTTTCTAAATCGACAATATTATTTGATATTTTTTTTACCACTTTATTCATGTTTTCCAATTAACTTGAATGTTCCTCTTTAGGTATGGTTAACATCAAAGGTTTCTTACTGCTAAAAGTCCTTACATATGGCTCTGCAGTGTGTTTGTTTATGCTTTCAAGATCAGTTTCTACTTAATTTTCTTCTTCATAAGTTTCTTCCAAAGAAGGCTTAACTACCCTCTTAGAAAACATTTCTACGATGGGGCTGAGGGCTGAAGTGTAGTATTCTATTAACATTTCTTCAGTAGGATTTATTGTAGCACTGAAATTGTTCAAATGGGCAGCAAACCTATGATTAAATTTTGCACTTTTTCTTTCTTTTCCATCCTCAGAGCCAACAATTATTTCATGAGAGTGGCAGTGATTTTTTAACTACCAAAATTTCCCTTAAAAACCCTTTCAAAAGTATCCCACTTTGTTATCGAATTTTCTTGTAAGCCAAAATACCAAGAAGAGGCCTTATCTTCAAAGGTATGCAAAAATTCTGCATACTACATCTTCATGCTCCATGTCTAAAAGTTCTAAATCCAAATAAAAACTTTGCAGGTGGCCATCCATAGAAATGACCTTTCCGAGGTCAAACTTAGGCAATTCTTTTTCAGCATTCTGAGGCAAAGCATGCAAAGGAGCATCCAGGTTGAGTGGTGTTCAGGCTCTCCAAGCTGGTGGTGGATTAGGATTTACAGGTTGATTAGCATTTTGGGGTACATTTGTTGGGCTACAGATTTGTCCATTTTTCCATCACTTATCGAAATATATTTCATACCTTTTCTTCCCATTATCAACCATTTATCATTCCATTTTCCATCAATTTGTTGTAACTACGCGTAAAACACCATACTACTTACATTGATACTTTAAGTGGTTAATAATGATTATTTTCTTTTATCTTTGATGAATTGAAAACTATTATGCATAATTTTACTAAGGATGGTTTGTGGAGTGATTTGTCACATACAAGACACTCACGGATAGTTGTTACAGCCTTAACCAAAAATGCATGTGAGATAAGAACACCTCGATTCACATCTCTATTTTAAGGAATATGGAAATGAATATCGACAATCCCAAACATGGATTTTGTGCGTAACAACCTTTTTTACCTGACTCCTAAGGAAATTTCCAAAAAAAGCCACGGTTTGCGAGATATAGTTGGTTCTTCGAGAGGGTATTTCCCAGATTTACTATTGCGATCGGTTGCAAAGTTGTTAGTAGTTACAGTCGTGTTTCAGCTGTTACATATCACAATTTTGGGATTTGGTTCCTCATTTCCCTGGGATAATTTTATGTATAAATATTTAATCAATCTCATTAAGAGAGAGGAAAAGAGAAAGAAATGTTATGCTGTAGGATTTGATCCAGATCTATTATAATAATTCCATTATGATAATATATGTTGGCAGTTTCTTAATTTTGGAGTTATAGAATTTCATTATGGATATCTAGCTCTGCTAAGTGGAGGAAGGGACCTCTTCCCTGAGAACATGCTGGTAGTGTTGATTGTAGGTGTTTTATTTTGTAGATGTGTTTATTTGTTAGTTCATGCTTTCATTCATTAGATTTATCATAGTTGTTTTTATTATTTAGTTCATGCTTTCATTAGATTTATCATAGTTGTTTTTATTATTTAGTTCATGCTTTCATTAGATTTATCATAGTTGTTTTCCTGTTAATTCATCTTAATAGATTGCTGGCCAACATAGCATTTATTATAGGTTGATGTAGTTAGATATTGCTTTGTAAGAGTTGATTTTAATTTCCATGTTTAAAGTGTGATTAGGATACAGTGTGATTTTATGAATATGATTAGGGTTTGATTTATTTTCAAGAAGGTGTGATCTAGTTTACAAAGAGTTTAGATTTCATACCAATAGATAACAGTGTCAGGTATAAATTGTGCTTGCATAGATCTTGCATGATAGATTTGGAATAAAAGACTTCCTCGGGTTGACAATTTATGTTTAGCACTTTGCATGTTAAGTTTCAATTAACTGGAATATAGAGGGCCCAACAACATTTCCAGCCATGATTCTATGAGGAGGTTGTGGTCGAGACTGAACAAGTGACTGAAAAGGAGACTGTACCTAGTCTCATAGCTATCACTAGTGGAATAGTTTCGAGTATATGGATTTCCTGTGCCATCCATGCATTGGTGTCCCTCCTTCTAGCACCAAAAATATTTATGCCTGGAAACATCCCAGGTACTGACAGCAGGGATTTTACCCAGCAACCATTCCCAATTAGATCATTTACTATTTGTAATGGGGAATCTGTCTGGTTAGCGGCCTGGATACCGTAGAATTAAATAAAGTTTCAAGTTTGTTTTAATGGTTGTGGCCCAGTCCACTGTTTATGTAATTTTATATTTTATGATGAAATGTAAGTGCCTAGACTAAATGCAAGTGACTGATGAATAGAGCCTCACTATAGATGCGCAAGTTCTTACCTCCCATCTTACTGCTCTTACCTCACAATCACTTCTACAAAAGCAAAGAAACAATTGAATCTATTATAATCCATTCTATCCAACCCCCAGGGCAGCAGAGATTACACTTAATTGAGTAATGTACTGTAATGTTGTTAGTGGAATTCTATAGATAGATGTAAAATTCTACATACATAATTACAACAATAAAAGATAAACATAGGTAGCTTTGTTTTATTAACAAATTCATTACTCATTCATTTGCACGAGATTTCTAATAGAAAATAAAATCATTCATAAATTGCAGAAATAATTCAACAGGTAGGAACGATCTCACAGTTATGTAGCAAGCTAAAACAAAAATAGTTCACATTCAGCAATCCACATAATCCATCTGGAAACTCGTACAGTCCTTTCTCCAACAAAATTTGGTTCTTTATTTATAAAAGAAGCAGTTCTCATACAAATAGCTTCAACATATGTGTGCTATAAAAATTCCTTTGTCATCTCTATTCTACCCCTATTTATACAATTTACATATGAATTTTCAGTACCCTAGCCTCTTAGGTTTCCTCGACCCTTAGATTACAAAATTTTGTCTTCTAGTGAATTGCACTAGGAAAGTAAAAATAGAATAAGATAATATACAAAAATTGCCACATGTACACAATTCAAAACTCTGGAGGGCCTGGCTGATCTTCCAATAAAAAAATTCCATGCAGCATCTTCTTCTTTGATGACTCAACAGTCCAATGGATCTAGAAACCTTGTAGTTACTTCATGTTTAGCTAGATGGGATTCTATTTCTTATAACTTTAGTGAATTCTGCCTCAATGAATCCTCAAAGAGATATTTATGGACCGAAGCTTGCACAACCCAGATTCAGATTGCTTCCTCACTAATGTTTTCGATATGCTAAATGCGTTGCTCATATGTCTGCAACTTGTCCTGGAGATTCTTCAAATGTTGCTCTTTGTCTAAAAAATCCTGAACCTGAGTTGCTGCTAAAGCTTGAAATTTATTGTGTGTCATGAACATCTTCTTGTAGAATTCCTTACACTTTTCGATAG
>LPNX010066025.1:186924-231789 GCA_001517045.1 Pseudotsuga menziesii | reverse complement strand
CTCTCCCATACATAGTATCTGGTAGCCCATGGATTTGTTCCATGATATGGCTTCAAAGCACATTGTCCATGGTATTTGATATCCCATGGTTTTGTTCCATGGTATGGATTCAAGGCACATTGTATGTATCCCATGCATGGTATTTGACAACACATGGTTTTGGCCCATTGTAACGTCCCCGACCCTCCGACCGATGAAGAGGATGCTACCAATTTCTACTATCTACCCAGGCAACTAGCCCCATGAACATACAATGATAAAAATTGAAATGCATTAAAGTAAAACATGCATAGATGCATAATTATTCATCATACATCGGAAGCAACTACATTCCATTCAATCATTTAGCATGTTCATCATTTTCATTAAACAACAAATATAATTGCAGATATGAAATAGACATGAATACTTATCTTATGAGGAGGATCGTTTTGCAACTAGCTATGTCACTGCAACATTCCACCCAACCATAGGCCAGTGTGCTCCTTAATCTCTCAGCAACACTGCCACCCCCGAGATGGGCATGATTCCCCAAGGAATAAAGGAACTAATTAGGTTCACACATAGCCAAAGATATATCAAGACTCATTCAATCCAACACAGTTGGGTTTATCAAACCAAGAGTACACAACAACACATAACCAAGCCAACGAGTTGGGTTTATCAGGTTATCAGGAGATGGAAACACTATCCGCTAATCTAGTGGACTCACAGAAAATTTAATGATGCCTTCACCAGAACTATCTTGACTCCTAAGACATCCACACACACACAACACAAGGATTCATTCCCTTCTCTGTTGCGCAGTCCCTCATGACATGACTTCCCTTCCAGTGCTATTCAGGGGGTGTAGAGAAAAGAGACAACCCTCTAGCTCTATCTATGAGGCTCCTACAAAACACTAGGTTTGTCAAGCAGACTCCTTTTCACTCCTACACAGTCCAAAGACCAATATCCTATGCACACATAACAAAACATCCAGCACAACAATTCACAGCACTAGGGTTTAAAGGAAAACATCACAGAACAAAAATGAAATGGAAACTTGGGTAATACATAGCTCGAACTGAGCAATTCAATTTTAGAGTCATTCTTGGCCCTATCATGGCAAAAAAGACTCAACGAAAACCCACAGCATCCCAAATTGTGGGGGAAAGGCAGCCACTAATCCTACACCTACGTAGAGGAGAGACACGACCCAATCGGGAAGGGATGCAAACACAAACAGACTCTCGATGTGAAGGGAAATTACCCACAATAAAAATCATGGAAGGAAAGAACACGACTTCCTACCTGAGGTGAGGAAAACTAAATGAGCACCTACATGAGGAAAAACTCCAAAACAAGAAAATCGTGAAGGTAAGGACGCCCTTCCTGTTCTCTGCGTGAGTGCCCAAAATGAAGAAAAATGGGGGTCATCCCCTCTTCCTTCCCATGTGAGGGTGAATTAGCTCATTGGTGGAGTGTGTGTGTGGGAAAGGACTAACAATCCTTCCACACACCACTGCCCATGCAATAATTGTCCCCAAACAACTCCATAGTATTTAATTTGGTAGTTGACTGATTGATGGGTTCTCCTATTGACATCTGGCTTTTCCCTATTAGCCCCAAAGGTTAAATAATTCCCCCTCCTTATCCTTAGGAAAATTATGCCCCTTTCATTATGGTTGCATTGACATAGCTGGTTATGGGTATTTTTGATTAAAATGCATGTTTACATGATGCCAAAATTAATATGTGCCCAATAGCACGATATACCACCAGAAACGATTTTAATCACCGAACATAAACAATTAAATCAATGGTGGAGATTTTTCCTTTAGATCCACACCACTATTAATTACAATATATACACCATATACATTTTAATGCAAATGGGGTCAAAACCGGGGTGTTACATTCCCATCCCCCTTCAATAGCACTATCCTCAGTGCTTTTCAAAATTGAACAAAATGCTACACAGGTACCGCCTTAGTACTCTACAAAATTGAACAAAAATGGATGTGCCAATCGCATGGCATCCTCTAGCTCCCATGTATCCTCTTCAATAACGTAGTGCTCCTATTGCACCTTTACCTTCCCTATGGCTTGGTTCCGGAGCATTGTGACCTTCCTATCAAGGATGCGCATTGGCTCGATATGGAACTCTCCCTCAGGTTCCACCTGAATCACATCCCAATTTATCACATGGTTAGGATCATGTACATATTTCTTAAGCAAAGAAACATGAAAAACATTATGAGCAGTAGTGCTAGCAGGCAATGCAATTCTATATGCAACTGGCCCTATTCTTTCAAGCACTTCAAACGGTCCACAATATCTAGGTGACAACTTGGAACAACTTCCAAGCTTCAAGGAACTCTTCTTTTCCCTCACTCTGAGGTAGACATGATCCCCTACACTGAACTCTCTATTCACACTATTCTTATCTGCATAGATTTTCTGTCTATCCTAGGATGCTTTCAGATTCTGCCTAATCTTTACAACCCCTTGCTCCATCTCCTTGAGCAATTCTGGACCAAGCACAAACCTGTTCACTGGATTATCCCAAGTCATTGGTGTCCTACACCTTATACAATAAAAAGATTCATACGGACTCATCCCCAAGGATGATTGCTATCCATTGTTATAAGTAAACTCTACCAAGTGTAAGTAGTCTTCCCACTTGGTTGGTTTGTCCATCACATACATGCAAAGCATGTCTTCAAGCACCTGATTAACTCTCCTGCCTTCCCATCAGTCTGAGGATGGTATGCGGTGCTGAATTTTAGCTTTGTACCCAAATATGCAAACAACCCCTTCCAAAAATTAGAAGTGAACTTGACATCCCTATCAAAGACTATTGCCTTAGTAAATCCATGCAATTTGAAAATATCCTTCATGAATATCTTTGCAATGTCATCAGTCTTATGCATAGACTTAACCAGTATAAAATATGCTAATTTTGTCAACTTGTCCACCACAACCATGATGGAATCATGTTGTCCCCAAGTCATTGGAAATCCTGTAATAAAATAAATGGAAATAACTTCCCATTTCCATTATGGAACTGGGAAAGGTTGCAACAAACCTACTAGGTGTTGATTCTCAACCTTCAGATGCTGACATTTCATGCACCTTAAAATATATTCAGCCATGTCCTTTTTCATTCCTGGCCAAAAGTACTACTTTATGGCTGTAGCAATTGTCTTCTGATATCCTGGGTGACTAGAATATGGAGCTTGATGGATTTCATCCATAACAACTCTCCTCAAATCTACTACATTTGGAATATAAATTCTACCTTTATAAGTAAGAAGTCCATCTTCTTCAAATTTATATTCCTCATACCTCTTCTCAAGACTTTGCTTCTGCAATTTGTCTTTTACCTGCACATGCATTTCATCTTCAGCAGTACGACTAATAATTTGTTGTCTCAAATTTGATTGGAAAATACTAAGAGATGCCATTTGCATTTCTTGCACCTTCTTACTGAGTGCATCAGCTACTTTATTCTCTTTTCCATTTATGTGCTTGATTTCAAAATCAAACTCACATAAAAACTCCAAACATCTCACTTGCCTAGCATTCAGAGTAAAATGATCAAACAAATAATTCAAACCATAATGGTCTGTCCTTAGCTCAAATCTTCTACCCATCAAGTAATGCCTCCACATCTTGAGAGCATGTACTATGGCTGCAAGTTCTATATCATGAGTTGCATAGTTCTTCTCATTCTCCTTCAGCTTTCTTGACTCATAACATATCACATGGTTGTCTTGCATAAGGACTCCTCCGAGCCCTTGTCTGCATGCATCGGTACATACCACAAAATCTTTCTCTGGGTCTGCAAATTTCAATACTGGTGCACTGGTGAGAAGATTCTTCAACTACTGGAATCTTTCTTCACACCTTGATGTCCATTCAAACTTTATCCCCTTATTTTCCAAAGAAGTGATGGCATGTGTAACTTTGGAGAATCCTTCAATGAATCTCTTGTAGTATCCTGCAAGTCCCATAAAAGATCTTACATCTATCACATTTCTTGGAGTATTCCAATTCATAATGGCTTCAATCTTTTCAGGGTCCATAGATATACCCTCTTCTGAGATAATGTGACCCAATTATTGAATTCTATCTCTATAGAAGTCACACTTGATCATCTTTGCATACAGATGATGCTCCCTGAGAAATTGCAATGTCAATCTCAAATGCTCTTCATGCTCTTCCTCATTCTTAGAATAAATAAGAATGTCATCAAGAAAAACAAGAAAAAACTAGTCCAAATACCTACAGAAGACACTATTCATAAGGCACATAATTGTAGCTGGTACATTTGTGAGACCAAAAGGTACCACTACAAACTCGTAATGTCCATACCTTGTCTAAAAGGTTGTCTTATAAATGTCTTCATCCTTGATTCTCACCTGATGGTAACCAGACCTCAAGTCAATCTTGTAAAATACCTTTTCTCCTCTCATTTGATCAAAGAGGTCATCAATTCTAGGCAATGGGTATTTATTCTTCACAATGACTTTGTTCAGCTGTCTATAATCAATACACAACCTAAGTGTACCATATTTCTTCTTTACAAACATAACTGGTGCTCCCCAAGGAGACACACTCAGCTTGATATAATTCTTCTCCAACAACTCCTGCAATTGCATCTTCAACTCTAGCATCTCAGGTGTACTCTTTGTAGGATGTCTTGGACACTGGTGTTGCTCTTGGAACAAGTTCAATTGTGAAATCAATGTCCCTCTTTGGAGGAAGCCCTAGAATATCATCAGGAAACACATCCTTGAATTCCTACAACAAATGAAAGTCCTCCATCCTAGGAGTTTCAATATTTGTTGCCTCCAAAATATGAGATGCATACAACTATCAACGTTTCCCACATAACTTCTTCAACTGCATGGATGAAATCTACCTCACAGAAATCACCTTTGTAATACCTCTTACCACTATTGGGTTCCCTTCTGCATCCATTCATTTGAAAGTCTTATTGTAACAGTCAAGATTTACCTTGTGAGCTTCTAACCAATCCATTCCAATGAGAACATCATAGGAACCAAGTGGTAGAACATTTAGATCTACACAAGTGACCAATCCATTCATGACCAATGGACATTTCTCTACCACTTCACTAACCTTTCTCTTAGTTCCAGTGGCTAGCTGAACTAACCAAGGTTTTCTATGCTTTAGTTTCTTAAAATCACAAATCTCCACTACTCTAGGAGTAATGTAACTATGAGTAGAACCATGGTCAATCAAAATGGAAATATATTTCTCAACAATATTACCTGCAACTTCAACCACAGTTGACTGGTGATCTTCCTAGAGGTCCTCCAGTGCTGCATAAATCCTAGGTACAGCCCTTACTACTTGACCCATTGTTTCTTCTTCTTGAATGTTATAAGTTGGCATTGAACTCTCATTCTTGAGTGGACAATTCCTGTGCATGTGGGGTCCTCCACATTTCCAACATTGGAGTGGTCCCCTACAGTTATATTGTGGCTCTTTAGGCCTTTCTCCCATCACTTTGGTTGGATGCTTCTCAACTTGTGATGGTTGCTTCTGTTGATTCCTAAAGTTAGAAGGTTTGAATCCTTTCTTCCTTTGGTCATACTTCTCATTATTTTTGTCCTTCTATGTAGGTTTACCTTTTCTTTGCTCATAGCAATACTTAGCCTTCCTTATTGCTTCTTCAAGACTTCCAGGTTCATAAAACTCAATTCTGTCTTTGTAAGACTGAGAAAATCCACTCAGGAAACACTGGATCTTCACTTTTTCATCATTGATGTACCTAACATACTTTAACAATTCCAAGAACTTATTTGCATAGTCTTCCATGGTCTATTGTCCCAATCTCATTTCATGGAACTCTTTAATTTAGTCATCATAATCCCTGTCATAGAGGTATTTCTACTTGAAATACTTCTTGAACTGTTTCCACTTAAGTCTCCTTTCACTGATCCTCTTTACTTGCTTGAAGTGCTCCCACCAAATGGATTCTCTTCCATTCAGATTGAATATGGCAACCCCTACCTTCATGTTTCCCGAATAATCCTGAACTTGGAAGTACTTTTTTATCCCAAGAAGCCAAGATTTAGCCTCTTGTCCAGTATTTACCTCACCGTCGAATGTAGGAGGTTTAGCCTTCTTAAATTCATCCCAAGAGTGATCCCGAGGTTTAGGTTTAGAATATTTTGAGTCCCCACTAGATTCTTCTGAGTTAGATGCTCTACTAAAAGTCCTTTTCTTCTCCTGGTACTACTCTTACTGCCTTTTGGTTTTATTATACCTTGTCCAGAGTTTATCTTTCTTTTCAAGTCTATCAAACTCTGCAACATAGCAGCATTCAACTGATGTTTCTCTTCGCAGGCTTTAATCAAGCTTCTCATGGTGGCTACAATATCTTGCAGTGTCTCTTGGAATCTCCTTCCATTAGACTCTATGTCATCATTTCCAACTCGGACATTTTCCCCCATGGCATCTCGTACATGCTCAAAGGAGCCCTAAGCATCATATATGTCATGGGTTCTCATGGCCGAACCACAACCTACCTTACCGAACTGCACTACCTGGAATACTTCCCTAGAAGGTGACTATGATTCTGCAAAATGTGTTAGTAACATGACTGTTAGCTGCATATCATTTATACAAATCAAAAAAATCATGCAATGACAACTTTTCCCAAAACACATAATTTTCTTCCTCACAGAATGACTGTCTCAGGGGGACGTTGGGGGTCAAGGGGGGGGAATCATAAGATCGCTGCCATTTTTCACCTTTTCAGCCTTGTAAATCCACTAAAAAATGCTCAAAATATGTTGTAAATCTCCTTTTCCCACTGAAAAATAAAAAAACTCATATTTTTCCATCCAATCGGATCCCTTCCCAACAAGCCATCCAATGTATCAGGTCACTTGTTGACAACTCTTCTGATGCCTTATCAAGTGAGTCCTTATTTCTCTTCCAATTCCTTATCAGATCAATTTTTCTTTGTGTTCTGATGCTTCAGCTTGATCTTCCTCTATCATCCGACAACATATCGAGTCGATCTTCCTCTGTCATCCAACTCCATATCAGGTCGATCTTCATTTCCCTTCTGACACCTCAGGTCGATCTTCTTTTCTCTTTCGACACCTTAGGTTGATCTTCTTTTCTCTTCTGACATGTCAGCTCCCTTTAGGAAATCCTTTATGACACCTTGGCTCAGCTTCAACAAACATATTCCAAGATTCCTCGGAGAGCTTCTCCCGAGAGACATCGAAAAGTTATCCGAGATGCCTCAGAGAGTTTCTCCCGAGAGCCATCGAAAAAAAAAATTCCGACACTTCTTATACTTAGAAAATTTTTTGAATTTTTCTTCTCCTCTTCTTCTTCTTTCTATCGTCGTATCGCCTCCCTTCATATTTTCTCATCCAACTTCATCGGCAGCCCTTTGGTTAATTGAGCCGATGTATCGGCTGGATTTAGCTACCGTCTTTCGACGATTTTGACACTTAGAAATTTTTTTGAAATTTTTCTCTCTGATTGCCTTATCGGTTGGGTCTTGGGTTGTTAGCTGATGTATCGGCTCAACCCAACCGAGACTTTCGGCTCCAACCAGCCGATACCTTTGGCTCCGCCCAGGCGAGACTTTAGCTTCGCTCAGCAAAGACCTTCAACTCCTCCCAGCCGAGAACTTAGGCTCCTCCCAGCTGAGAAATTTGACTCCTTCAGCTCCTCTCAGCTGATAACTTCAGCTCCTCCCAGCTAAGAAATTTGCATCCTTTGGATCCTCCCAACCGAGAACTTCGGAAAAATATCAAACTTAGACAATTTTTGTAAATTTTCTCTCTGCTTGGTTTCCTTATTGGATGGACTCAACTCAAGTCATCCAACGTATCAGATGGACTTCCACCTAAGTAATCTGACGTATTGGATGGACTTCTGCCTATCTCATCCAACGTATCAGATGGACTTCCACCTAATTCATCTGACGTATCAGATGGACTTTAGTCTAAGTCATTCGATATTTTCCATACTTAGAAAAAAAATTGAAATTTTCCCATCTTTCACATTTTTCCTCAGTTGGGCAGAGGGTAACCTGCCTCTGTCATTGCTTCTTCATGGCCCATTGAGGCCCATCCTGCAACATGTGCTATGATACCATACTGTAATGTCCCCAACCCTCCGACCGACAAAGAGGACGCTACCGATTTATGCTATCTACCCAGGCAACTAGCCCCATGAACATAAAATGATAAAAAATTGAAATGCATTGAATTAAAACATGCATATATGCATAATTATACATCATACAGTGGAAGCAACTACATTCCATTCAATCATTTAGCATGTTCATGATTTTCATTAACCAACAAATACAATTGCAGATATGAAATAGACAAGAATATTTATCTTATGAGGAGGCTCGTCCTATAACCAGCTATGTAACTGCAATGTTCCACCCAACCATAGGTCAGTGTGCTCCTTAGTCTCTCAGCAACACTGCCACCCACGAGCTGGGCATGATTCCCCAAGGAATAAGGAAACTAAGCAGGCTCACACACAGCCAAATATATGTCAAGAATCAGTTAAGCCAACACAGTTGGGCTTATCAAACCAAGAGTACACAACGACACATAACCAAGCCAACAAGTTGGGTTTATCAGGTTATCAGGAGATGGAAACACTGTTCGCTAAGCTAGTGGACTCACTGAAGAGCTAAAGATGCCTTCACCAGAACTAGCTTGACTACTAAGACATACACACACATCCAACATAAGGAATCATTCCCTTCTTTGCTGCACAGTCCCTCATGACATGAATTCCCTTCCAGTGCTATTCAAGGGGTGTAGAGAATAGAGCCAACCCTCTAGCTCTATCTATGAGGCTCCTGCAAAACACTAGGTTTGTCAAGCAGACTCCTTTCCACTCCTACACACTCCAAAGACCAATATCTTGTGCACACACAACAAAACATCCAGCATAACAATTCACAACTCTGGGGTTTAAAGGAAAACATCACAGAACAAAACCAAAATGGAAACTTGGGTAATACACAGCTCAGACTAAGTAATTTGATTTCAGAGTCATTATTGGCCCTATCGTGGCCAAAATGACTCAACGAGAACCCAGAGCAACCCAAATCATGGGGAAAAGGTAGCCACTAATCCCGCGCCTGTGTAGAGGAGAGCCACGGCCCAATCGGGAAGGGATGCAAACACAAACAGACTCCCGGTGTGAAGGGAAATTACCCACAGTAAAAATCATGGAAATAAAGAACACAACTACCCACCTGAGGTGAGGAAAACCAAATGAGGACATGCATGAGGAAAAACTCCAAAACAAGAAAATCGTGAAGGTAAGGTTGCCCTTCATTTTCTCTATGTGAGTGCCCAAAATGAAGAAAAATGGGGGTCAACCCCTTTTCCTTCCCATGTGAGGGTGAATGAGATCCTTGGTGGAGTGTGCATGTGGGAAAGGGCTGACAGTCTTGCCACACACCACTGCCCATTTAATAACTGTCCCCAACCAAATCCATAGTATTTAATTTGGTATTTTATTTATTGATGGGTTCTCCTATTGACATCTCGATTTTCCCTATTGGCCCCAAAGGTTAAATAATTCCCCCTCCTTATCCTCGGGAAAATCATGCCCCTTTCATTATGGTTGCATTGACATAGCTGGTTGTGGGTATTTTTTATTAAAATGCATGTTTACATGATGCTAAAATTAATATGTGTCAGATAGCATGATATATCATCGGCAACGATTTCAATCGTCGGAACATAAAACAATTAAATTGATGGTGGGAATTTTTTCCTTTATCTCCACACCACGATTAATTACAATATATACACCATATATAGTTGTAGAAGGAGCAAGTCAACATAAGTCGACTTGAACAAAGACCGACTTAGTCGATCAGCCGACTAAGTCAAGAGACCGACTACATCGGTCGGCTGAGTAAACACAAGTAGTTAGTCTGTTAACTAGTATTTGTGTCGGTTCACCAAACCGACGGGTCGTTACTTTTAAACTGATTGTAAACTGTATATATTAGGATGTTGAGCCACACAAGAACTAAGTTCAGTTCTTGGCTTTGTATGATCTATTGAGAATAATATAATCTGTTTATCCTATCTGTTCTTGTCTTTTGTATCTGTGTATATTCTGTATATTTTTGTATGTATTATTGGTAACCTTATGTGATCTGTGAGATTACAACATTGGTTCCGTTGCCGGGACTTGAACCCGGGTCTCTCGGGTGAGAGCCGAGTATCCTAACCAACTAGACTACAACGGAACCAATGTTGTAATCTCACAGATCACATAAGGTTACCAATAATACATACAAAAATATACAGAATATACATAGATACAAGAGACAAGAACAGATAGGATAAACATATTATATTATTCTCAATAGATCATACAAAGCCAAGAACTGAAATTAGTTCTTGTGTGGCTCAACAGCCTAATATATACAGTTTACAATCAGTTTAAAAGTAACGACCCATCGGTTCGGTGAACCGACAAAACTATTAGTTAACAGACTAACTACTGTGTTTACTCAGCCGACCGACGTAGTCGGTCTCTCAACTTAGTCGGCTGATCGACTAAGTCGGTCTTCGGCTGGTCTGAATTTGGTATGTAGGCGGATGGTCGGCCGTCGCTGAATGCATACTTCGACAATGGCTGGGGCTGTGATGGCCAATTGATGCTGAAAGTCGGTCCAGCTCTGTAATGCCTTCTCGATATCGATGGTCAAGGTAGTGAGACTTGACAGGATCGACATCTTTTCAGACATGGATTTTTCTGCTATGTTTTCCATGGTCGGGCCCAAGATTTGATTTTGCTCGTCTGTAGCCTAGAGGAGTCTCTTTATGTGGGGACAGAGGTTGTCAATTTTCTCCAGGTTAGGTAGAGCATGTTGAACCCACTGATGGGCCTCACATTCTAATTTCTGCAGCTTGTTGGTTTCCATGACAATCTACTCTTCGACGGTCTGCCTTAGTTCAGCTTCTGTAGACTTCCGAGCTTCTAGAGATTGGATGCCTTGTCTAGTTTGTCTTGTCTGCTGGTATACCTGTCCATAGTGTGTCGGCCAATCTCTGAGTACTTCCTCAGTGACAATAGATTCCTCCATATGGTCCTGTAAGACCTTGTATGCCTCTGAAAATGCAGTGTGTTGGGCCAACAACAGTCGGGCAGTTTCTTCCTTCTGTTCTGCTTTGGTCTCTTGGAGGTGTGTCTGGATGGTCGATACCATCCCTTCCAATATCTGATATGCCCTCTCCAAAGGTCAATCTGTGGCTACTTCGACAGGGCCTGGAACAATGGATTGAGCAAGAGACCTGCATTTGTCGAGGAACTCGACTTCTTCTGTCTCCTTATCCTTGAGTTGTTTCCTTAGTCGGGTCGTCCTCCTCTTCGACTCGTTTGCTAGGGTGTTGAGTAAGTGGCCGACCTCTGAGTCGGTCAATGAGCTTACATCCCGTAAGCTAATCCTTAGCTGAGCGGGTCTAGGAAGAGGTTCTGTTGTCTCCTTTGCTTGCTCTGGTGGTTTGTCGTGAGGACCTGCAGAGGTGGAAGGTGGATCAGAGGTCGAAGGGGTTTGTGTTGGAGGGGTTGGTTCAGTGGTCGGGGGTTTTTGTGTTTGGGGAGGTGGTATGTCCACCTCCAGCTGTGAAGATGATGGTGGTTTCGGCTGTGAATCAGGCGGTGGTGGAGGTGGTGGAGATGATGGTGGTGGGGGTGGGGAGGGAGGGTTTCCTGATCCTAGTGGTGATGGAGAATGGTGTTGGGAACTTTGGTCGGAAGACATAATGTCTTCTTCTGGTCGGTAGTCGGTGAAGGTCTGTTCAATTCCTGATACATCGCCACCATCATGGATCCTTGTAAATATTGTTGTTTGCTGGGCGTATATCTTACTGCTGGCTTTCAGGGGTGTTGTTGTATTTATTGTTTGGGCTGAATGGAATATTGCAGGTAGCGTTTGAAAGAAGGCTCTGAGTTCAGCATCCATGCTTGCCCTGGCCCTGAGTGCTTCAGGGATAACTCTTTCAAATAATTTGGGGGAAACGTCGGCCTGCTGCACTGGTGCTTGCTCCTCGACTATTTTAGTCGGAGATGGAGGGGGAGGAGTCGTCACCAGGTCGACCACATCTTCGGACAGTGGTGTTTTTTTGGCCTTCTTTGGCCGACCTTCCGGTGCTCCTGCTTCAACAAAACATTGAAACTAGGTTTCAACAGTTACCTTATTTGCTTGGGCATCCTCGATAATATCGAGTGCTGATGCTGCCAGTTCGTCTTCGTCGTCGGTGGAGTCAGCAAGGACAAGCTTACGCTTACCTTTTCCTTGCTGACGTTTCTACAGTTTGATGTTCCTTCTGGCAATGGCTATCTCCTTCGCCAGTTTCTTGATAATGCTCCGAGACACAGCATATTCAGGGTTGTCTTCCTCAACTTCCCCTGTCGGGTTCTGAGCGGGGTCGATAGTCTGAGTAGCCGGAGGAGCTGTTTGTTGTACTGGTTGTTGTGCTGGTGGTGGTGTCTGATGTTGCTCTGCCGGGGGGTCCACTACTGGTGCATTCGGATGCTTCACTGTTATGTGCACCCGACCAGGGGTGCCGGTCAGAGTATCCTGCGTCACAAAGGTGCTAATATACAAGTGCAGCTCGTAATCTTCCTCCTTCTCCTGGTCGGTCAGAGGTTCGACTATAGAGAAGTCGACTTGTTTTGCAGCCTCCGGGACTTGAATTTTGGTTTTTGCTTGTCTAGAAAGCTCTCGAAAGATCTGGTCGACTGTGGGATAGTAGTCGAGGTCCCTGGAATTTGAATCCTGAGTGTTTGAGGACCATACTGATGTATGGTCGAGCTCCAGCTGGATGTGTGAGTCGGCTGGGAGGTGTCCTCGGATGTTCTGGGGCACCCTCCACCTTGTCGTTCATAGCTTAAGCTGCTGGAACCAGTTTTCCAGAAATACCTTGCCTTGGTTTAGTTCATGCACAGTTCCTTTTTGGGCAAAGGGTTTGAACCTGTGCATCTCAAATCTAGTCGGCTCTCGGAAGACGGGACTGCCTTCCGTTCATATATAGTACATAGCAATCCAAATGATTAAGGAGGGGAATTTGATAATACCTCCTGTTTCCTGACAGTGCTCGCATATGGTTTTGACCAAGTCTACGAGGTAGTCTTCCCATCTAAAGATTCGTCCGTCGGTTGCAATTTTGTCGACGGCGTCCAGCATTTCCAGTTTGAGGTCACTGCTGCGACCAGCCAAGGTGAGAGTAATGGCGATGATTTTCGCCACGATCTGTGGTGTTCATTTGTCGATCTGACTGATCATCAAACCCTTGGAGTTTTTACCCGACGCCGAACCTGTAAGGCGTTCGACTAGCCCTTCCTTGATCCCAATGGGGACCGGGTCACCCTGGTTTTACAAACCAGTAAGTCGGGAGATAACATCTCCAGTGATGTCGACCGGTCGGTCAAAGTAAAATCGGCCGTTGTGGTAACGACTGATAATGAATTTGACCGCGGCTTCCTTTGTACCAGTGAAGCTGGCCATGAGAGGTGCGTTTTCATAAGCATATATGGTGCTATGCCTAACTTTCTCAGCCTCCTGGGTGAGTCGTCGGTCTTCAAATGCCCATTCTTGAATATCCGTCCACAGCTTTTGAAACGGACCCTCCTGGACTTTCGCGTTTTGGATTCGCTTTAGTCGCTGGAGTAAGGGTGAGTCTGCTGCCTGAAGTTCTTGGGCCTTAGCCGCAGCTCTGGTGCATTTGGGTGCCATGGTTTATGACTGAAAAGACTGGTCGGAATTCTTACAAGGTTCGCAAGTTTCAGTCGACTGGGAGTTCAAATGCTCTGTAGGGATGTGGTGTGGTGAATGAACTGTGGGATGTCCATTATTTATAGGCACGGGTGGGGTGGATTGTCAAACTGGGTGAATTAATGGTGGACTTAACAGTCCAACTGCAACACTCGAGTGTGATTTCGTGAATCTGGGGCGGGGCTCGAGGCCATTAATGTGGGATGGGACGCTCCAGGTCGGCGGTCGGTGTCGGTGGTGAGAACGGTTGACATGGTCGGTCGATGAATATGGTCGATGGAAATGAAGTCGGTTGTCGAAGGGGTGAGTGGCTGTCATGATGGTGGTTTGATGAGTGTTGATTTGTGGACTATTTCTAACTTTTTATGCAGTTTTTGGTGTCAGTTAAGACCGTTATATGATTTTTTTTTATTTTTTTTTCAATTTTTGTATCGTTTAAGTCGGGCTCCATTAACAAGCTTCCGAAATACTAGGCCCTGCAATGTTTTTAGTCGGTCCGACCCATTGGGATGTATTTCTTCGACCATGTACGGGCCCATCCATTCTGTGTGAAGTTTCTTAGGCTTTCCTTTGACTTGATTGTTATACAGTAGGGCAAGGTCACCGACTGACAGATTTTTGTTTCTGATATTACGGTCGTGCCAAGCTTTCTGCTGTTGTTTTTTTATTTCCTGGTGCTGGATGGCCATAAGTCTATGTTCTTCCAGCTTACTGAGTTGGAATAGTCGATCCTTCCTTGCATGCTCGATATCGACATGTAGTAGTTGTGCAACTATAGGTGTCTGTTGTCTGAAGTGTAGAGGGACGACTGCTTCCTGTCCATATACCAGTCGAAAGGGTGTTTGATCAGTCGACCGTTTATACGCAGTCCTGTATGCCCATAAAACTGCAGAAATCTTCTCATCCCAGTCATCTTTGTCAGCACTACATATTTTAGTCAGTCCTTTTGTCAGTGTCTTATTGAAAGCTTCAATTGCACCATTCGACTGAGGGTGGTATGCTGTACTACGTCGGTGGTCGATGTGAAACTTGTCAGTTAGATTTTTGATAGTTTTGTTAACAAAGTGTGATCCTTGGTCGCTGATCAAGGTGAGTGGACATCCAAATCTTGTGATGATGTTTTCATAGATGAATTTAGCAGCTACTTCACTTGAACAGGTCTCGACAGGTTCTGCTTCTGCCCATTTAGTAACATATTCCACTGCAGTGATGATATATCTTGCACCTGATCGTCGGGCTGGGACAGGGAATGGTCCTATGAAGTCTATAGCCTAGATTTCAAATGTAAGACTAGGGTTTACAGAGATCAAGGGCATTTCTGTACTCAGCAGTGGTCGACCCAGTCGTTGGTATCTGTCACATCGACTAACAAAGGTTTTACAATCCTTATGAAGCGTTGGCCACCATAATCCAGACTGTTGAATTTTATTAGCAGTTCTGTCGGCCTGAAAGTGTCCTCCTGCTGGTCCGTAGTGTGCTTCGTGCATGATTTTCTCTCGTTCATGGGAAAGTACACATCTTCTAAGAACATCGTCTAACCCCATTTTGTATAGAAATCCGTTGATGAGGCTGTAGGGGGCAGCCTTCATAGCTAGGATTTGCTTCTTTTTAGTGTTCAGACCTTCTGGTGCCTGACCTGTTTCTAGGAACTGAGCAATTTCCTCCAATTATTCTGGTACTGCTTCTATATGAAATAGATGTGCATCTGGTAGGTCGTCGTCGATTCCAGTCGGTTCCTCTCCTGTGTCGATTCAGGATAGGTGGTCGGGTCCGACATTTAGCTTCCCTGGTCGAACAACTACTTCAAATTCAAATTCTTGGAACAGTAAGAGCCATCGACATACTCTACCATGGTGAAGGGGTTTGTTCATGAGGTACTTCAAATATTGATGGTCTGTGTAAAATATGAAGGGGTTAGCTAATAGATAGTGTCGATATTTCTGAAGTGCAAAGACCATTCCTAGGGCTTCCCGTTCGGTGGTCGAATAGTTCCTTTCAGCCTTATTTAGTTTTCGACTGCTGTAAACTATAGGGTAGTCCATTCCATCGTCTCCTGGTTGAGTCAGGATAGCTCCAATTGCTATTCCTGATGCATCAATATGCACATGTAATTTGATCGACCAATTTGGAAATTTAAGTATGGGGGCTTCGACCAGTTTTCTCTTCAGTTTGTCGAAGGAGATTTGGCATTCCTCTGTCCATTTAAACTCTATATCATCCTTGATTAGTTCTTCTAGGGGGTAGGTCATGTCTGAGTAATGTCGGATAAACTTCCTATAGTACCCTGTATGTCCTAATAACACCCGAACCTGTTTAGGGTTTATTGGAGGCTTCAAGTCAAGGATAATTTTAATTTTGGCAAAGTCAACCTTAATACCATCTTTACAAACAACATGTCCTAGTAGTATCCCTATGGGGGTCATAAAGATGCATTTCTTAATGTTTGAGGGAAAGTTGAATCTGCCGACATCTTTCCAGCATAAGTCGGAGCCATGTGCAGTGGTCTTTTAAGGTGGAATATATGGTCCAGTCGTCGAAGTAGACTGCCATAGTTTTATAGATGTACTCTTGGAAAGTTTTTACAACTATTCTGGAAAAGACTGCAGGTGCATTCTTTAGTCCAAAAGGCATAACCCTATAAGCAAAAGAGCCAAATTCACAAACAAATGTGGTTTTCTTCTGATCTTCCTTGGCTATATGCACTTGATTGTATCCTGAAAATCCATCTATGAATGAGTAGCATTCATGGCCTGCCACTTCATTCAAGATTTCATCAGCATAAGGTGTGGGAAAGGGATCTGTCAGTGTGACTTTATTAAGTTCCCTAAAGTCGACACAGATTCTCAGTCTGGTCGGGTCGTGTTTCTTAGGCTGGACGACCATGGGACTTGCCCATTCCGACTGGTCGATGGGGTAGATGATACCTGCGGCTAACATGTTGTCTATCTCCTTTTTAACTATTTCCTTATACTTATGAGCTAGTTTATAAGGGCGTTTCTTGACAGGTCGGACATCAGGTTTAGTGTCGATTTTCATTTCTCCCATTTCTTGAACTAACCCTTTCAAATCTTTGTAGTCTCTTGCAAAGACATCTTGGAATTCCTTAAGTAAGTTCACTATTTCGGCAGTTTGTTGCTCATTCCAATAATCACCAATATTAGCTAATTTTGGTCGGTCGTCATTGGAAATGTCAATCTCTTTGGTTTTTACTTTGGCATCTAACCATTCTGGGGCTTTAGCTTCATTGATCGGTTGACTTCCTTCCTGGAACTGTGAAAATGTAGCGGGGAAGTCGGCTGCAGTCATTCGGTCGAGGTCAGGTTTTTCGGTAGTCGCGACCCTAAGCACAGAGTGGATCGGTTTTTTTGTTTCAACATGGTTAGATTTCCATCTGAAGCTTTTACCTTCGGTGTGTTCATTCTCCAATTGTAATCGGGTCGACTCGACTTTTGATCCTATGTGAAGACTATTACAGTGCTTGACCTGTCGAGGGTCTTTGTCAGGGAATGTTGCAGTCGGTTGAATGAACTGTTTAATTTGTTGTGCTGGCTCGACTAATTGTTGATCTTCAGGGATAAAGTTGAAGGTTTGGATGAAATTTTCTTTGAGGACATTCCAGAAAAAGGTTTCACCTTTTTCTTCCTCCATTTTATACCATTTGCTAGGTAAGTCGTCTAGGGTTGAGGGAAACAAGTGTGGCCAGGCTCTCTCATCCTTATGTCCTAGGCTTCTCCATTCTTTTTCACAAGTTTGGATGTGTTCTTCTGGGTTCTGGCCTTGAGTAAAGATGGAGATCTGTGCTTGTGGGGTGAGCTTCTTGCCACCAAACCTTTCAACAAAATAAGTTGCAGCACTAGTCCAGGAGGGTCCGTTTCAAAAGCTGTGGACGGATATTCAAGAATGGGAATTTGAAGACCGACGACTCACCCATGAGGCTGAGAAATTTAGGCATAGCACCATATATGCTTATGCAAACGCACCTCTCATGGCCAGCTTCACTGGTACAAAGGAAGCCGCGGTCAAATTCATTATCAGTCGTTACCACAACGGCCGATTTTACTTTGACCGACCGGTCGACATCACTGGAGATGTTATCTCCCGACTTACTGGTTTGTCAAACCAGGGTGACCCGGTCCCCATTGGGATCAAGGAAGGGCTAGTCGAACGCCTTACAGGTTTGGCGTCAGGTAAAAACTCCAAGGGTTTGATGATCAGTCAGATCGACGAACGAACACCACAGATCGTGGCGAAAATCATCGCCATTACTCTCACCTTGGCTGGTCGTAGCAGTGACCTCAAACTGGAAATGCTGGACGCCGTCGACAAAATTGCAACCGACGGATGAATATTCAGATGGGCAGACTACCTCGCAGACTTGGTCAAAACCATATGCGAGCGCTGTCAGGAAACAGGAGGTATTATCAAATTCGCCTCCTTAATCATTTGGATTGCTATGTACTATATATGCCCAGAAGGCAGTCCCATCTTCCGAGAGCCGACTAGATTTGAGATGCACAGGTTCAAACCCTTTTCCCAAAAAGGAACTGTGCATGAACTAAACCAAGGCAAGGTATTTCTGGAAAAATGGTTCCAGCAGCTTAAGCTGCGAACGACAAGGTGGAGGGTGCCCCAGAACATCCGATGACACCTCCCAGCCGACTCACACATCCAGCTGGAGCTCGACCATACATCAGTATGGTCCTCAAACACTCAGAATTCAAATGCCAGGGACCTCGACTCTATCCCACAGTCGACCAGATCTTTCGGGAGCTGTCTAGACAAGCAAAAACCAAAATTCAGGTCCCGGAGGCTGCAAAACAAGTCGACTTCTCTATAGTCGAACCTCTGACCGACCAGGAGAAGGAGGAAGATTACGAGCTGCACTTGTATATTAGCACCTTTGTGAAGCAGGATACTCCGACCGACACCCCTGGTCAGGTGCACATAACAGTGAAGCATCCGACTGCACCAGTAGTGGACCCCCCGGCAGAGCAACATCAGACACCACCACCAGCACAACAACCAGTACAACAAACAGCTCCTCCGGCTACTCAGACTGTCAACCCCACTCAGAACCCGACAGGGGAAGTCGAGGAAGACAACCCTGAATATGCTATGTCTCGAAGCATTATCAAGAAACTGGCGAAGGAGATAGCCATTGCCAGAAGGAACATCAAACTGCAGAAACGTCAGCAAGGCAAAGGTAAGCGTAAGCTTGTCCTTGCTGGCTCCACCGACGACGAAGATGAACTGGCAGCATCAGCACTCGATATTGTCGAGGATGCCCGAGCAAATAAGGTAACTGTTGAAACCCAGTTTCAATGTTTTGTTGAAGCAGGAGCACCGGAAGGTCGGCCAAAGAAGGCCAAAACAACACCACTGTCCGAAGATGTGGTCAACCTGGTGACGACTCCTCCCCCTCCATCTCCGACTAAAATAGTCGAGGAGCAAGCACCAGTGCAGCAGGCCGACGTTTCCCCCGAAGTATTTGAAAGAGTTATCCCTGAAGCACTCAGGGCCAGGGCAAGCACGGACGATGAACTCATAGCCTTCTTTCAAACGCTACCTGCAATATTCCAGTCAGCCCAAACAATAAAGACAAAAACACCCCTGAAAGCCAGCAGCAAGGTATACACCCAGCAAACAACAGTATTTACAAGGATCCATGATGGTGGCTATGTATCAGGCATTGAACAGACCTTCACTGACTACCGACCGGAAGAAGACATTATGTCTTCCGACCAAAGTTCCCAACACCATTCTCCATCACCACCAGGATCAAGAAACCCTCCCTCCCCACCCCCACCACCATCATCTCCACCACCTCCACCACCGCCTGATTCACAGCCAAAACCACCATCATCTTCACAGCCGGAGGTGGACATACCACCTCCCCAAACACAAAAACCCCCGACCACTGAACCAACCCCTCCAACACAAACCCCTTTGACCTCTGATCCACCTTCCACTTCTGCATGTCCTCACGACAAACCACCAGAGCAAGCAAAGGAGACAATAGAACCTCTTCCTAGACCCGCTCAGCTAAGGATTAGCTTATAGGATGTAAGCTCGTTGACCGACTCAGAGGTCGGCCACTTACTCAACACCCTAGCAAAAGAGTCGAAGAGGAGGACGACCAGACTAAGGAAACAACTCAAGGTTAAGGAGACAGAAGAAGTCGAGTTCCTCGACAAATGCAGGTCTCTTGCTCAATCCATTGTTCCAGGACCTGTCGAAGTAGCCACATATTGACCTTTGGAGAGGGCATATCATATATTGGAAGGGATGGTATCGACCATCCAGACACACCTCCAAGAGACCAAAGCAGAACAGAAGGAAGAAACTGCCCAACTGTTGTTGGCCCAACACACTGCATTTTCAGAGGCATACAAGGTCTTATAGGACCATATGGAGGAATCTATTGTCACTGAGGAAGTACTCAGAGATTGGTCGACACACTATGGACAGGTATACCAGCAGACAATACAAACCAGACAAGGCATCCAAGCTCTAGAAGCTTGGAAGTCTATAGAAGCTGAACTAAGGTAGACCGTTGAAGAGCAGATTGTCATGGAAACCAACAACCTGCAGAAATTAGAACGTGAGGCCCATCAGTGGGTTCAACAGGCTCTACCTAACCTGGAGAAAATTGACAACCTCTGTCCCCACATAAAGAGACTCCTCCAGGCTGCAGACGAGCAAAATCAAATCTTGGGCCCGACCATGGAAAACATAGCAGAAAAATCCATGTCTGAAAAGATGTCGATCCTGTCAAGTCTCACTACCTTGACCATCGATATCGAGAAGGAATTACAGAGCTGGAACGAATTTCATCATCAATTGGCCATCACAGCCCCAGCCATCATCGAAGTATGCATTCAGCGACAGCCTACCATCCGCCTACATAGTCCTCAACAGGAGCAAGTCTGAAGAGTTCGACAGGATTTTAATTTTGGTACCTCCCTCTTTCTTCAAGACAAAGAAATTTTTTGTTTGTGGGGGAGATGTAGAAGGAGCAAGTCGACATAAGTTGACTTGAACGAAGACCGACTTAGTCGATCAGCCGACTAAGTCGAAAGACCGACTACGTCGGTCGGCTGAGTAAACACAAGTAGTTATTCTGTTAACTAATACTTGTGTCGGTTCACCGAACCGACGGGTTGTTACTTTTAAACTGATTGTAAACTGTATATATTAGGCTGTTGAGCCACACAAGAACTAATTTCAGTTCTTGGCTTTGTATGATCTATTGAGAATAATATAATATGTTTATCCTATCTGTTCTTGTCTTTTGTATCTGTGTATATTCTGTATATTTTTGTATGTATTATTGGTAACCTTATGTGATCTGTGAGATTACAACAATAGTTTAATGCAAACAAGGTCAAAACCAGGGTGTTACACCCATGGTATATCCCCAATCACATTGTAATAATGTTATAAAAATGTTATATGCCTTCTAAATAAAGTGTTCAAGGATTTTTGGCATCCTACATTTCACTTATTCTATTGAGTTATTAGGTTATTGGTTTTGAGTTCCTTTCTTAGTATAGTTTAAGAGGTGAGGCTCAAAGAACCCTCTTCGAGCATCACCCCTCCATGTAGCCTATATACTCATGTTTCTCTGTCTAGGATATTTGCATCCTAGATCTCACTAATGCGGATTTCTCATAGTTGGTCCATTATGCTATATCTTATCCTCCTCACTCAGCATCCAAGCCTTCGGGTATTAGACATATGTTTCTTCAAACAAAAATATCTCACAAATGAGGAAGGTAAATGAAAAACCAAAAAATACCCATTTTAGATGATGAAAATATATTTCCAATGAGATATGGAAGTTCCTTTGAAACTCTCTGTAAACGTTTCATCATTTGTTTGAAGTTTGCACAAATTTGTTAACATCCATTTCATCTATCTTGGTGTTTATATTATGGTTGGGATCTGATACCACTTATCTAGATCTTGGGGGATGAGACCTAGATATTTGGATGTTGAGAGAGTAGCATAAGAGATATCATAATGGGACAATAGTGAGAAAGCCACATCAATGAGATCTAAGATGCAAATATCCTAGACAAGGGTCTGATACCCACAGGCTTGGATGTTGAGAGAGGAGGAGAAGAGATAGAATAATGGACCAACTATGAGAAATACACATTAGTGATATCTAGGATGAAAATATCCTAGACAGAGAAACATAGAGTATATATACCACATGGAGGGGTGAGCCTCAAAGAGGGTTTTTTGAGCCTCGCCTCTCCAACTATAATAAGAAAGGAACTTAGAATCAATAGCCTAATAACTCAATATAATAAGTGAAAAGTAGGATTCCAAAAATCCTTGAATGCTTTATTTAAAAGGAATAAAACCTTTTTATAACAATATTACATTGTTCCTTAGGGCCATATGATGGGATTTCAAATACCATGGATGGGAGAGGTACAATGTTCCTTGAATCCATACCATGGAACAAAACCATGGTTTGTCAAATACCATGGACAATGTGATTTGAATTCATACCATGGAAAAAAACCATGGGCTACCAAATAATATGGATGGGAGAGGGTGGCCTCTCCATTTAATTATTTTATGACTTATACATCTGAATTTAGATCATATGCCCCTTAAAATTTAGATCAGTTTGAATAAATGGATTGGGTTGATTCAATGGATCACATATCACTTCTACTTGATCAACATGCAATTCTTGAGTTAACTTCATTGGAGGTATACCAATCATTTATTTCTCTATATTTTGGCCATGTATTAGATATTGTATAACTTGGTATTATTTTCATTTTAATTGACTTATTTACATGGTATTTCGTTGGAAATTAATGGCCTTTTCTCATCTTAAATGTTAATTCCATACCTAATATTATATTTTGTAGGGCGTGTATATGTAGTGGTTTCCCCAAAATATAGAAAATTGGGTGAGTAATATCGGTTAGCACATTGTATAGAGGGAAATAAAACCCTCAATATATCCATAACTGATGATCTAAACAACCACTTCCCAATTGGGTCGATGGTTGTTAAAGGTGAATACTTGACATGGGAGAACAATGCGAGAAATAAGGGTGGATATGTTTTCACGGATTACAAACTAGGTGCAAGTTTTCATCACTTTACCAACCTAATCATTGGTACAAACCTCTAATTACAAATAATTCCCAACAAACATTCCTCTGAGGTATGATACTTCCTACCAGATGCAAAGCACGAGAGACTAATGTATACCATCAATAACATAGATGGTCCATAGGGATTGGTTGTATAATAATTGGTATGCTAACACGATGAGGTATTACAAAATATGGTTATGAGATTTGACGAGACTTGTATAAAATATTGTTTCACATGCTATATTGCTTAATAATGGAAGGTTGCATTTAGATGTTGTTTATGAATATGACAAACTTCATTATTATTCATATGTTTTTAATACAAATATTTTCTTAGAGTAAGTGAGTGAAGACATAGCCATTCGATATCCAACAAACTCTTAGGTACATGTACCTCGCTCTCTTAGACAAAAGATTATTGTAGGTCTCTACAAAAAATATCAAATATGTATATATCTGAGTCTCATCTATATGATTGTAATGTGCTTGCAGACCATTATTGAGCAGGCCCTTCCACAAAATATTGGAGATATGAGTACTTTGGCATCACAACATGAGGGTTAAGTGATTCATCCACATCTTCTAATCACACCAATCATGGTGGCCACCTATGCATGCTCAATATTTTTTTGTTGTATTCAATTACAATTGAAATAATTGAACATGAATTTGTTTTAAAATTTACAAATGATAAATAACTTATAATTAGTGTTTCATGTGCAAAGTCTAGATATGAGGAGCAATCCTTGACTATGTATTTGGGAAGCTTTATCAAGCTCATGGAAGTGGATAAATGAAATTCTATTGGATGTATATTTAGACATCAGCCATGGGTGGTATTTTGTGTAAGTTGTGGCATTTTGCATACAAGAGTCCATTATTTCATGTTTGGGCTTGAGTTTCCATTATGTGTGTTGGGCATGAGATTCCATTTTGTATAATAATTTATACTTGGACCATTTTTTAATATAAATACATGACTTTGTATTGTGTTCATGAATTTTATTTATTTATTTTTTCCTTTGTGATGTGGATTTCATCTTATATACTATGAATGTTTATGTGCTTATGTTTCTAATGATTTGATTGTGCTAAAAGGGTACATTTATCGATTAAGTTCAAATTTTTAAGAGGCAGGAGCACATATTTAGTATTGTGATAAAGGTTTCATATGTATACATTAATTATTTGTAGTGAACAAAAGGAACACATATGAAACAAACATGCTCAATAAAAAATAGTTTTGTTCTATGAAAAACATAGAGGAACACAACAATTAGACAATAGGTATAAATGTATTTAGAAAAAAAATTAGATGTAGGCTTACAAGAAAAAATTATGAGAGCATTATCCATTACATTTTATTTTACTATTCTTGATTGATATCTCATATCTAGGTATGTTTCCTGAGATATATTTTAGACCCATGGAAAAATATCGTTTTATTTATAGTAGGATTATTTATAAAAATCAACATGGATAAATAATTGACTAGGGGAATTCAAGTGATGAGAAATTGTATTAGATTCTTATGGGACTATTTTAGTGTCTTTTTTGTGGTCCAATTAGCATAAGAGAATCCATGATTAACTGCAATGTCAAGGAGATTTTTGTCACTCCTTCATCTACTAAGAAATCGTCAAGAGATTCATTTGGAGTGGAGTATAACTATGTTGGTAGTTGTATGAACCCTACCAACCCCATACTATGGCCTCAATTATGAAAACCACCCTAGTGTGAAAAAATCAAAATGGACATTACATATTCCTCACACTACAAAGATTTCCTATTTAGGATCAATGTGGGAATAAGGGTTCCATTAAGAGGTTTTGAGAAAAAATATGAGTCTAAAGGACTTGGACATGATTAGGTAATAAAATACATGCTTTGGTCCCTAAACAAATATTTTAGTCTTTATACCCATGAATGACACCTATAACCATGAATCTATATCCTTATACATTCTTTTTATGGATTCCATTGTGAGGTTTTTTGCATTGAGGATGGATCATGTGATCCTAGACATGCTCATCTAAGGAGAATCAATGTATTAGTGATTAATGTAGGATTTTAGTGGTCATGGACAATGCATGTGATCTAAAAACCCCACATAGCCCTTGTCAATATAATAATGTTCCTACATCCATAATATGGGTGATATTATGAGGATTTCTACACAAATAATGGTTCTTAGGATCGAGGAATATTTCAGGGATGAACACTTCTTTTAAAAGCCTAAAAGAGGTTTCTATGGACCATAGGTCATGTACATGGAAACCCACCACAAAAGACTATAAAGAGAATTTTTATTATAAAATATTTCATGCAACACGTATGGTTCTTAAGGTCTTGAACATCATCCAAGGAGGAACTCTACTACCTTACACTGTAAAATAATATTTTATGGCTTATGGAACATGAATTTAGTCCAAAACTACTAGACAAGCTCTCTACATAGAATACTTGGACTACATGTGTTGTTTCGGTACCAATATGAGGTGTTTATCACCAATGATGGTTCGAATTGCCTTATACATAATTAAGGAGGAACACCGACATTGTAGGGTTTAAAATATGATTTAGTGCTCATATACCATAGAAATACTCCTGAACCACCACAACGCCCCTATGAAATGGATTTTTGGATAAAATATGTCTTATCAATGCTATTTCAATGTTATATGCATAAGGTATGGCTCATGGGGTACTAAATATTATTTAAGGAGAAACACCAACATTTTAAGGACCAAAATATGCGTTTGTGGTTCATGAACCATGCAAATCATCCACAACAACCGTACGGGCCCTAGAATGAAAATATTTGGCCAACATGTGTTGCATGAGCTGACTACATTTTATTAAGAATGTTTGATGTATATGTTTCTTTTATTCACTAAAAATAATTAATTTATACATATCAAACTAGAAACACATATCTTTAATCGTTAAAATTTAGATGCACTCTTTGATATCATGCATAATGTTCTATTTTGACACAATTAGTGATTTTAATCTAAATTCATTATGATGTACTCAATAATTCAACCCTAAACAGAGATTAATATTTGGGAGTAAAAAATGTTCCATCATAATCACATACTTACGAAAAAAAATGTGGACATCATATGAATACTTTTGTTCATGAACCATAAATTATGTATTTACCATGTGTCCTTGAAGGCCTCTACGAGGAGAATTGAAACTAGTCATAAAATTATTACCATGGCATGGATCAGTGAACCATCGAATCCATTGGAATCGCAACATTTAAATAATTCTAGGGTTTCTTCTCTCCTCTAGGCCCATATCCCAGATCTTACCCTTTTCAACAATTTCATAAACTAGGGTTTCACTCAATAAGAGACACTGGGAATTTTTGCACAAGGGGATCAAATTTAGAAATTCATTAACCGTGAAATTGTGGCTAGTGTTCCAACATAGAACATTCCTATAAACACTTCAAATATATCATGGAATTTAATTATAATTCATATTTCTAATTATATGTCCCTGACAGGGATTCACAATGTGTCCCTAAAAGCATCATGGAGGCGAGTTGTAATTGGCAATAAAAATGATGATCATGGATTGAAACTATGAACCAATAAATATATTGGAATTAATACATTGAAATAATTCTATGGGTTTCTATATCCTCTAGGTCCATGTCCCATAACTCATCCTTTTTGATGATTTCAGAAACTAGGGTTTTGCTTAGTAAGAGACAATGCAATTTTTGCACAAAGGGGTGAACTTTGGAAATTCCTCACCTACAAACTTATGGCTAGATTCTTGAAATATAATCTTCCCAAACAAACTTTAAATATTTCATGTAACTTATTTCTTCCACCTAGTTCAAATTCTATGCCTTTGACGTGGAAAATCAACCCAAGAGATAGAACAATAACACTCACAAAATTGCTAATCAAACATGCAAAATTCACACCAAAGGAGATTGAAATTGGAGAATAACACTAATCTATATTGAGTAAGTGTAAAATATCCAACCTTGTGAAGTGATAGGATTCTCAAATATATAATTACATGAGAGGCTTGAATGCATAAGGATGCTATTTGAAATAGTCAAAAAGCAGGCTTACCAAAACTAGTCAAATCCTCGATAGGTGCATAAAGCAGTTTCCAAATATATGAAGATGCTCACAAATTTTCTAAGTAAAGTGGGAAAGCTAAAGAGGGATGGAAAGAAAACTCATATATTCTTTTAATTGGATAAAAAGAGGGAGTATGATGTGGGAAAAAAACAAGGTAGTTACACCTAGACTAGCTTATCCTTTTGCCTTAAAACAGCTATAAAGCAAGGCAACTTTCAGAAAAAGTAGATATACGCTTTAAGGAATCAGGAATAAATCAGACTTTCTAAAATTGATTTCCAGGATGTTTCCCAAGTGCTCGATGACTCAATCTTATCATGTGTTGATTTCTAGGACATGTTGAATGCAACTAGCATAGAATGGAATCTAGGAATCTAAGTAATAAGACAAAAATGATTAATTAATGTCAAACGTAGGTAACTATGGGTTGATTATTATAACACCCCCCCTTAATCCTGAATTTATGATAAATATCATAAAACTATAGGGCCTATCAACAAGGCTTAGTCACCCTTTACATACTGCTTATCCATACAACCAAGGAAAGAGGCAGAAACCCACTAGGAAAAATCCTCCCTTAAACATGGACATGAAACAAAATTTGGAAATCTTGTCATCAATCATGCTTCACAGCATGATCAGAAATCCCTAGTAGTGATTTTATATTGCTGAAGGTCTTCTCAAAAAAAAAATTGGTGAAGATTTCTTGTTCTGAAGATGCACAGAAGAGTAGAACAATGGTACCATCATGCACAAGTTGTTTGATGTAGTGAATATGGATCTCAATGTGCTTGGTTAGCTGTCTCTGAACTAGATCATTGCAGATTCAAATGGTTCTCTAATTATCACAGTAGATAATAGTTGAAAACTATGATTCGAAGCAACATTCTCCAAGTATCCCCTGCAACCACAAACATTAAGTTGTTACATTTACAACTCCTCTATACTCTGCTTCTTGCTTAACAAGATTATTGGCCCTTCTGAAAGCATGAACACATATCCTGATGTAGACTTTCTATATATGTTTTCACCTTCCCAATAACCGTCAGTAAATCCAATCAAATCAAGATCAGATTTTTCTTTGTAGAAGATCCCATGAGTTCTTGTTCCTTGAACGAATTTTAGGATCCTCGTGGCTGCTCTCCAATGGATCTCATGAGGCTGATCCATGTATCTCAAAGCCACACTAACTTCAAAATATAAATCAGTTTGATTGTGTGTAAGATAAATAAAACACCCAATCAACTGCCTATGTAGTCTATTATTTACCATAGTAGAAGAACCTGCTTCTTCAAGCTTAACTCCTAAAAGGAATGGAGTCTTGCTTGGCTTGCAATATTTCATGTTGAACTTGATGAGAAAATATGATGAATACTTGGACTGATGTACTTTGATTCCGTGTTGTAATTGACCAATTCCAAGACCCAATAATTAGCTCAACAATCCCAAATCTGTCATAGAAAATGCATGGTTCATTGCATCCTTCAAGGAGGCAATCTCTTTATTTGAACTTCCTGTAATCAGTAGGTAATCCACATACAAAAAAATAATCATAAAATAACCATGAATCAGATTCAAATATACATTAGTATTATACTTGCATCGAACAAAACTCAGTGACATCAAAAATCCATCAATCTTGGCATACCAAGCCCAGGGGACTTGCTTGAGCCCATACAATGATTTCTTTAACCTGCACACTAAAGATGGATTAGAAACAAACCCTTCAGGTTTATACATGTAAATATATTCAGTGATATATCCATTTATTAAAGCACACTTCACATCCATGTGATGTACTTCCCACTGCTTCGAAGCTGCAATGGCTAGAGCTAGCCTTATGGAGTTCATATTTGCCACTGGTGCAAAGGTTTCATTGTGTTCAATACCATGTACTTTTGAATATCCATTGGCTACCAATATTGCCTTATATTTCAAAGGTGAACCATCAGAATAAAAATTAGTCTTTAAGACCCACTTACATTGAACTAGCTTCTTCCCTGGGGGAAGATCAACCAGTTCCCAAGTGTTGTTCTTCTGGAGCAAGCTGAATTCTTCTTTCATGACTGTTTTCCATACTGGATCATGTGATGAATATTCATATGTATATGTATATGATTCAACCATAATATATCACTTCTCATCAAATAGAGTATCTTTCACACAAAGGGCACTCTCAAATTGAGATCTAGTCCTCCTAGTGTCATTAGGATTTCCAGCTAGTTCCCCAACTGCATGAATGGTATTTGATGCCAATTTTGGTCTTGTAGGACTGATAGGATATGAAATCAAATAATGATTATCATACATATCAGAATCATCAAACTCATTAGTCTCTTCACTTACAATCAATGGTTCTAGTGATGAAGAGGACTCTCCAACTTCAATTGCTTCTAAAGGCTCTTCTTCGAACTGAACACTTCTTTCAACGAAATATTTGTTAGTGCTCAAGTTGATAAACTTGTACCCTTTTGAATATTTAGAATACCCAACAAATAGTCACTCTTGGCTTTGGGGTTGCAAATCCTTCCTATTTTCAATTGGAATTCTAGCCCAAGCCTTTGAGCCAAAAATCCTGAAATGGGTCACATATGGCTTGTGCCCACTCCAAGATTCAAAAGGAGTAATACCATCAAGATGATTATGAGGCACCCTATTCTTGATGTAGGATGTACAGTTTATAGCCTCGGCCCAAAAACGTTGGTGGCAAGGTCTTAGCCTCCATCATGCAGGTTGCCATCTCTTTCAGTGATCTGTTCTTTCTCTCAGCAACATCATTAATTTGATGTGGTGTGTAAGGGATCGAATGCTGCATCTACATACCTGCATATTTGCAATACTGAATGAACTTAGACTTGAAATACTCACCACCATTGTTAGATCTGAGGATCTTGAGTTTCCTGCCAGACTGGTTTTCAACCAAGGCTCTAAAGACTTTGAAGAGGTCAAAAACTTCAGACTTATGCTTTAGGAAGTGAACCCAACAATACCTGGAAAATTAATCTATGAAGGTGAGTGCATATTTTTCTTGACTCATGGACATATGAGGAAATGGACCAGAAATTTCATTGTGGATCAATTCAATAAGTGCATAGGTTCTCTCATGACTAGCTCTCTCATACTTGTGCTCTGGGTGTTTTGTTAGGATACAACCTTGACAGACTCCCTTAAAAACTTAATATTTGGTAACCTTATGACCATATCTTTTTCACTCAAATCAGAAAGATACTTGTATTTAAGATGGCCAAATCTTGCTTGCTTCATTAGCACGAATCTAAAGAGCGGAAGGGGTTTGAGTAGCATAGAAAATGGGAAAACTTGTATACCTTCGAAGTGTGATCAACAACACCTTTTTCTATGTATTTACCATTCGAAATCTCAATGATTTCAATATAATCAGGGGAGAATATGAACTTCTTTGGAGACCCAGTATGATTCACCTAATACACTGACAATATATTAGAGGAAAGACCTAGAACATGCAACACATTATTGACATTACCATGGTCAAGAGCAATCCTACCCTTCCCCAAACTATCAATGAGGGAGTCATCTCCCAAAATGATTGGTGGAACTTTAGACATGTCAAGAGAGGAGAATGACTCCTTTGTCGAAACCATATGTCTAGAAGCTCCAGAATCTATGATGAAGCTAGGTGAACTTGATGTGCCAGTAACCAAGGCATGTACTCTCTCTTTGTCTTCTAAATTTGATCCTCTTTCCTTCTTCTTTGAGCAATCAGGAAGGGAGATGTTATTCTTCTCCAGGAGTTGGGTCAACATGTTAATTTTCTTCTTCATACAAGAGCTCCCATGATGATATCCCTTACTGTAGTATGCACACTTGCTCATTTCTCCTTTATTCTTCTTCTTCTGGGAGTTCTTCTTGGAGCCTTAGGGATCCTCTTGAGACTTTGACTTGTCTCTTTTTTTCTCAGGTGGATTTTATCTTTTTTATTTCTTTTCGAATCCACCCTTGAATCTCTAACAACCAAATCTTGGTATTTGGAATGTTTGATGGTGCCCATTATCACCAATTTATCTTTTTCCTGTGTGACGGATTCCATGAACTCTACAAGCTTAGTCATATTCCAGGCTCGTGATGTCAACTTGGTGGCATGTAAGGTCAAAAAAAACACTGAATAGTCAGGACCAAGCTTAGAGAGTATGACCAAGACTAGTTTCTCGTGCTTCTTTTTTATCCCACATTGTTTTAACTACAAATCAAGGGCCTTAAACTTGGAAAAGTAGATTTGCAATGATTTGAAGCTACTGGGACTCAAGGAGATCAGCTCATTCTCGATTTGATGTACTATCATCTCATCTGTCTTTCCAAAAATCTCTTCAATATTCTCCCACACTTCATTAGGTGATTTCAATCCATCAAGATGGAAGAGGAGGTCTCTTGAAATGCTTAGACACAAAATACCATAGGCATTATCCCTCTTGTTGTTCCATTTAATTTTCTCTGCAGCTACATTGGGCTCTGCCTTAGTTTCCATGGTCACCCTGTAGAGACTGAAATTGGAGCATAACACTAATCTGTATTGAGTAAGTGTACAATAAAAAACCTTGTGAAGTAATAGGATTCTCAAATATATAATTACATGAGAGGTTCTGGTGCATAAGGATTCTATTTGAAATATTCAAAAAACAGGCTTACCAAAACTAGTCAAATCCCCCATAGGTGCATAAAGTAGTTTCCAAATCTATGAAGATGCTCATGAATTTGATAAGTCAAGTGGGAAAGATAAATAGAGATGGAAAGGCAACTCATATATGTTTTTAATTGGAGAAAAAGAGGGAGGATGATGTGGGAAAAAAACAAGGTAGTTACACCTAGACTCACTTTTCCTTTTTCCTTAAAACAACTATAAACCAAGGCAACTTTCAGAAAAAGCAGCTATGCTCTTTAAGGAATCAAGAATAAAGTAGGATTGCTAAAATTGGTTTCCAGGATGTTTCCCAAGCGCTCCATGACTCAGTTTTATCCTGTGTTGACTTCTAGGACATGTGGAAGGCAACTAGCATAGAATGGAATCTAGGAATAATAAGACAAAAATGATTAATTAATGTCAAATGTAGGTAACTATGGGTTGATTATTATAACATTCGATAGGGATTCACCATGTGCTCCTAAAATCATGTGAGTTCTATCTAGCCATAAAATAATGATAGTGGATTATATCAATGAAATATTGACTTCATGGAAATTTTGAAATAGCAATAATTCTAGGGGTTCCTTTCTCCTGTGGGTCCATGATCAGAATCTCATCCTCTTTGACAATTTTATAAACTAGGGTTGGCCTCAGGAAGAGACATTACAATTTTTTCACTAAGGGGTCAACTTGGGAAATTCCTTGACCATGAAATTATGGCTATTGTTCCCATGTCGAATCTACCCAAACACACTTGCAATATCTCCTGGAACTCAATTTCACTATTCAGTTCAAATTATATGCCCACAACATGGATTCACAATTTTTCCATGAAAGCCTCTATGAGGTGAGATGCAACTTGCCATAAAATGATGACCATGGATTGGATCGATGAATACACAACTCCATTGGAATCATGAAATCATAATAATTCTATGGGTTCCCCTCTCTTCTGGGTACATGGCTTGAAGCTCATCTTGTTTTACAGTTTTGGAAACTAGGTTTTCCCTTAGTAAGATACATTGCAATTTTTTGCACTAAGGGGTAAACTTGGGTGTTGGAGATGATTATCATATGGAGACGATGGCTATAATGAAACCCTAACAAATTCTATGACTATATGTTGTGCACTCATGGGTATTTTTGGTAAAGTTTTTTTTTGTAAGTACCCACGTGGGATTTGAACTCATGGACTTCAATTTACAACTTCTCATCTCAATTCCGCGTTACCAATTTCTCTAACCCCGTGGTATGTATTTTTGGTCAAGTTAATAGAAATATTAGATGTATAATATATCTTTAAGTTTATAAAATTAAATCTTATTTTGAGTTGGTAAATGATATACAACTTTAAATGGACTTATAATGTCCTTGTCTCTTTCAATTTCTTATTTTTAGCAATATGATGTTGTGATTATAGGATTGGAACTTTGCTTATTATGTTATAAAATCCCCCCTATGGATAGGTGAAACTTCTCCTAAACCAAAATTTCTATGGCTTAAGAACGAAACAAAATAAATGGTTACTAACTCTCTCCTAGATCTAGCTTACATGCATATAAACAAGCAAGAATAGGCAAGAGTATAAAGGGATTAATAACTTACCTCTCTTCATATGGTTGTCCTAGCCACTCCCATCTCTTGATCTATATTTATAAGATCCAAATTCCAAAGAAGACATACAATAACAGAGACAAATATATTCCTTCCTACTACAATGTGTTGTTACGCATAAGAAAAGATCTATCTACACTGAATGAAACAATGTAAACATACATGTCATTAATAAAAACAGGTATGGGATAAATATTCCAAGTTATTTATTAATTGTAAAACAAGAAACCACTTACATCCATCACTCTAATCTGATTATAACTCCTTCCAATATTTCTCTCCAGCTCTTTGAGAGCCACACAACTATAGGTTTGATGCATTCAAGCTTACTACTACTTCCCCTCAAGCTTACTACTGCTTCCCCTCAAGCTTACTACTGCTTCCCCTCACATGGAATGGATTCAATTTATACAATTTGAGGGTACAACCACCATAGAGAAGAGAATGGATCAAGGGAGGATATGGTGGATCATAGAGGATTAGGTCACTTTGAATGTAAAGGATATATGATTCAAAGGGGAGAACCAACTAACCAAGATATAACCCAAATCCATATCCTACATCCATACTTGACTCATTAAAATAAGATCAATGCTCTGATAGAATTGGCCATGCAACATTGATAGGGTAGATCAATGCTCCCCTTACACTAGGAACTTGCATTCAACGCTCCATACATAATGCAAGGGGGTGTTCATCCACCCAAAAGTGCAAAAATCAAGTTTTAGGCTTAAGATTTTGACCTTCAACTCAAACATTTAGTTTCCAAACAAGGTTAGGGAGTGAACCAGATATCAAGTCATCCTTCTAATTATGCATAGGGAGGAAAACAATACTTTAAATGGTAATAAAGTATGAAACTCAAGGATGGATTTAAGTGTGGAAATTTGAAGTATAATAGTTTCCCCCTAAAGTGTGATATCAAAAGGAATTTGATGCCCAAAACACTTTACCAAAACATGTCTGCAAGGGTGTTGAAAGCGAGCTAGATGGAGACTACAAACAAATATAGGACAATACATATACATCACCTCCAAGGAAGGCATACCCATGCTTTGAAAAAATTGACTCAATACATGGCCGTTGAGTAATACACTATGGATCCATGAAAGTACCAAAATAAGAGTATGGCCACAAAAGATATAATGTGGTTTCATACTTCCATGACAAGATCAAGTCATAGCCATGAAAGAATACACAATGGATATACTACACAACTAAAACATAGCCACAAAAAAATACAATGTGGATGTATGTGACAATATATATTAGTGACATCATCAACATGATTTCCATATTGGAACCTACTCAAAAAATATCCATTGCAACCTAGGTGTAACAAAAAGATACTCAAGGGAATTCCTGGGGTATTTAATACAATCCTAAAGTGATACGATTTTAACCATGAAAATATATGTGTCGAAGTCGAACATGGTAGAAGCCACTTGGTTACCATTAATTAGTGTATATTGTTAACAAGTGAAAATGAAATCACCAATGATGACAGTGAATCCCAAGGTATCCTAGTACATTCCAATGAATGTGAATAATTGAGATGAATTCAAACACTCATGGAATCATTTCATAAAAGGTTATTAATGAAAACCCACTATCAAAAGAGAGGAATCATATCATTAAGGCATGCAATTCCCAAGGTACTAACTAGTTTCTAAGTCTAATACCCATATTATGTGATGGAGTCAATAGGGATAGGGATAGACTCGTCTAAGGAGGGACATGATGTATCCCATGTCATCGACATGAAATTGTCTTAGGAAAGTGATGATAGATGGTATATCAAATGATTACAAATTGACACAAATATGAAGGTTGATAGGACTACAGAAAGGAGGACTTGGGCTAACTTCCCTTGAACATCAAATGGCACGACAAATGAATTGGTGTCATTAACTCAACAAGACAAAGACCAAAACATAATGTGAAAAAACTTAGGCATTCTTCGGATATAGCAAAGGAGTAATATGACTCATGGAATTGGTATAAATCAGAGGAAATAAAATTACCCAACTATAAGACAAGACTCAAATAGGTTCAATGTTCAAAAGAAAGAACAAATAGCTACCATAATGTTTTCCAACAAAACTCGCCCATTTTTCCCATATTTTACCCGATCATTAACAACAAGTACCTCTTTTTTTATAATGGGATTTGAGGAGGATAACACATGCTCGGTATAGCTCATCTTAGATGAGTCCCTCATAATATTTTTCTTGAACCTGAAAAAGGAGGGGTTCGATCCCATACGTTTCCTTCAATGCATGATTTTATGAGTCTAAAGAAGGTAAAATCATTCATCTTTTCACATTTAGAGAGTATGAAAAGAACGTAAATAAAACTCCAAGGTTATTATTTTTTTTAAATTTAGTCTCCTACATTCGAGAAAGGATAAAAACAATACAACGTAGAAATCTTCCAGTCGAGGTCGATTAGAGTATACATTTTTCATAATTATTCAATGTGGTTTGAAAAAGGGGTAAACTAACACTGAATAGTAATCCTTTCAAATCCTTTTACAAGAGTGACAAAAAACAAGTTTGGTCGATAACATTTTCAAATTTAAGGAGATATAAAAGAGCTTAAAGGAGACTCCAAAGAGTTACTTTTTCATAATAGTATAATGAGGTCAACAAAGGGATAACCTATCACTCATAAGACACCTTTTTCATGGTTGATAACCAAGTGCGACAAAGACTAGGAGTAAACTCGACACGGATCCTTTTCCATAAATATTCTATCGAGGATGGATAAAGAGATAAACCTATACTCATTATTTTATGAGTATGAGAAAATTAGACTAAACTTGACACCTTTTTCACTTGATCTGAATGAGCATGACTATGGTATCAAAAATGCTTGGAATCTTTTTCATGTTTCAACCAGAGCACAAAAAAGTAAAAAATAAGCGCAAGACCTCTTACTATTTTAATGAGCTTGAAGATAGGTGGAAAGAATGTTTGAGGTGTCTGCTTCATGTTTTACTGAGCTTGAAATAAAGAATAAACTATGCTCAAGTTTCATTTTTTAATGATCTTGGAACCAAAAATAAATTGTGCTTAGAATGATAACCATTGGTAGGTTAATTCCCAACTTGATATCTAGACGTTGGAACATGCCCCATCAGCTTTATTTCGTCTGGAAACTCCTCTTTTGCACCTGATTAGAATCTTGTCTAATAATAGGAATAGGTTCACTAGAGAGGGATGAAGAAAGAGGATCAAGTGACACAAGTAGAGGAAATGAAGCTTCAGGTACGAGATCTTGTGGAAGACTTGAATCAATTGGTGGGGGTCTATTTTATTTTTTAATGAGATTGACATAGATAATGAACTATGATTGTGTTTATTAGTTTCATTATTTAACAATCTTGACACAGAACGAGACATTAGGAGAATTTTGAGGTAAAAAATGGGCCTCATAAGGGATATATTAAAATATTATAAACTAGGCATTTTATGGGGAAGGTATACTTGACAACTCACATCTCCACTACATTAAATGTAAAATTTAGATAACCATGGTTGAGTTACATTCTAGAAACAAAAATAATAATAAAATGCTATATTGAAGTGACTAAAAGCTAATTTTAATTTGCAAAAAATGTGTAGTACTTGAATGCATTCATGTCCTTGAACTTGGAGATCACTTTAATAATAAAATATGAACACAATGAAAAGACAATCAAATATGTTTTAATAATAAAATATAGACACAATGAAAAGATGTTCAAATAACATTTAGTAACAAAATGAAAAAAACAATCAAAATTTTCAAATTTTCTCCAACCACACATTGAAAATTGAAATTTTAAATTAAAAAAAATAAAAAAATTCTTAAATTTTTATTATAACTTATGTTGTTTTGTTTCTTTATATAATTTATGTATTTTCATGATATAATTAATTTAGTGTTTCAAAATTAAAATTTAAAATAACATGTCTCTTTTTAATTTTTTATTATAACTTATCTTTTTTTAGGTTCTTAACAAAATTTAACAAAATTTATATATGTTAATGATATGATTGACCTATTATTCGAAAATTAAAAAATTTAAAATAATAAATATATATATATATTTATTATTTTAAATTTTTTAATTTAAGTTATTTATTTTCATATTAAACCAATTAATGTGTTTTTATAATAGAATTAATTTAGTTAAATTCTAAGAAAATAGGTTGTTTATGATTTGTATAAAAAAATGTTCTAAAATAAACTTTACTAATTACATTTGTTTTTAATTTTAGTATTTTTTCTATCTTATAAATATAATATCATTATTATTATATTACGTATGAGTGGATGTAACTACTTTTTATTTATAATAAAGGTATAATGTTTAATGTTATTAATATTTTCTTTATATATATATATAGAGAGAGAGAGAGAGAGGTTGCATTTTATAAAAATATGATAGTGTTTTTTGTTATCATTTGATAATAATAGTTATTAATATTAAATAATTGTGTCTTTTATATGAGATTTAATTTTTATATAAAATTTATTTTTAACATAATGTATATAATCTTTATAAAAAAGAAATTTGTTTTTAGAAATGGTATGTTTTATAAATTTAGTTTATCACAATTTAAAATAAAACACCTTTTTTTATTTTTTTTAATTAAAAACATAAACCAGCATCAATGAAATAACCCTACCATATGTCCCGTTAACCAACAGCAAGGATATCAATTTGAAAATCAATACTAGAATCAATACCATTCTATCCCCATAATCAATACGAGCTGATAACCGTGTGGGCCCAATGAAATTCCATATATTGAAATTTTATTAGAGAGGTAGATCCATTTTCTTTATTCTCCCACTATCGTCTTTAATACTCTAAAATAGGAATTTTCCCACTGAAATAACATAGCGGGTTAAGAAATAGCAGAGCCCGGGAAGAGGGGAAGGGCAGTGGATAATTGTTTTGGAGGGGATTAGCTACAATAGTTGGAAGGGGAGAGCCGCAGCGCAACCATATATACAGGAACATCATATATTTGGGAGTTGTAGCATGCAATAGAAGAGATTCACTTCCTTTGATGTGTTCTCTCTTAGGTTTCAGACTCCTACGAATTTTTGTTAATTTTGAGCATTGGCATTAATTCCATCTGCCCAGATTCTTTCATTTATGTCCAGAATGGATTGAATTAATGGTATGATTCTACTTCCACTACAACCATTCCATATTGTCAATCCTTCGATTGAATGTAGAGAGAGCATGTGTTGTTTGAGCAATAAAAAAGAGGGAATCGTATTTTCAGGGGGAATCAAATTTTCAAATTGGACTTTAATGACTAAAAGGATTGGAAAGGAGATGGTGAGAAAAAGAGAAAAAAATGATGTTGATAAATTGGACAAGAATTTAATTGATCAGGGTTTATTTCAAAGAATCGCAAATTGTTGTGCAATCCATAATCAAAAAAAGAGGAGCAAGGTTCTTAAGTTCAGGTATTTATTCTTTAATCAATTTGATGCAGTTTAAAACAAGATTTCAATATATCAATTAGAATTCATAACTTCTCATTTCTTTTTTGACTTTATCATCGTCAGTTATTTTCTCCCACACATCTTTTTTGTACACCAACTAAAAACAAGTAAACTCCAGGCTTACAATGCAACAGTTTCAATGAAAATTCACAGACTCAATCTTTCAAACCTACTACACGCTTACTTCTCTTTTTGGAAAGCATACATAAGCAACAACATTTGTGACATCCTGAGACATAGGCACCCCCTGTATTCTAGGTCCTTACTTATTGGAAAATTCATTTTAAACAACCATCGCAATTCACAAAGTAAACATGCATTTTCCCCTCTATGGCACCATCGCAGTGTCTTCAAATATTTTTGTTGTATTTGTGGATTCCAAGGACTAGAATAAGTCTTTGATTGGCATATCCCATTAAGCCAATGCAATCGAGCCCTCAGTTAACCTTGGTAGGGACTTAATTTTGGAAAGTTTGGCATGTGTTAATGTTTAGCTGCCAAGAATATAATTCTTCATCAACAAGTTGAATTCCAGCTTCTTCCCATCCCATTCCAGTTCTTGTTTGACAGCTAACCTATGGATTTTTTAAAATACTACTATTAAAATTGTCTCATACAAAAAACAAATGCATGGTTTTCAAGGGAGTTCATATCACTAGCAAAACATAGTCTTAAGTAAAAAATAGATATCGCCATCAAAATTTAAGTGTATTTAGATCTTCAGTTCTTTTCTCCCCTCAAGTGTCTTCGGCTCTTTTTGTTGGATTTTTCGATGCCAAATACTAGAAGAAGTATTTGGTTGAATCCAATTCAGTCGAGCCCTCAATTGACCCCCGTAGGAACTTTATTTTGGAAACTTTGGCATATGTCAGAGTTTTTTTTCCGATGCCTCTAATTCTTCATCAAACAGATTGACTTATATATTTTTCCCATCCTAGGCCTGTAATTTTTTATATGAGGCAATTTTAATAGTAGTATTTAAAAAAAGCAAGAGGTTAGCTGTCAAGGGATTTTCTATCACTAACAATACATAGTCTTAAGCAAAAAATAGAGATCGCCATCAAAATTTGAGTGTCTCTATCCAACTCTAATTCTAGGTCCGATAAGTAATCAATTAATGTATTACTTATGATCTTATAAATGTATTACTTGTAATTTTGGAAATCAAATAATCTTGAATGCCATGATTGATTACATGTTATCTAGAACCTTAATCAACATTTCCTTTCTTTCATAAAAGTGCAATGCCAAAAAGAATACCCAAGCTATGCATTCATGAGCAAGGGCATCAACTATCTCAATTTGGCACGACCTCTTAATCAAGAATCAACTATTAGATTTCCAAATATATTGTGCAACCATAGAATTTGAACTGGATGAGTTGAGCATTAGGATATCTAAGGTTTGAATTTGATGAACCAACAATTGAGAGAGATTTAAATTTATAGTAACCAAAGTAGAAATCATTTTTTGAGAAATTTAAATTGATAGGATTGCTAATACATGTTGTTTGTGATTATGAATTCCCTAAATCTTGGATAATAGGGGATGTTCTTGAAATACAAATACTTGCACATTTCTTTTGTATGGTGTACTATGGTCCAATCTAGGTCAATTTCATCATTGAGTTTTCGCAATGCTTGATACCACTTTGTCAAAATTAAATGAACTGCCAAATTTGTACTTTCCCCTCACGAGGGTCTTGTAACAGAGTATCCAACCATTAATATACCTTCTGAATTTTGGCATGGATTTCAATCCACTGGTTCGGGATAATGACAATTTATTTGTGTTGTTGTAATTGTTACACCTGAAACCTGCAAGCCATATGTAGGTTGTTCCCTAGTCTTTACATTATCTAAATATCTTATTATGGTCTCTTGGAACTCATAGTTCCAATTTGTAGTGCTCAAGCCAAAAGACCAAGTGATCGACATGTTCCATCAATTCCCTTTTTTTAAGATGGCCATAGTGGCATTCCAAGTTAAGTTGTTACTGCGAATTCTTGTGTTCCCTAAATTGCAATAGAGACGTATGGAACTTCCTTACAAAGGTAGAGTGTTAATCATAATTGGGCATATAATTTATCATTTTTTCTTTCTTTTAGGACATTAACCACATCAATGTAAAATGATGGCTTACCTCTTTGATCTCATCTAAACGAGTATGATTGTCACAACATAAACCATTACATTCCACTAGCTTCTTGTGCAATTGAACTTGGAGCTATTACATCTGCTACTATATGTCTAAGTTATCTACCTCGTTTTTAGCAAACAATGACCAATTTCTTTGCTTTTCAATTGGAATGTCCATAAAATATTGTTGGAAGAGACTTGGTGAATTCCTCCACCAAGTTAGTAACAAGTTAAGCAATGGTACAACACTAGCCTCCAAAGGCTCTTCAAGGATACTTCTCCAACAAGGATGAGTCCACATGGAAACAAACCCTCAACTTCAAGTTGAAATACTCCAATGAAATAGATCACAAGGAAAATGAAAGAAGCTATACCTAACGAGTTGACCCTAGATCCCATGAAATTATGCACAAGATAGCTCCGAATGGATATCTTCCAAGTCAATCTTCATCCATGGCCTCCAAAGGCTTCACCAAAGAAGGATACAAACTCCAAGAAAAATGGATCCTCTTATAGAAAGGATCCACAATGAGGGAACTACAACAAGGGGTTGTCCCATAAAGTGCACAACAAGTTCCCTCTAATAATGAGCTGCAACTCCTCAAACATCAAGCCAAAAGTCACTTGTGTGGCATCCAAAAGTGATGGCATCACTCAAGATGCACACCAAACATCTCCAAAGTATCCTCAAAGCATGGTATAAGAAACCAACAAAGGGCTCAATGTATTAAAGGGTTGGGAAAAACAAGTAAGGTTCAAACATAGGTCTAGCGTTTGACCCCTAAGACCTCTTCCATGACAAAATTACTTCCTCAAAATGTGCATAAAATAGTTCCAAATGGATATGACCAAAATTCTCTTCTTTGAGTATTCCAGTAGAACAAAGTGACTCCAGAATCACTCTAGCTTCTTCAGTGCCTATAGCTAAAAGGTTTATATGATTTTCTCTAAATACCAAACTTGGAGTCAAATAATTGCAACTACAAAATAGGCCAATTAAATTCCATCTCCTAGCTTGTCATTACTTTGTTAGAGATGATGTATCAAACATCAATATTACACCAGCAATCTAAAAAATGGTTTTGGAAAAATAGCCAATTTATCAGCAACATTGAGAATGATCAATGTTTATTCCAAAATGAAAAATCACGCTAAAAAAATTACAGTTTTTCGTGTTGACTTTTTGCTTATTTTTAAAAATGAATATATTTTTTTATTTTTTAAGTTGTCCTATTTTCCCCCAATTTTTCCAATGTCCCGATTTCATGACCATAGCAATATTTTGTTAGTGGAAATACTTGAAATTAGAGATGCATTTTAGGCTTATCCAACCTATCTTATGGATCAAAGGAAAAGAAGCATGCTATCAGAGCATTGAATTGGTATAATCAGAGGTAGAAGAATAGGGAAATGGAAAATATAAGTGTCTAGGATAGAGAACATTTACAAACATAAATATTTTTCTGATAGTAAACAAAACTATTTGAATAAAATACATGAACAATACGTAGACACAATATAGTTATACTGTGCAAGAATTATATCATTCAAATACAATGGATATGAACCGTCACCATCGTTTTATTCAAATAAAAGGAAATGCATATGGCATACAGACATAAATACAACTGATAATGAGGTTTCTAGGAATTCAGTCATGACAAAATGTTCTTAGAAGAAGTTTTTCCTAGAATGTAGAGTATGGTTTCAAGGTTTTGAAGGAGAAAAGAAAAAAATTGAAGAATATAACAGTTTTTGTTACATTTTTCCAGATCAACAATGTTTCAAAAAATAAATTAGGTCTTTGAAATTGCAAACCAATAAATTCATAACCTATTAAAATTACAATCCACCCTACAAGATACAGTCTACAGGGTCATTCACCACTTTCATTCTTCTTCAGGTGGTGGATATCTTAATTTATATCCATTCATATAAATTGCACAATCAAACAATGGTTGTTGATGTGATATTGTCCTAAAATTCATATCATAGTAGATACTGAGTTTTAAAAAAATAAAAATCCACAATTGTAATCTACACCCTTACAACCAAATATAAATGTTGAGCCACCAGATTCATGACAAAATAAACACATCAGTTATGACCTATTTCTTACATATTTGACTAGTTCATTCAAGCAGTTCATTCTTCACCCATAAAAACTTAATTCTATAACCTTTCTCCCCATTTTGTTCAATCAACATTCACCCAAGAAAAATTGATGAATAAAATATTTTTTGTTATATCACGTAATCTTTCGACTCTAATATGAAGATAACTTTATTCCTCAAACAAAACAAAAAATAGAACGGACCATTAGTCCATTGCTTCATACCCTTAAGGAGGGGGGAAAACCTACTCACATGTAATAGTGAAATTCTAATTTGGCATTGGGATAGATTACACTTCCATGTCTGCATTCACAACACCGCATCAATTGATATAGTTCATTACGCAACTCCATTTACAGACACAATATTAGAATTAATAATAACTAATAACCTACACTTGTATGATTAACATAACTTAGCTGGTATATCCCAGATAAATACAATTTCCCAACAAGCAAGAGACCAAAGGAAAGCCACTCTATATTATAAAAACACTTGAAACTGGGGAGCTTCATGATCTCTTATTGGGAGGATTTCCCATCAACGGAGCTCTATATCATTGGAAAATGGACAATACTCTGCCAGTGTGATTCCATCCTCTGACTTAGAAGCTAACCCAAATTGAAAGATAGATGTTTTTGTTTCCCTTGGGACCTCCAAAGAATCTCCATTGTATGATTCTGTACTGTTAAGTGGATGGTGTCGGTGAAGCAGTTGAAGGTGAAAAAGGATCTTTGATATTTTTTTCAACTATCTTCTTCTTGCTACACTTCCAGAATAGAAAACCCGTATTGTTCTTATGAGCTCAATAATTGTGGATGTAGGGCCCAAATGATACAATGGTTTAGATCAACAATAAATAAGCTTAGATATCCAGTATTTTATAGCAAACCAAAAAGTATTAAAAATATGAAAATTTTGTAACATCTCCCCAAAAAATGAGACCTTGTCCAAATTACCCTAGATTAGGTGAATATCTTAATGGCTTGAGGGAAAGGGTAAAAATTGGATTGAGTAGGTATCTCACCCTATCTCTCACTAATGGTAGTGTAACATCTCCCCCATAATATGTTGTATAGCACCTCGCTACTCTCGGTACAACAAGACCAATAATTTACAACATGATAACTAATTTTGGACTCATCTAGGAAACTAAACATGAGGTGGTCAAGGCCCTATCAAATTATAAAGATTATAAATAGCGGGAATGTACTTAGTTCAAATAACTAGGTTTGATGAATGTCAACTACATTAAAAGATATTATGAAAGCTCAAGAAATCTTCCTATGATGAAGTGTTTAGCATTAATTGAATTTTCAAAATCTAGCACTTCAATACACTTCATTGGGGTGTGTGCCACCAAACCTGACTAGATAGCGATGATGATATCTTCTAATAAATCCCCACCTCATGGGAGTGTGTTGATCAGTTCTTTGAGGAATCAAACCCTGGTGGGGGCTAGAGTGGTACCTGACTTTCACCGACCCAGCTATACTATCGTGGATAAAAGATATTATGTCTATTTTTTCTCTTAATAACGACAATAAAAGGTTCATGAATATGAATTGCATTGAATTCCTATGATGATGGGTTTGGTAGGTATGTTTTTAAGGTAGTGTTAGTGTTATCACTTAGAATTGTCCCCTAATCAATCTGAGGGATCCCAAATGGACACTACAACAAATTTTACTTTAGGGGGGTTTGTCTTCCGCCTACAAAAGTCACTTTTTGGGGCAGTTTTGGCTTTGGAGGCGGTCTTTACAAAACCACCCCTAATA